>CM028380.1:3649679-3752644 GCA_013146195.2 Codonopsis lanceolata
ACAAAATATTTTTTTTTATATTTTTTTTATTTTTTTGGATTCAAAATAGTTGATGCTTCATCCGTATGGAGATTATCGTGTTCATTTCATGTTTCTTCCATTCATAAATAATTTTTTTTGTTTCTCGTTCATAGGGATTAAGGTTAGGCTTAGCGATTAGGTTAGCATTAGAGTTATGGTTTATGGTTTAGCGATTAGGTTAGTGTATAATGTTTAAGGTTTTAGGGTTAAGGTTTAAGGTTAGAAACTCGAGGTTAGTTTAGGTTTCGAATTAGGTTTAGGATAAGGTTAGGTTTAAGTGAGACAATTGTTTTTGGTTTAAGGTTTTTGGTTAGGCTTAGGGATTGGGATAGCTAGAGTTAGGTTTAAGGCTTTGGGATTAAGGTTCAGTTTAAGGTATAAGGTTTAAGGTTAGGGAATAAGAGTTAGTTGGGTTTAGGTTTAGGGTTTAAGATTTAAGGTTTTAGAGATTAGGTTTAAGGGTTTAAGTTTAGGTTTAGGTGTAACCCGTGATGACTTCGTTTAATCCAAAAAATGTTGTTTAAGCAATCGTTACGGGCTTTGGAAGTTTTTTGTGTTTTTCATTCATTTTTATTTATTTTTTCCTTTTAGGTTTGTTTGGTTAGGGTTAGGTTTAAGATTTAAGGTTTCCGTTACCTTAAGCCTAAACTCTAACCTTAAACATTAAACCCTAATCCCTAATCCCTAAACCTTAAACCTTAAACCTAACCATAATCCCTAAGCCAAACGTTAAACCATAAGACCCAAAAACCCTAAACCCTAAACCCTAAATACTAAAACCATAAACCTTAAACCCTAAACCCTAAGCCAAACCTTAAACCCTTAAACCTTAAACCTTAAAACCTTAAACCTTTACCTAAACCCTAAACCCCAAACCCTTAAACCCTAAACCCTAAACCCTAAACCTAATCCCTAAGCCAAAGCTTAAACCCTAAAACCTTAAACCTTAAACCTTAAACCCTAACTCTAAGCCTACTCATGCCCTAAGCCTAACTATAAACCTTAAACCAAAAATAATTGTATCACCTAAACCCTAACCCTTATCCCTAAACCTAATTCGAAACCTTAAACCCTAACCTTGAGTCTCTAACCTTAAACCTTAACCCTAAAACCTTAAACATTATGCACTATCCCTAATCACTAAACCTTAAACCCTAACTCTAATGCTAACCCTAATCCCTAAGCCTAACCTTAAACCTTAACTTAGAAAATGGTCTTATCCTCCCTAACTTTGGTCCTTAACTTATGAACGAGAAACAAAAAAAATATTTTTTGAAACATGAAATGAACATGATAATCACCATAAGATGAAGAACTATTTTGAATCCAAAAAAATATTAAAAAATAAAAATAAATAAACAAATTGTTTGTTCATAAACTGGTACCAGTTTTATGAACAAAATATTTTTTATTTTTTATATTTTTTTATATTTTTTTTTGGATTCAAAATAGTTGATGCTTCATCCGTATGGAGATTATCGTGTTCATTTCATGTTTCTTCCATTCATAAATAATTTTTTTTGTTTCTCGTTCATAGGGATTAAGGTTAGGCTTAGCGATTAGGTTAGCATTAGAGTTATGGTTTATGGTTTAGCGATTAGGTTAGTGTATAATGGTTTTAGGGTTAAGGTTTAAGGTTAGAAACTCGAGGTTAGGTTTGTTTTGAATTAGGTTTAAGGTTAGGCTTTATGAGACAATTGTTTTTGGTTTAGGTTTTGGTTAGGCTTAGGGATTGGGATAGCTAGAGTTAGGTTTAAGGCTTTGGGATTAAGGTTCGTGTTTAAGGTATAAGGTTTAAGGTTAGAATAAGAGGTTAGGGTTTAGGTTTAGGGTTTAAGATTTAAGGTTTTAGAGATTAGGTTTAAGGGTTTAGGGTTTAGGGTGTAACCCGTGATGACTTCGTTTTAATCCCAAAAAATGTTGTTTAAGCACTGTTACGGGCTTTGGAAGTTTTTTGTGTTTTTCATTCATTTTTATTTATTTTTTCCTTTTAGGGTTTGGTTTGGTTAGGGCATATAAAGGGTTAGGGTTTAAGATTTAAGGTTTCGCTACCTTAAGCCTAAACTCTAACCTTAAACATTAAACCCTAATCCCTAATCCCTAAACCTTAAACCTTAAACTCTAACCATAATCCCTAAGCCAAACGTTAAACCATAAGACCTAAAACCCTAAACCCTAAACCCTAAATACTAAAACCATAAACCTTAAACCCAAACCCTAAGCCAAACCTTAAACCTTAAACCTTAAACCCTTTAACCCCTAAACCCCAAACCCTAAAACCCTAAACCCTAAACCCTAAACCTAATCCCTAAGCCAAAGCTTAAACCCTAAAACCTTAAACCTTAAACCTTAAACCCTAACTCTAAGCCTATCTCCATGCCCTAAGCCTAACTATAAACCTTAAACCAAAAACAATTGTATCACCTAAACCCTAACCCTTATCCCTAAACCTAATTCGAAACTTTAAACCCTAACCTTGAGTCTCTAACCTTAAACCTTAACCCTAAAACCTTAAACATTATGCACTATCCCTAATCACTAAACCTTAAACCCTAACTCTAATGCTAACCCTAATCCCTAAGCCTAACCTTAAACCTTAACTTAGAAAATGGTCTTATCCCCTCCCTAACCTCGACCATCTCTTTATGAAACAAAAAAAATATTTTTGAGGAAAACATGAAATGAACATGATATCACCATAGATGAAGATCAACTATTTTGAATAAACCAAAAATATTAAAAAAATATAAATAAATTAAAAAATGTTTTGTTCATAAAACTGGTACCAGTTTTATGAACAAAATAGTTTTTTTTATATTTTGTTATATATTTTTTTAAATTTTTGTTTGGATTCAAAATAGTTGATGCTTCATCTGTATGGAGATTATCGTCTTCATTTCATGTTTCTTCCATTCATAAATAATTTTTTGTTTCTTTCATGTGATTAAGGTCGCTTAGGGATGGGAAGATAAGACCATTTTAAGTTAAGGTTTTAAGGTTAGGCTTAGCGATTAGGGTTAGCATTAGAGTTATGGTTTATGGTTTAGCGATTAGGTTAGTGTATAATGTTTAAGGTTTTAGGTTAGGTTTTAGTTATGTCTTAAGGTTAGAAACTCGACTCAAGGTTAGGTTTAAGGTTTCGAATTAGGTTTAGGGATAAGGGTTAGGTTTAGTGAGACAATTGTTTTTGGTTTAAGGTTTTAAGGTTAGGCTTAGGCTGGGGATAGGCTAGAGTTAGGGTTTAAGGTTTTAGGTTCGTGTTTAAGGTTTAGGAATAAGAGTTGGTTAGGGTTAGGGTTAGGGTTTAGGTTTAAGTTTAAGGTTTTAGAGTTTAGGTTTAAGTTAAGGTTTAGGTTTAGGGTTAAGGTGATGACTTCGTTTTAATCCCAAAAATGTTGTTTAAGGTTTAGGGAAGTTTTAGGTTTATTCATTTTTAGGTTTTTTTCCTTTTAGGGTTTTTAGGTTAGGGCATATAAAGGTTAGGGTTTAGATTTAAGGTTACCTTAAGCCTAAACTCTAACCTTAAACATTAAACCCTAATCCCTAAACCTTAAACCTTAAACCCTAACCCTAATCCCTAAGCCAAACGTTAAAATAAATAAAACCTAAAACCCTAAACCCTAAACCCTAAATAAATAAAACCATGAATTAAACCCTAAACCCGAAGCCTAAACCTTAAACCTTAAAACCTTAACCCTTGCTAAACCCTAAACCCATTAAACCCTAAACATTAAACGAAGTCAACCTAAGTTCCCTAAGCCAAACCTTAAACCTTAAACCTTAAAACCCTAAACCCTAAACCCTAACCCTAACTCTTATTCCCTAACCTTAAATACCCTTAAACCCTAACTCTAGCCCTATCCCCATCCCTAAGCCTAACTAAAACCTTAAACCAAAAACAATTGTCTCACTTAAACCCTAACCCTTATCCCTAAACCTAATTCGAAACCTTAAACCCTAACGTTGAGTCTCTAACCTTAAACCTTAACCCTAAAACCTTAAACATTATGCACTAACCCTAATCGCTAAACCATAAACCTAACTCTAATGCTAACCCTAATCCGCTAAGCCTAACCTTAACCTTAACAAAAATATTTATTAGAAAATGGATCCTTAATCCCTAAATTGACCTTCATAGAACGAGAAACTATTTTGAAAAAAAAATTTTTGAAAAACATGAAATGAACATATATCACCATAAGGATGAAGATCAACTATTTTGAATCCAAAAAAAAATATTAATAAAATAAACAAATGTTTTTTCATAACCGGTACAAGTTTTATGAACAAAATATTTTTTTATTTATTTTTATTTTTTAAATATTTTTTTGTGGATTCAAAATAGTTGATGCTTCATCCTTATGGTGATTATCATGTTCATTTCATGTTTTTTTCCTTCAAAATATTTTTTGTTTCTCGCATGTGATTAAAGGTCTTTAGGGATTAGGAGGATAGGACCATTTTCTAAGATTAAGGTTAGCTAAGTTAAGGTTTAATTAGGCGATTAGGTTAGCATTAGAGTTAGGGTTTAAGGTTTAGTGATTAGGGATAGTGCATAATGTTTAAGGTTTTAGGGTTAAGGTTTAAGGTTAGAGACTCAAGGTTAGGTTTAAAGTTTTCGAATTAGGTTTAGGGATAAGGGTTAGGGTTTAAGACAATTGTTTTTGGTTTAAGGTTTTTGTTAGGCTTAGGATTTAAGCTAGAGTTAGGGTTTAAGGCTTTGGGATTAGGTTCAAGTTTAAGGTAAGGTTTAAGGTTTAGGGAATAAGGTTAGGGTTTAGGTTTGGGCTTAGGTTTAGGGTTTAAGGTTTAAGGTTTAGGATTAGGTTTAAGGGTTTAGGCTTAACCCGTGGACTTCGCTTAAGGTTGTTTAAGGTTTATGGCTTTAGGAGTTTTTTGGTTTTTCATTCATTAGGGTTTAAGGTTTTAGGATTTTTGCTTAGGGATTAGGTTTAATGTTTAAGGTTAGCATATAAAGGGTTAGGTTTAAGTTTAAGGTTTCGTTACCTTAATCTAAACTCTAACCTTAAACATTAAACCCTAACCCTAAACCTTAAACCTTAAACCCTAACCCTAAAAGGAAAAAATAAATAAAATAATGAAAAACCCAAAAGCCCGTGAATAAATGCATAAAGACCTAAAACCCTAACCTAAACCCTAAATACTAAACATAAACATTTCTTGGATTAAAACGAAGTCATCACCTGTTACACCCTAAACCCTAAACCCTTAAACCCTAATCTCTAAAAACCTAAATAAATCTTAAACCCTAAACCCTAACCCTAACCTATTCCCTAACCCTTATTCCCTAACCTTAAACCTTAAAAACCTTAAACCCGAATTTATCCCAAAGCCTAAACCCTAACTCTAGCCCTATCCCCAATCCCTAAGCCTAACCAAAACCTTAAACAAAAACAATTGTCAAAAAACCCTAACCCTAATCCTTAAACCTAATTAAACCTTAAACCCTAAACCTCGGCTTTCCATTTAATCCCTTCACTAAACCTTAAACCTTAACCCTAAAACTCTAATGCTAACCCTAACCCTAATCGTTAAACCATAAACCTTAACTCTAATCCCTGCTAATCCTTAATCGCTTAAGTTTTGAATTTAAACAAAACAAAAATTATTTATGAATGGAAGAAACATGAAATGAAGACGATAATCTTCCATAGATGAACATCAACTATTTGAATCCAAACAAAAATTTTAAAAAATATTAAAAAATAAAAATATTTTTTCATAAACCGGTACCAGCTTTTATGAACAAACATTTTTTTATTTTTTTATTTTTTTAATATTTTTTTGGATTCAAAATAGTTGATGCTTCATCCTTATGGTGATTATCATGTTCATTTCATGTTTTTTCCCTTCAAAAATATTTTTTTTTTTGTTTCATAGGGATTAAGGTCGCATGGGATTAAGGTCGCTAGGGATTAGGGAGGATAAGACCATTTTCTAAGTTAAGGTTTAAGGTTAGGCTTAGGGATTAGGTTAGCATTAGAGTTAGGTTTAGGTTTAGTGATTAGGATAGTGTATAATGTTTAAGGTTTTAGGTTAGGTTTAAGGTTAGAGACTCAAGGTTAGGTTTAAGGTTTCAATTAGGTTTAGGGATAAGGGTTAGGGTTTAAGTGATACAATTGTTTTTGGTTTAAGGTTTATAGTTAGGCTTAGGGATGGGGATAGGCTAAGAGAGTTAGGGTTTAAGGCTTTGGGATTCTGCTGTTTAGGTTAAGGTTTAGGTTTAGTGGGAATAAGAGTTAGGTTAAGGGTTTAAGGTTTAGGGTTTAGGGTTTAAGGTTTAAGGTTTTAGAGATTAGGTTTAAGGGTTTAGGGTTTGGTTTAGGTGTTTAAATGGTTTTAATCCAAAAAAATGTTGTTTAAGCATTGTTACGGCTTAGGGAAGTTTTTTGTTTTTAGGTTCATTTTTAAGGTTTAATTTTTAGGGATTTTAGGGTTTGGTTTAAGGTTAGGGCATATAAAGGGTTAGGTTTAGATTTAAGGCTAAGGTAAACTAACGGAAACCTTAAATCTTAAACTAAACCCTAACCCTAACATTAAAAACCCTAAAAAGGAAACCTTAAAATGAATGAAAACCCTAAAAGGAAAAAACTTCCATAAGAAAACCCAAAAAACTTCCAAAGTCTGCACGCGTAATGTTGCTTAAACCATTTCTTGGATTAAAACGAAAACCAAACCTTAAACCCTAAACCCTAAACCCTTAAACCTTAAAACATAAATCTTAAACCCTAAACATTAAACCCTAACCCTAAACCCAAACCTAATCCCTTAACCTTAAACCTTATACCTTAAACCCGAACCTTAATCCCAAAAGCCTTAAACCCTAACTCTAGCCCTATCCCCAATCCCTAAGCCTAACCAAAACCTTAAACCAAAAACAATTGTCTCACTTAAACCCTAACCCTTATCCCTAAACCTAATTCAAACCTTAAACCCTAACCTCGAAGTTTCTAACCTTAAACCTTAACCCTAAAAACCTTAAACATTATACACTACCCCATCACTAAACCTTAAACCCTAACTCTAATGCTAACCCTAATCCCTAAGCCAACCTTAAACCTTAACTAAGTAATCCCTAAGCCCCCGATTTAATCCTATGAATGAGAAACAAAAAAAATTATTTATGAATAGAAGAAACATGAAATGAAGACGATAATCTCCATACGCATGAAGCATCAACTATTTTGAATCCAAAAAAAATATAAAAAATTTTTTAATATTTTGTTCATAAACCGTACCAATTTTATGAACAAAACATTTTTTTTTATTTTTTTTATTTTTTTATTTTTTTTGGATTCAAAATAGTTGATGCTTCATCTTATGGAGATTATCATGTTCATTTCATGTTTTTCCTTCATAAATAATTTTTTTTGTTTCTCGCTCAGTTAAGGTTAGGCTTAGCTTAGCATTAGAGTTATGGTTTATGGTTTAGCGATTAGGTTAGTGTATAATGTTTAATAGGGTTATGTTTAAGGTTAGAAACTCAAGTTTCAATTAGGGATAAGATTAGGTTTCAATTGTTTTTGGTTTAAGGTTTTTGGTTAATTGGGGAGGCCATTTTCTAACCCGTTGACTTGTTTTTAATCTAAGCACGCTACTGATTAAGGTAAAGCTGTGGTTAGGGGTTTAAGATTTTTAAGTTAGGATAGGGTGGGTTGCCCGTGGTTAGATAAGCCGAGATCCCGATCGTGACCGCCAATGCGAGATGTCAAGTCCAAATAATCAAGTTAAACACACAAGCATGCACAAGTAGGATTTTAAAATTCATGTGGCGCAACATTGCATACTAATAACAACTCGGCTACACTTGGCCGGAAAAACAACCTAATTTAAACAAGTCATCGGCGACGCATAACCGAACCCAACAACTACTCCTACAATTAACACATGCTTATAAACCTCAACGGCCACAACATGCCTGAGACAACAACAACAATAATACTTTAAACAAGCTTTTAGCGGAAGAAACTGTGATGAACCATACATATAAACAAGCTCGACATAAAGTCAAGATACCAAAAGATTACAAGTATCAAATATTTAAGTTACTACAACAACAACAAAACCCCAAGCCAAGTCTACATGACTTGCTTCCCAACGCCCTTTCCAAAATAAAAGATTAATCAATTAAAGTCCAAAAGAGCAACCTCGCCACAACGCCCAAGCGAACACGTGAATCTAGCGTGGACGCCTCTGGCTTTGATCTAAGGAAAACAAAGCAAACAAATAGGTAAGTCGAAAGACTTAGTAAGTTACCAAAATATGCATGTTCATGTTATAGCATGACATTTATCACAATTATGGCATATTATCATCATTTAACACTTAGCACCTTATTCACATAAGTGCGTAAAGTAAATCATACAAGTAGGATATGATAGTCACTACCGCCAGTAGCTCCTCGCAAAACATTTCACATTAGTTCGTGCCATCGATGTTATGTGAATTCATCGACTCATACCGAGAACCTACTCGATCTCAATAGCAAGCCAATGCGGCACTTAACCGATACGGCAAAGGGCTACTTCCCCACCCGGCGCCCACTGAGGTGTGTGAAGTCCCTGTGTGCGGCGATCCATAGCAAGCACGAATCCCATAATTCGTGAAGGCGATGCATCGCCCCACCTTGACTCAATAAACAAACCAAATTATGCCACCTGACTCAATGCAATGCACAAGTAGATATTTACTTGACTTTAAACCAATTAAGGACCGAACCGACGAATCCGACAAGAGCGACTCGTCCGACAAAGTAAGGTGTTAATCTCTACCATAAAAACACATCAAGGCAATTAATTGCTCAAAACCAATCTTTCATAACAACTTGTTATAATCAATTAAACCAAACTCATACTTGAGTAAACCAAATCAAACGGTGTCCAAACTTCGTAGGGATTGAAATTAGAGTTCAACATGTTCAAATATTCCCTAGAGTCGACTCGTTGAGTCTTTGCTCTAAATTCCCAATTTGGGAGAAATTGAAGCTATATGCTTCATAACCCAACCTAGGTCAATTCTAGGTTCAACAAGGTATAAATTCACCAAAACAATTTAATGTAATTCATGTTTCATGTAGTCCAATATTGAGGATACAACACATATAACAATTTTCACAACATATCATAGGCATAATTTAGGCATTCTCAAATAATATTACACTTTCATCAACAAACATAATACATATTTCTAACATGTTCAAGACCTCAATTAACATGATGAAAGAGTAATTTAAACTCCCAAAGGCAAGAAATTCACCTAGACATGCTCCTAGCAAAATCATACATTTAAAATTCAAATGAAAGCATAGGAAGTAATTATGTGTCCTCATTGACCTCACACATCATAAACTTTGTTTCCTTAGGGTCAATGAGAACTAAAATGAAGAAGAGTAACTTACCTAGCTTGAGTGAAAACTCAAGAGAATCCAAATCTAAACGGTGAAGTCGCTCTTTCTCGCCTCACCCGCCGAGAATCCTCAAGTTTGGCGGCGATCGAACGGTGGAATCCTTTGGGGATCTGAGGAAGAAGATGAAGCTAGGGCTCAAAACTCAAGCCCCCAACTCTCTCTCTCTCTAACTTGTGAGAATAGGATGAACAAATGAAGAGTTTTATCAAAATTTGGTCAAGGCTTGGTATTTATACCTCCAATCAAGAGAAGGGTACAAGGGAATTTCTCAAGTGCAATTAGTGAAATTAGGGAGTTAACAAACACTAATCCAAATTAGATTAACCTCTAATTAGTGTTAGGACTTGATTAGACTAAGTGTGGGTATTTAGGAAGGGTTTAGAGGGGGTTTAAAGGGGTAGGATAGGCATTTCACGACTAACCTAACTCAAAACAGGAAGAAAATCCCCAAAGCAGTGAGGCTCAGTGAGGCGGCGCCTCACCCTCCATGCGGCCGCCCATGCGCCGCCTGCGGCCGCCTCGAGGCTATTCCCAAGTTCACCCATTTTGATTTGCTCTCTAGCTTGAGGCGGCGCCTCACCGGCTCCCACGCTCTCTCTGCCCACCACGCCGCCTGCTCCAACCTCTAAAACTTGATCTAAACTTGATCTAAATGGTCCCAAACTTTGGGCAACCATTCTAAGGTCTAACCCTACTCAAAACGAAGTCGGAAACACACCCGAACAACTCCCGAACAAGATAGAACAAGGCGCGAACCACGCGATTTAATGAACAACGAATCAAACTACAATCAAACACCATTCAAACTAGGATATCTTGGACATGAAAGAGACTTGTTTCAACATGATTAAGACCTGAATATAAAGCCAAGAACTCAACGAACACTTCATACGTCGAAATAGAAGCAAATACGAGCAACGAGAGGAATCGCTAAGGCCAAATTCAACGCGATTAAACCGGCGATTCAACAAACAAGTTTATATGATTCTAAACATGTTATGGACTTCTAGAATGATCTATGAATGATTCTAAGACGTTTATATATCAAGTAAACAAGCTCACAATCAACCAAGAAAGTATAAAAACAAGCATAGAATGCACATGCAAGATTATGGGGCGTTACACTCTCCTCCTTTAGAATTTAGTCCCTAAATTCTTACCAAGTTCGTCAAACAAATGTGGATGCTTCTCGCGCATCTCCGCTTCCGTCTCCCAAGTCGCTTCTTCAATGTTGTGGTTCCTCCAAAGAACTTTAACTAAGGGAATCTTCTTGGTTCGTAGCACTTGCTCTTTGGTATCCAAAATCTTCACGGGCTTTTCAACATAAGACATATCCGGCTCAAACGTGATCTCTTCATACTCAAGTACATGGGTATCATCCTTCAAATACTTTCGCAACATGGAAACATGGAATACATTATGAGTCTCCGAAAGTGACGGTGGCAATGCAATGCGATACGCTAAAGACCCAACTCTCTCAAGAATCTCGAATGGGCCAATGTACCTCTGTAAGCTTCCCTTTCTTGCCAAATCTCTTCGACTCTCTCCTGTCACCTTCAAGAACACGTAGTCACCCACTTGGAACTCAAGATCTCGTCTTCGATTGTCCGCATAACTCTTTGTCGACTTTGAGCGGTGCGCAAACGATCTCTAATCAACTTCACGCCTCAACCGATCGTTGCACTAACTCTGAACCCCAAAGTTTCGCCTCCAACTTCATCCCAACAAATTGGCGATCTACACTTACGCCCATACAAAGCTTCATACGGCGCCATCTTGATACTCGACCGTAGCCTGTTATTATACGCAAACCCTGGCTAAAGGTAAGTGAGAATCCCAGCTTCCCTTGAAATCCACTCGCACAAGCTCGAAGCATGTCCTCCAAAATCAATCAATCGCCTGACCGACCATCCGCTTATGGATGAAAAGTCAGATCAGAAGTCTAATTTGGTCCCCAAAGCTTCCTCGCAACGCTTGCCAAAATCTAGATGTGAACCTGATCTCTATCGACACAATACTAACCGGTACGCCATGAAGTCTCACGATCTCCTCGATGTACAAAGTCGCTAACCGAGTCAACGAATAAGTGATAGCTATCGGAATGAAATGTGCGTACTTAGTCAATCTGTCGACTATAACCCAAACCGCATTAAAACCCTCTCGCGGCTGTAACCCTGTCACAAAATCCATAGTAATGAACTCCCATTTCCACTCAGAATCTCAAGTGGTAGAAGTCCCAAGCAGCTCTCGATGCTCACTTTAACCTCGCCGACAAGTCAAACACTTTTGACACATACTCCGCAATTTCTCTCTTCATGCCTTTCCACCAAAATTGTCTTTTCAAGTCTAAGTACATCTTCGTGCTCCCCGGTGAATGGTATACCTCGATTTATGAGCCTCATCAAGAACCAACCTCTTCAAGTCATCATTAGAAGGAACACAAATTCGACCTCGAAATGTCAAAGCACCCTCACTATTAATCACAAAATCAGCGATACATTCTCACCAACCCATCAAAAATTTTCTTCAACTCCTGATCATCTTTCGGCTTCTTTAATCTTTCCCAAACAAAACCGGTGTAGCACTAACATTCGCGAAAATCACACCTTTATCATAAACACTAGACTCCAATCTCGCAAGTCCTCCAACATCTTCCATTCTCTAACCATCATACACCGACATGTGAACCTTTCCTACTCAAGGCATCCGCTACTACATTTGCCTTCCCTGATGATACAAAATAGTGCAATCGTGGTCTTTTAGTTTCTCCATCCATCTTCTTTGCCTCATGTTCAACTCCTTTTGGGAAAACAAGTACTTCAAACTTTTGTGGTCGGTGAAGATCTCAAATTTAGACCCATACAAGTAAGTGTTTCCATTTATGCAACGCGAAAATAATCGCAGCCAACTCCATATCGTGTGTCGGGTAATTTCGCTCGTGAATAGACAACTTCCTCGACGCATAGGCGATAACTCTACCATTCTCGCATCAACACACAACCCAAACCTTCCTTAGAAGCATCACTATAAATCACAAAATTATCTCCTCCACTAGGCAAAGCCAAAATAGGTGCCGCCAACCGCTTCTTAAGCTCTTGAAACTAACTTCACATTTCTCGCTCCAAACAAAAAGGCACATTCTTTCCTCATTTCGTCATAGGAGTCACGATCCGAGAAAATCCCTCAATAAATCTCCGGTAATAACCCGCTAGACCCAAGAAACTCCGAACCTCGGTAACCGAACTAGGTCTCTTCTCACCGCTTCAACCTTAGAAGGATCAACGGCTATTGATATGCCCCAAAAAGAACTTCCTCAAGCCAAAAGGCATTTCTAAACTTCATAAAGTCTTTCTCCCGAAGAAAGACAAGACAATCCTCAATCCTCGGCTCCTCCCGAGATTCGAATACACTAGAAATGATAAGATATCATCAATGAAGACACTACCAACAAACAATCAAGCAAAAGGCACATTTGCTAACTATGAAAGCATAAATAGACAAGCAATCATTCAAGACAACCCAAACGGCATCACCACGAATACACTAAAATATCATCAAAATGACTACCACCAATCATATCTGAAAGACAGTGTTCATCGTCCATAAAAAGTCGCCTTCGAATGTCTGAATGTCTTCCTCTCTAACCTTCAATTGATAGTAACCCCATCGCAAATCAAGCTTAGAATAGACGATAGACCCTTGCAATTGGTCAAAAAGATCATCAATGTGGGGTAGAGGATACTTATTCTTAATGGTCACCTTATTCAATTCGCGATAATCTATGCATAACCGCAAACTCCCATCTTTCTTCCTCACAAATAAGACCGGGCGCCCCAAGGCGACACACTTGGTTTAATAAAACCAATCTCTAGGAGTTCTGCAACCGAAGTTTTCAACTCTAAGCTCCCTGGCGCCATCCTATACGGTGCCTTAGAAATCGGTGAAGTCCCCTAATAAGCTCAATACAAAATTCTAGTTCTCTATCTGGCGGCATAGCATGATCGGTAGAAAACACATCGGAAACTCACATACTACCTGAACCTCCTCTAAACTCGGCGAAGACCTCTTCTTATCAACAACGCAGCAAGATAACCCGTACACCCTTGAGACAACAATTTTCTAGCCCTTAGCAGAAATGAAATGCAAGTCACTCGACGCTTGATCACCCACAAAAGTAAATTCAGCACACCCAGATATAAAAAGTAACCCTCTTCCTATGGCAATCAACTATAGCATGATAAGCACATAACCACCCATGCCAAGAATCACATCAAAATCACGTATAGGGAGAACTACCAAGTCCGCATGCAAAGTGTGGTCACCCACCAAAACATCACAAGATCTAAACACTTCCGACGCGAGCATATATTCCCCGAGCTGGTAGACACTTCAAGCAAGTATGGCAAAGATTGAGGCAATACGCAAAGATTCTCAACAAAGTGCGAAGCAACATAAGAATGCGAAGACCCTGGATCTATGAGAATTCGAGCCTTATGATCAAATATAGAAAGAGTACCTCCTATCACCGCCAGACCCTCGAACCTCGCGATCAAGCGCAAACACACGCCTCGAACCTTTGGTTTACCATCCACATCTCTTAGCCCTGCATCGCCGCCCTACGCCACCGACCGACGCCTTATATTTGGGACAATCCTTCCTCACATGAGTCCCATCTCCACAAATGAAACACTTCCCGCCTTTCCCCAACACCTATCATGGTGGTGCCTGCACTTCTCGCGTAACGAACAAATCATAGTCTCATTGCGAGACCCTTGCCCCTCAGTAGAAGAAGTGTTGTTGCCTCTTCCCTCGCCCGCGGCCTACCTTGGCCTCCACCTCTCCTATCCCTGTTCCCTTGGTATCCCCCTCTCGCTACCCGAATTATTTCCCCGATTAGTGTTCTCGAGTAGCCTGTCGTGCATTACCCGAATTACTCTTGACTTGCTCCTCAATATCTTGCTCAACCTCATAAGCTCTATCAACTGCAATCCGATAATCGTGAGCTTAAGTGCTAGAATCGCTTCCTAAATTCGTCCTCAACCCTTTAACAAACTTATGTGTTCTCCGAGCTCCGTAGGAATCAAATACGTGCAATAACGGCTCACTCGGTGAACTTGTAATACTCCGCCACGCCATGGTACCTTGCTCAAGATTATAGAATTCTTTCTCCCTTTGGTTGCGAACCACATCCCAGACGTATTCCTCCTTAAATTCCTCCGAAAATTAGCCCAAGTGATAGGGACTTGTTGCATCTCCCAACTTTCCTTCAATACATTCCACCAATGCTCTGCGCTCCCTTAAACTTAAACGCCGCTAGTCCGACTCTCTCCTCATCAAGACACTCCAACATAGATAAGATTTTGATCATCTCTTCCATCCACAACTCAGCCTCCCTGGGTTTGGCTCCCCAAGAAATGCACTAGGCTTCAACTTAAGGAATCTCTAGAGAGTGTTGTCACCCCGGCCTCGGTGGTGGTGCAACTTCCTCTGTCGAGGTGGTGGTGGTACTCCCCAGCCTGACCTCCCGGCCTGCCTAAAAGCCATCAACCTACGGTGTAACTGCCATATCCCACCCACCGGATCTCGCGGCGGTACCTCAACTTCTACGACCTCTCCGGCCTACCTCTACCGCGCCATTTCCATTCCTAGGATTATCCATCGAACTCCTACAAGAATTCACTCGACGTTAGAATCATCACACAAATAACCAACCCACCTAGGCCATGGAACCTATCCCCGCCGACGCCTAACCTATAGCTCGATACCAACCGTGACGACCCGACCCCAATGCGAGATCCCGAATCGTGTCAAATAATCAAGATAAACACAAGCATGCGCAAGTAGGTTCACGAAATTCATGTGGCGCAACATTGCATACGAATAACAACTCGGCTACACTTGGCCGGAAAAACAACTTAATTTAAACAAGTCATCGGCGACGTTACAGTGAACCCAACAACTACTCCTACAATTAACACATGCTTATAAAACAACTCAACGGCCACAACATGCCTGAGACAACAACAACAATAATACTTTAAACAAGCTTTAGCGGAAGAAACTGTGATGAACCATACACATATGAACAAGCTCGACATAAAGTCGGCATACCAAAAGATTTACAAGTATCAAATATTTAAGTTACTACAACATACAAAACCCCAAGCCAAGTCTACATGACTTGCTTCCCAACGTCCTTTCCAAAATAAAAGATTAATCAATTAAAGTCCAAAAGAGCAACCTCGCCACAACGCCCAAGCGAATACGTGAATCTAGCGTGGACGCCTCCGGCTTTGATCTAAGGAAAACAAAGCAAACAAATAGGGTAAGTCGAAAGACTTAGTAAGTTACCAAAATATGCATGTTCATGTTATAGCATGACATTTATCACAATTATGGCATATTATCATCATTTAACACTTAGCACCTTATTCACATAAGTGCGTAAAGTAAATCATACAAGTAGGATATGATAGTCACGGCCGCCAGTAGCTCCCCGCAAAACATTCTCGTTACTAGTTCGTGCCATCGATGTTATGTGAATTCATCGACTCATACCGAGAACCTACTCGATCTCAATAGCAAGCCAATGCGGCACTTAACCGATACGCAAAGGGCTACTTCCCCACCGCGCCCACAAGTGGAGGGGTGTGAAGTCCCTGTGCGGCGATCCATAGCAAGCACGAATCCCATAATTCGTGAAGGCGATGCATCGTCCCACCTTGACTCAATAAACAAACCAAATTATGCCAGCTGGACTCAATGCAATGCACAAGTAGATATTTACTTGACTTTAAACCAATTAAGGACCGAATCCGACAAGAGCGGACTCGTCCGACAAAGTAAGGTGTTAATCTCTACCGGAAAACACATCAAGGCAATTAATTGCTCAAAACCAATCTTTCATAACAACTTGTTATAATCAATTAAACCAAACTCACACTTGAGTAAACCAAATCAAACGGTGCCCAATCTTCGTAGGGATTGAAATTAGAGTTTAACATGTTCAATTCTTCCCTAGAGTCGACTCCGTTGAGTCTTTTCTCTAAATTCCCAATTTTGGGGAAAATGAAGCTATATGCTTCACAACCCAACCTAGGTCACTTCTAGGTTCAACAAGGGTATCAATCCACCTAAAATATTTTAGCGCAATTCATGTTCTTCATGTAGTCCAATATTGAGGATACAACACATAACAAATTTCACACATACCACATAGGCATAATTTAGGGTATTCCCAAATAATATCACTTTCATCAACAAACATACTACATATTTCTAACATGTTCAAGACCTCAATTAACATGATAAAAGAGTAATTTAAACTCCCAAAGGCAAGAAATTCACCTAGACATGCTCCTAGCAAAATCATACATTTAAAATTCCAAATGAAAAGCATAGGAAGCAATTATGTGTCCTCATTGACCTCACACATCATAAACTTTGTTTCCTTAGGGTCAATGAGAACAAAAATGAAGAAGAGTAACTTACCTAGCTTGAGTGAAAACTCAAGAGAATCCAAATCTAAACGGTGAAGTCGTTCCTTTCGTCTCACCCGTCGAGAATCCGAAGTTTGGCGGCGATCGAACGGTGGAATCCTTGAGGATCGAAGGAAGAAGATGGAGCTAGGGCTCAAAACTCAAGCCCCCAACTCTCTCTCTCTCTAACTTGTAGAAGTAGGATGAACAAATGAAAGACTTATAGAAAATTGGTCAAGGCTTGGTATTTATACCTCCAATCAAGAGAAGGGTACAAGGGGTATTTCTCAATTGCAATTAGTAGAGATTAGGAAGTTAACAAGCACTAATCCAACCTAGATTTACCTCTAATTAGTGTTAGGACTTGATTAGGACTAAGTGTGGGTATTTAGGAAGGGTTTAGAGGGGGTTTAATGGGGGTAGGATAGGCATTTCACGACCTAACTCAAAACAAAGGGAAGAAAAATCCCACAGATCTCAGTGAGGCGGGCGCCTCACCAAGGCCATGCCGCCTCAACCTCTCGAGGCTATTCCCAAGTTCAGTCCATTTTGAATTTGCTCTGCATTTGAGGCGGCGCCTCACCCATGCCGCCTCGGCTAACCTCTAAAACTTGATCTAAACTTGATCTAAATGGTCCCAAACTTTTGGGCAACCATTCTAAGGTCTAACCCTACTCAAAACGGGTCGGAAACACACCCGAACAACAACCGGAACAAGGTAGAACAAGGCGCGAACCACGCGACGAATGAACAACGAATCAAACTACAATCAAACACCATTCAAACTAGGATGTCTTGGACATGAAAGAGACTTGTTTCAACATGATTAAGACCTGAATATAAAGCCAAGAACTCAACAAACACTTCGTACGTCGAAATAGAAGCAAATACGAGCAACGAGAGGAATCGCTAAGGCCAACTTCAACGCGATTAAACCGGCGATTCAACAAACAAGTTTATATGATTCTAAGCATGTTATGGACTTCTAGAATGATCTATGAATGATTCTAAGACGTTTATATATCAAGTAAACAAGCTCACAATCAACCAAGAAAGTATAAAGACAAGCATAGAATGCACATGCAAGATTATGGGGCGTTACAGAGTCATCCAAAAATCCAGTCTTCACCACCCCGGCAGGTCGATCACACACACATACATACACAACAACAAGAAGAAATAGTTCATTTCTCGAAAGGATAGGGGAAGCACAATCAGAATCTTCGAGCGTCTAGTGGGCTAAGCCTAGACATATATACCGGGTCAGACATTCATACTACAAGAGGTAAATACAAATTTATTGTCTTGTCCCATTAATATATGTATGCAATGTAAATAGTAATGTTGTTATAATTAAATGATGTAAATAGTAAATATAAATAAAATAGTTATGCATGTTATAAATACATAATGTACATAATCTATGTATGCATGCTATATATATATATATATATATATATATATATATATATAATATTTAGGCATAAACAAACATAGCCGTTACTAGGGGTGACAAAATAAATGTTATGGATAGTCATGGGTTAGCCTATTATCCATGGTTATCCATGGATAATAGGCTAACCCATGATTATCCATAACACTCATTTTGCCACCCTTAGCCGTTACTATGCCCAAATAACATAAAACACAAAACAATGTTATTATATATATATATATATATATATATATACACACACACACACACACTTTCTGGACTATATACATTAAAAGCATGTTAACTTAACAAAACCCCCAAAACGAGACTGAAAGGGTGAGTTGGGTGCTTAACTCATTCCCAACTCGTAACCTAGTCTCTGGACCTACACATTTTCTGGAATAATTAGTTTTTCTCTGTTTAACCTTAAAATAGAGGTGGCGACTCTGTACATACACATTTAGAGTCTACAATGAGACCGAGCGTATTTCACGTGCTCAGATGTTTCAAGCAATAGTATAGATTGAGTACGGAAGTCGCCAAAAAGGTAGGACAAAGACTTGGTATATGTACAAAGACGCTAACCTAATCTAAGACCTATAGCAGTTTCATTGAGTTGCCACACTAACCGATGCACATTCTATTTAGCCACTCTTGAAACATGCTATTATAATAGGATCAAGCAAATCACTGTGTTGGAATATGAAAGTAGTATCGTAGATAAGGTGCACAACAATATTCCTAACAATCTCCTCATATTTGTTTGAGACAATTACCAAATTGACATATACATAAAACTTTGAATATATATTATGATATTAGTAATAACATGCCTACCAATGAATTTATCATTTTATCACAAGGTATGCCCTAAGCTGAATTTACAAGTGATAACTTTTATATAGTCACCTATTGCTAAGTATTTACAGACTCGATAAATGAAAGTACAAATACAGAGCAATAGTAAAGCGTTTTTAGACAATTATGAAATATAATTGATGACCAAGCCAAAAGAATGTTTTTGGGAAACTCAATCTTGCACTATAGATTAAAAGGTTTTGAGGTCTTAGGCAAGAAGGTTTTTAAAGGAGCAGTTTTTCAAAGCATTTTAGAAAGAAGCTCTAGGATACCAATTTGCTAGAATTATGATTCTTGCAAGATATCACTAGATGCTTTGAATAAGCTCTCAGATACCAAATTGTGAGATTTTTCTTTAGAAGATCAAGGTATCAAGGATTTTTGAAAAATATATTTTAACAACTTTTTCAGATAAGCTGTTGAAAAATCTCCTCCTGAAAGATTTTCTGAAGGTGGCTTTTAACACTTAAATAGGTTATTTAAGTATTTAAAGCAAGTATATTTTTCGAAATAACCATTTTCTCAACGAAGGTTTTAAAATTCTTCTGGACTAAGTAACATATCAACATGTTTAGAAATGACGTGCATCCTTCATTAAGTAAGCCACAAAGGCATAATATGTATCATAAAGATTCATCTAGACTAGATAAGTCACAAAGACGTATTTAGCGTGAGGGATAAGACTAGCTCATTTTATATTCTCCTCATGAATATAAGTTCTACTGAAGAGTATATATTCTCATCCTAAATGTGTGTTTTACAACTTTCAATAGAAAGTTGGGTGTTTAAGCCTTTTCAGAGGCAACGTTGTTGTTCAAGCCTTATCCAAAGGCCTCATTTAGCTGCTCGCTTATCTTAACAGAGAGCTCGAATGCTTAAGCCCTACCAAAGGCACCTTGGTACATCAATACTCTCAACCGAGAGGTCAGGTGTTCAAAGCCTCACCAGAGGCTCCATTTGTTCTAGTCACACCAAGACATCATATATATATATATATATATATATATATATATATATATATATATATATATATATATAATTGTAGCCTTTCAAGGCATTAAAATAATAAAAAATAAGGGTTAGGGTAAGGTAATTGTCCCCTCCAACCTTTAAAAAATGTATGTGATAAGGTGGATTTTCTCTCCTTATGGATTGATTCCTACTTAATGCGTGGATTTTCTCCTCCTTAATGGTCACAAGCATAAAGGCAAGGCACAATGCAGTAAAGAGAGGACAACATGTATATGAATATATTTGAGGGGTAGAGAAATACAAAATATAACAATTGTCATACAGTTCGGCGAATGATGACTGTCAGTTCAAGAAGATACCAATTTTTGAAGGGAGGTGAGGGAGAAAAGAAAGGGAGGGGGTCACACAAAAAAAAAAGAATTTGGAGGGGGTATAAGAGGAGAGGCGAGAATACCAAATGTTTGATGAAATCTATGATGATAGCATATGAAAATGAAGAATAGACTTGTCTGATATCAAATGTTAACGACAATTAACAAAGATATCAATTGTTAACAATGATAATGTCTGATACAAAAAAAAAGTTGTATTATGTCTTGATAATACAGATGAGTGATGTTTGCATGATAACAAGATTCATCAACAAATGTTGGTGCAGATTGGCTAGGTTGATACCAATTATAAAAGATGTGCCTAGGTTGAGGTATAATGGTGTAAATTCACCTTTGTTGTTTCCTGATACCAAAAGAAAAAAAATGATTAGGTCTTTGATACCAATTGTTAAAAATTAACCAGATATTAGGTTACTAATCTTGACTTGAAGAACTCTATCGAGGAATCAGCAAAGGTTGATCAACTATTGTTGGTTTGGGAAGTAGGTTGAAATGGATATGTTTGAGGTAGAATGATACCAGTTGTTAAAATATAAGAATTTAAGAATCCCAAATGCTAAAGTGTTTGGGGATTGATATTGTTTAAGGAGTTTGACAATTTTATGAATAAGAAAATGAGATACAATTGTCAAGAAGGAATGAGTGATAGAGAAAGATCATAATTATTTTTTAGATAAGCAGATTTGTCAATCAAATGATCTGAAGGCTCCTCCTCACACGAATCAAATGAGCACTACTGCCACGTCTCTCTGACTGTCGTCTAAACGGTCCACTAGACTGTCGTCTATTCTGACTATTAAAACGACGATTGCCATGATGGCCGGATCGATTCCCTGAAGACTGACCCCTCCCCGAATGATGTGAGGTCAACTGCGAAGACTGTTGCTGAGAAGACTTCTGCATGTGCTCCTCGATGTCCCACTCAATCTCGTAAGCACGATCTACTGCGCTCCTGTAATCTTCCAACTGAAGAGATAACAACTGTTTCCTAAACTCAGTCTTCAACCCTTTCACAAACTTATGAGTCCTGTGTCTCTCATCTGGCACCAGATGTGCACAATAACGGGATAATTCATTGAACTTAGCAGAGTACTGAGCTATAGACATGGTTCCTCGCTCCGGATCACGGAACTCTTTCTCTCGTCTAACCACAGACACGTAGAAGCCCTAAACTCCATCTCAAAGTTAGGCCATACTTGAGCCACTTGGTTCAAGCCCAACTGACCTTTGTAGAACCTCCGCTCAATGATTGGCGACTCCTCTCAATTTATACACAGCTAACACAACCTTCTCCTCATCCGTGCAGTCCAGAACTACAAAGATCTTCTTCAGATCCTCTAGCCATAACTCGGCCATACTAGCATCCGATTCTTCTTCAAATGATGGAGGATTCATTTTCAAAAACCTCTCCCAGATAGTATTATTTCGCACCCTTGCTTCATGTATAACATAATTCCGTGGCGGCGACACTCTCGCATCTGGTCCTGGCGGTGGCGGTGGAGGTACATTCTGACCCTGACCCAGCTGAGCCATCTCGGTCATAAACTCTGTCATGCGGCGATACAAATCTGCCATCTGCACATTCATGCCTACTGGATTCAGTGATGGTGGAGGTGGCAACTCCGCCTCGGGTTCATCGGAGGGGAACTCTCCCAGTGCCGCCTCTACCTCGACTACACGATCGTCTGCTACAGGATTCACCATCAAACACCTATAAGAATTCACTCGGCGTTAGAACATCACACAAAGAAACAATCCACCTAGGCCATGGAACCTATCCTAACCGATAGCTAACAAGAGCTCTAATACCAAGCTGTGACGACCCGAACCCCGGACAGAGATGGGCAACGGGACAGGGGGAATCAAGAGAGACAAGACAAGAAACGACGAACATGCAAGGACTCAAAATATTTAAAACTGACGCGACGCAACATTTCAGTCGCAACAACACTCGACTCTAAAGGTCGGTATTTTCAAAGTCTTTTCACCTAATATAACAGTTAAGCAATTAATCCAAGTCTTCGGCGACACTACAGCTGAAATCCAAGCTAAGCAGTTAATAGGACAAGGAAATAAATAAGAGCTAATAGAATGCTCAGCGGAAGTCTATACGTAGTGAACAGCAACACGATATACAAGGCACGACTAATACAGTTGTCGACATTAAAAGGAGTATACATACTACAAGAGTTAGAACTATAAGTAGCTAACAGGATAACACGAGTACAAGTTTATGCACATTCCCAAGCATAGTCTAGTTGACTAGCTTTAAACCCATCGTCCTTGCAAAATACAAAAGAATAGAAAAGAACTTCTAAAACCACCTCTTCAACCGCAAAAGCCTGATCAAAAGAGAACTAAGGAGTAAGAGCACCACGAGCCTCAACGAGAAGGACATGTCCAGCTAGGATCTAAAAACAGTAAAGGGGAAAGGGTGAGTCATAAAGACTCGTAAGCTATCAATCATGCATGACATGGCAATATGCAACACATTGGGCAAGACAATATTACGAGCATGGAGATCAAGTATTCAAGATGCACATTATTGCACATAATTCACATAATGTGAGGATATTTGAAGAGTCGGGCCGCTGCGTAGTTCCTGCAAAACAAACACTTTCGGGACGTGCAGGAACCGATGGGTGTAATAATACATCGATCTTCCGAGGAGATGCTCGGGATACATGTAGACACTCAATGAGCACGTATTGATTGGCCAAGAAGAGCTCTTCCCCACTGTGGCCTGCAATGGAGGCGTGTGTACGGGAGCAAGTATGCCAGCTGGACTCATGCAATGCCAAGTAATATTTACTCTACAATTAATCAAGTAGGGAACGAGTCCGACAAGAGCGTCCTCGTTCAAGACAAGTAGATAATTCTAATCAATAATCAAGCAAGATTGAGCTCGACAAGAGCGAACTCAATATATCAAGTAGGCATTTATTATGTCATGTAGGTACAAGCATGATAGTCAATCCAATCCAAGAGTCTAGAATTAGTTTTCTAGTAGAACGCATGTAATAACGTCGTAGGGATTGATCATTGAGCCGGTATTGTTCAATAGCTCACTAATGTCGACTCCGTTGAGTCATTTCTATAAATTCAACCAAATAAAGTCAAAACGCTAGTTGCATTTCAAACTCTTTTCTAAGTTATCGCATCAATTAAATTAGGTCATTAACCCAAATAATAACCATAGCTAAAATTAATCTCAAGTTCCCAAATCATAGAACCCTATAATCACGTTTTCCAAATAATGGTCGAAAGTCTATAACCCAAGAACAACAGTGGTTTTTAACGTACCGTAGAACACTTTTACTTCTAGGCTTAGTGTCAAAACTAAACAATTAAGTTCATGGTCTATAATTCCCTGAAATTTGTACTCTCTAAAGCACATCAATATCATGGTAGAAATCAAGGAGAGCATGATTAGACATGGAAGAAATGGAAGTAAGAGGGGGTAGCATGTTATCTCTAGCATGGACCTAAGGGAAATCGATAGCTTACCTCAAGCCAAGCAAAAGACGGAAGCAAGAAAACTAATCGGTGACAATCGATCTACTCGACGGCGGCTTCGTAACGGTTGTCTCGGAATCGCAACTTAGAACAAATTGGTCATCTTGTGCCTAAATTCATTCAAGTCACCTTACCAATCATAATTCCCAATTCATGATTAAATCATACAACATGGTTTAATATACTCTATTAAGCATATCAAACATAGTAATCAAGTAAATATCTACTTGATCATTTATCTTATCTCTTTGAAAAGGTTTAATATACAACCTTTTCAAAGAGATATCTTTATCCTACAGTCGATAAGATGAATCACTCCGATGGCTAAAGATCATTCGAAGACAGTCTCAACGGATCTATTGATCTTCGTCTATAAAAGAAACCTCTTCCTCTTTCTTCAAGCATAGAAAGATACAGAGATCGACAGTGAGACAAAGCTAGATCAACATTCAAGCAATCTCTGAAATCACTGTGGAAAACTCAGACCTTTACAAAACACATTATGTGGATTGCAAGGAAGAATGATCTGAAAAGTTACAATGACAGAGAACAATGTCTTCATCAAGAAACCCTTTTGTTAATTTGAGCTATTTGATCTCCTTCAAAGAACTCAGTCTCTACAACACTTCAGAAATCCAATCCTTTGGTAGAGATCAAACATTCCAGATTTCGTTGAAGATAAATCTCCAAAGATGTCCAAGGAAGATGAAGAACCGGCTATCTGCATTGCATTCATACCAGCAGACTTGTGTTTCATTGCAAGGGATGTTGGTTGTGCAATAATATGTCATCATAGGGAGTCGAGTGCTTTGCACTCAGTTGCTCAAATATTATTTATTTTAGAAACCCATAAAATTGTCTTCTCCTACTGCATCTCCTTGACTCCACATGTTCCTGACTTGTTCATGAAACTCTGAGATATGAGTTCTTGAGTAGGGATGGAATACATAGGAAGAAAGTAGATGGCTAGGTTAGAGTGTTTACGTTGATGTATTAAGCATGTTTCCCTTTGAGTAAACCTCTGCTGAATTTGTAATATTATATATTCTTCAAACTCAGCTCTGAACTCTCTTTCCAGTTCTTAAAAGGTTTTGATTTACTAAAGCTATCTATTTTGTAACCCATATGTCATTTATCTGAAGAAGAGTTAAGTATGTTGTTGTTCTGAACATATATTCATGTACAACTGCTTAAACATTCTAAAGATAAATATGTTTAGCCATAACCTTTCCGCTGCCAAAACCTCTTTTCAGCTAACAGTTTATCTACGATTTGTCAGCAGAGTTCATTACTCGGCCATGAATAAGTTTGGTGCTTAGTACTACCAGCAGACCTGTCTCATTTCCAGATTGTCTTATCACTTAAAAGCGTTTCACCCATATTCTTAAATGAATGGTGAGATAATTTAAAGTGGTAACATAGGCTATTCACCCCCCTCTAGCCTATTTGAGCACATCCATAGGACCAAC
The DNA here is from genome assembly GCA_013146195.2 of Codonopsis lanceolata. Lineage (NCBI taxonomy): Eukaryota > Viridiplantae > Streptophyta > Magnoliopsida > Asterales > Campanulaceae > Codonopsis > Codonopsis lanceolata. The sequence continues at coordinate 3,675,248 of CM028380.1, forward strand.
AAGTGATTTAATAAATCAAGTTCAAATTGGATCATAAAACAAGTCAAATTGATAATTTGTTACTTCTCGAAAGTCGAAAGAGTATATAATCTAACGTAAACAGAAACATGTATTGTAAGATCCCGATTCCCGGTTAGCTTGAATTGCGTGCAAAGCTCGCATTTCTTCATTGGTGGATTGCTTGTTTGGTTTGTGAGAGAGTCTAAATGTGAATGAGAGATCACATTAAGACCAAAACACTTTTAAGAGATGTCATATAGTGGTTGACTTGTTAAAGTCAAAAGTCGTAACCCGACGATAGTCGAAATGCGACGCGATTGAGAGTTTATTCGGGTTTTGTGTTCCTGACCTCGATTTGGTCCCAGATCTTTACATGATGATTAAATAACATGTTTAGATGTGTTAGACTTCTAATTGGATGCATTCCATAAGTCTCGTGAAGTTTTGACGTCTCGAGAATAGCAATTCTCCTTTTCGCATAGTTCGAGATTGAGCCGGGCAATCGTCTCGTCTTTCGGGAGCTTATTTCTCCTATATGTTGTGTATCATTTGAGAGGCATTCAGGCCTATTTTGTAGCCCTTATAGGTGCTTATAATCATGGGTTATTACCTGTCGGTTTGTGGTTTCATTCGACGTTTCGATAGTAAGTTGTTACGTCTTGCGCCGGTTTTGCCCCGGGTTGTTTCGGGTGTTGTTTTTGGGAGTCTAGACCTACTTTAAAATTGGTTTGAGACTTGTATGGATTAGTTTAATGTTTGAGGACCTTAAGGGTTCAATTGTGAGCCATTTCGAAGCTTGAAGGCTCGAGGATGCATGCGGGAGAGGCCGGGATTGAGCAAAGGAGCAACAAACCTTGGATTGTGTGTTGCTGGCATGATGCGCTCGCATCAAGGGAGAGTGATGCGACCGTAAGGGTCCCTGAAGGCAGAATTACGGGATTTTGCAACTTATTTGCGCACTGTCCGAATTTTACCCAATTAAACCCATCCTAAACCTAACTTAAACCCACCTACTTAGCCTAAACTAGTCCTAAACACCTATTAGAGATATTAGGGGTTGATTAGTGGGTGATTAAGGGGAATTAATCCCCCATATAAAAAAAAACTCGCGCATTCTTTCATTTGTTCGGCCATCAGTCGACCTCTTCTCTGCCCGTCTTCTGCGAACACTCATAAAAAACGTGAGGGAGCTGGGAGAGACGACTTCTAGGGCTCGTGAAGGGTGCGATCTTGGAGGCCAAAGCTAGGGTTCTCCTTCCCCCTTTCCACACCGTGAGTTTGAAGAGGAGAGTTGAGGAGAGCAACCTCACCTCTAGAAATTCGGGTATGGCAGCTTGTTAAGGTCTGCAATAAGGTAAGTTTCTACCTTATTTCTCCTTCTTTTGGGCTCCATTGACCCTAGGGAAACAATCATTTGTGCTATGTGAGGTCAATGGAAGCCATTGTTAGGGTTTGTAGAAGATGCCATGAACCCTAGGTTTTCAAATTGATGATAGAGTTGATTGAACCTATGTGAGACCATGATTTATGTGAAATTCATGTTCTAAATAGTCTATTGAACTTGGTTATGTTGGTTATCCATGAGTATTGAAGTTGATTTGGTAGAGATACTTGGAGGGTGTTTTGCCCAAATTTGGTTTTAGCTTGCAAATTATTGATGTGAGCTTGATTACTATGTTTGATATACTTAATAGAGTATATTAAACCATGTTGTATGATTTAATCATGAATTGGGAATTATGATTGGTAAGGTGACTTGAATGAATTTAGGCACAAGATGACCAATTTGTTCTAAGTTGCATTGCGAAGTAATTTTGTCGGGTTTAGGTGAGTCAACGAACATGGGAAGATGGCTATTGATGATGGTTATGAACATAGGGGACATTGAGACCCATGACTTCTATGCCCTAAAATTTTAGAAAGGGTAGATTGGACTCAACGGAGTCATTATAAGTTTGATTATGTGCTAATTGAACTTGGGTTGAAATCCTACGACGATCGGATTTCGTTTGGTTAATGAAGTGATACACATAACTTCCAAACTTTAAATGAATAACGATTGTGATGTGTTGAGGGGATTTTTGGTCTTGGGAATTAAGCCCGAATGACTATTGGGACTTATTTGTAACCTTTAAATGAATTATTACGGTGTGAATTTATAAAACACATAAAGAATGAAATGTGTTAGTAAGACTCAACGGAGTTGTTATAAGACCAATAAAATGATGAAAAGCCTTGGGTTGAAACCCTACAATGTTTGGGTTTGTTTGGGTTATGATTATGCACACCGGGGTTTTTGGTTTGTGTCCAATGGAGACACTCATGGTATGGAGACTCATTAGAAATATGCTTTGAGCATGCTTGTTAGAGCATGGACATTTGAGACCAACGTATGGTCACGTGTATATGTAAGAGAAGATTAAGAAAGAATTCTCTCCTTAAGGATTTTGGTTGCGTGCTTATAAAGCACTTGTGAGAAAGTGACTACGGAGTAGTCATGATGTTTTGAGTATGATGTTGGTGTTATCGATCATGTATGACGATTAGGACTATGATTGAGTCCGGTGTATTTAAAATAAAGACTAAATTAATAAGTCTTGAATTGTGGGTATTTTGAGACTAGCGTAGTAGTCTTGGGTTTGATTTGAGTTGAGGATTAAGGAAGACCTCACATTATATTTTATTAAGCTTGTATGATATACTTGACTTGGTTAGTGACTTGAGGAATAATGAGTACCTCAATATGAGTTTTGAACTAAACTTGTAAGTTAGTTGAACATAATGGTTATATGCAAATATATGCATTGTTCTTGATACTTGGTAGAGCATTATGTCCTACTTGATTTTATGCAATTATATGCATGGTTTATGAGATTTCGTAGAACATTATGTCCTACGTGGTTATATGAAAATATGTGCATGGATTATGGGATTTTGTGGAGCATTATGCCCTACTTGTTTATATGCAAATATGTGCATGGATTATGGGATTTTGTGGAGCATTATGCCCTACTTGTTTATATGCAATTATGTGCATGGTTTTTGAGATTGTTGTAGAGCATTATGTCCTACATGGTTTAATGAGTCCGATAATTATGAACTTGGTCCCATTGGTTTATACAAGTAAATATCTACTTGATCATTTGGTTTAAAGTCCAGCTGGCGGGTTTTGGTTGTTGTGTCGGCAATGGGACGATTCATAGTCTTTGGGAACAATCGCTATGAATCGTTGCATTGGGTCTTTTTTCTCCTCACTATTTGGCCAATAGTGGGATGTGGTCTCGAGAGAGAGCCATCTAGCCTACTTTCGAGCTCCCATTTCTCATCCGGAGACTGGATGAATGTAACGAATACTCATTAAGGGAAACTGATGAGTTGTGATTATTTGGGGAGGAAACCCCAGGGTATGTTTGATTGGGTATTGAGCCCGGATCATGGTTGAGATTGGATCTCATGGTAAGTTGGTTGGGTTTTGGAACCCGGATTTGATTGTAACGGTTCGAAATACGTTTACTGTTACACATGTTTATTTATGAGCATTTATATGAAAAATAAGATGCTACTTGATTTATGTGAGTTTATGTGCTTTAAAAATTAAGTACATGTTTCATGATGGTATACTAGCATGATACCATGATTTTATATGATTGCACATTATGCCATGCCATGTCATAATATGCCATACGTTGCATTTAGAAACTTACTGGGTCATTATGACTCACTCCGTGTGATTGTTTTCCCTAGTGTGTGCGGTGATCCCGTTGAATGCAGGCCGGATAACGACTTTTAGCAGTGGTCTTCCAAGTCATAAGCTTGGAGTTATTTATTATTATGTTGTTATTTATTTGTGAGGCTCGAATGTAAAGTTATGTAGACTTTACTTGGGTAGATTGTAGTATTATGTTATGGTTATGTATTTGGGAGCCGGTTGTATAGCCGAGCCTTTGTATCCTTAGAATTTATTCCCGTTGTTATTTCGAGCATGTGTGGCTCGTTTATTCTAGCTTGTATTATTATGGTTCCTACCTCCGACAGTTTTAGTCGGGAGATTTGGTTGGTGGTTTAGCAGTGATATTATATTGCTATAGTTGAATTGTTCCTCCGGCAAGTTATAGCCGTTGAGTGTTGTTTATCAGGTTGGGATTTTGATAGTTACCGGCCTTGGATGCCGATAGTTTGTTGTGCGTGTCTAATGTTGCGTCATGCGCGTCGAATTTTTGGGCCGAGAGATTTACCATCTCTTTGGTTGTTTATATTTAGGAGCTTGTTAGCTCGGGTTCCATTATGGTTTTGCTTCCGAGTTTTGGTTTATTTTCTGTATCGCCGTTATGGCTTTATATTCCTGTCTTGAGCTTGTTGGCTCATCTTTTGACTCGCACCATTATGCTTAGCAGGTGCTTGTCTGTCTCTTAGTTTGTCCTGATGGCGCGACCTTGGGATCTCGTATTGAGATTCAGGTCGGGTCGTCACATGTATAAGACCTAGAGATGATAGTGTAAACAAATTAAATCATTACTCTTCTATTCTAAAAATAATTATAATACAAATAAAATGAAAAACCGATAAGCGACATGGATAAAATTCAGAATTATTAAAGCCACTTAAACTAAGTTAACTAATTAATTTGTTAATTAACAAATGATATAGAATTAAAAATACTTAGGGATAATAAATAAACATAATGGCAGAATAGTGAACATACACAAATAATGCAGATGGATTTCAAAAATTAGACGAAACCAATGAAGAAATTACCTAACTTGTATAAGAATCATTGAATGCAAAAAGAAATTTTAAAAAATTATTGAATTAGGATTTAGGGCTTACTTACCAGTTAACAGGGAAGGCCAAAAGGGGCGAGTAGCAGTCTAGCAGATGACAGACAGAGCTGGTCGACGGACGACGGCTGATGAAGGCGACCGGTATGGGGGACTTGTGTGGTCGTCTGTCGACTAGAGAAAGAAAAAAAAAGATGGATATGGTTGGAGTTATGTGAGAAGAGAATATTATGAGTTAATCAATTAACTAGTAATTGACCAACTGAGTGTTGAGCACTCGACCAACTGTGATGACTCAACATCACACAACATACATCCATTGCAACACAATACAAGTCTGCTTGTATGAAGGTGATTGGGATTAGCAGCATTGGAGCTTCATTGGGACGTCTTCAAGTAACATGTCTTCAACATCACTATTAAGTGCTCAATCTCTTGCAATAGATATGTAGTCTATGCACAAAAGAGATTGAGTTCTTTGAAGGAAGAAAGAACTCAAATCAAGAAAGGAGTTCTAGACGAAGCACTGCTTCTTTGCCTTGTGAATTTTTAATCTCTCTCACACTAAGTGTATTCTATGTATTGTACATATGTGGGTGCCCCGGATTTTTTCCAGACCCCGCGCGCCCTTTTTTAGGGGAACACGACATGAAGAAAGGACATCACGCTTTCCATTCCATCCTCCCTTATTTAGGGGAAGACGAAATTAAAAATGCGGAAAGAGAATGTTGTCAAAAAGCGCGTTAAATACGTCTCGGTCACCGAGTGAGCATTGGTCCATTATGAGAGCTTTGATTTTTCCGTATCTCACCTTCCCTTGTTTAGGGGAAAATAAGATACAAAAAACACATCACCCTTTTCAGTCTCATTTTCTCTTGTTTAGGGGAAAACAAAAAAGTGCAAAAAAAGGATGTTGCGAAGGCGTGTGGGAACACACCCTACCTCACTGTGGACTTTTGAAAATTGCCCTAGGTCATTATGAGTGCATTCGATTTCTTCGTATCTCACCCTCCCTTGTTTAGGGGAAAACATGATACAGAAAATGCATCACCCTTTTCATTCTCATCGTCCCTTGTTTAGGGGAAAACGGGAAAGTGCAAAAAAAAGGATATTGCGAGCCTCACCATGACCTTAGGCTTATTTTGGATCGCTATGAGTGCATTGGGCTTCTCGTATCTCATCCTCCCTTGTTTAGGGGAAAACAAGATACAGAAAATGCATCACCCTTTTCATTCTCATCGTCCCTTGTTTAGGAGAAAACAGAAAAGTGCAAGAAAAGGATGTTGCGGGCCTCACTGTGATCCCAAAATGTTTTAACAGAGTCGTCATCTTTATTTTAAGGAGAAATAAAGAAAATCAAAAAGTAAACCAGAGTTTGTAAAAAGAGGTTCGGGGGACTAAGTTACGAGGTGGGAAGGTGTTAGGCACCCAAATTGCCCTTTCGGTCTCAAAACAGTTTTTGACTAAAAATATGCTTTTATTATATTTATTCAGCAAATAAAATAAAACATTAAAATAGATATATCAGTGTCTACATTATTTACAGACTTGCAACCGCTTCCTTCCAGTAATTACAAATACATTTAAAAAATATTTGGCCATAATAATGGCTTTTTTAGTGCTATTTTCTACATAGATCCGGTCAGTATAACTGCTTATATTTTTACATTGGGCCGGATAAAAATAACATTTTTCTATAAAAAGCCCTTAAAGGCTTACCTTTAAGAGCATGGGGTGTGCTCGCTCTGTCCTTCAGGGAGAGGGAGTCTTTTGCTGTTGTTGCGATTCGGACATAATAACTGCTTCCAAAAGTTGCTTTCAGGCACCGTAAAACGGGTGAAACAATTGCTTGCGATTTTGCGGCTGTTTGCTTGTTGCTGGCTAAAATCGAGTAGAGCAACTACTCTTTTTGGGATTTTTGAATCGGGAAAATAGGGTGGAAACCTAGCTGGAAGGCTAAGGCTCACTTTGACCGGTTGGTTTTGAGTTTGGAGGAGATTTGACAGAGCTTCGAGGCTTATAAGAGGAGGGGGCTCTCTCTATCTCACGATCGCTCTTTACTGTGTAAAATAAACGCTGTTATGAAATGAGTGATTTCTTGGCCGGGTGAATTTCTGAAGCCGAAGCCCTCTATTTATAGGTTGAAGAAGGGACCTCGTCGTCTTTAAAATTTCTTTTTTGTACTTCATCAGCTTGTACCGCGCGCTTGAAGACTTGTACAAATTCTAAAATCAGAGTGCACTGTTTGGCTCTGGGCGCCACGCCCTCTTTGCTAGGTGGTGGGGCATGGATCCATTTTTAGCCTCTTTTTTGACGCTTTGGCCCTGCATTTCACTGTTTTACGCATCATGTTTTCCTTTTGCATTTTTAAACCATGTAACTTGACATTAAGTTTAAACAGGTTTTGATATTGCATGTCATGTTACATACCAGAGGTCTGAAATTGGGGCGTCTACAACATGAAGGGACGAACACTTAGTATTCTAAGGCATTCAGATGCATTGCTTGAACTGTTGGTTAAAAGATTGCATGAAGATCTTTTGTCTTGATTCAGTCTGTAGGTCAGGTTATTTGATTTGACATGACGTATAGACCTGATGATTTGAGAACTACTCTGTGAATGATCTTGTTGAGATAAGTCCTGAAGACCGAAATCCATCATAGAAGAAGAAATGTTTGGTGGATAATCGCGAAGACACAGACATCGATGAGAATCTCTTAGCTGTTATGAAGATCTACTAAGAATCTTCATAACTTGGAATGCTTGGAGATATGTTGGTTTCCTCTGAACTCAGCATCACTGGAGCAGTAGATATTGGAGTACATTAGATAATGAGAGTCTGCTTAATACATTTGCTAGAGTGATATCTACTGGAGTTTGCACTTGTCACACTAACATGTTGATTGAGTACTGAAGTCGCCAGAAGGTAGGACTAAGACTTGGTATATGTACAAAGACACTAACTTAATCTAAGACCTATAGTAGTTTCTAGGTCTGAGAATTACAACTCAAAACCCGTTAAGCCGCCCAATTTGAAAAGTATCCAACCCGACCCTTTGGGGGGGGGTGAAACGGGTTACCCATTTCATCCCGTTAATTTTTTTCTATATAAATGTGAGTTTTTTGACGGAAAATGTGGGTTAAACGGGTCGACCCGTCTTGACCTGAAACCCATTTCGATCCAACTCATTTCGACCTGTTTAATTTTTGGTTATAATAGGTTACGATCCATTTTGACTTACTACCCGTTTTGACCCAACTCATATCAAACCCACCAAATCGCCAGCCGCAGTAATTTCATTGAGTTGACACACTAACCGGTATACAGCCTGTTTAGCCACTTTTGAAACATATTGTTATAATACATGAGATCAAGTAAATCATTGTTTTGGAATATGCAAGTAATATAGTAGATGTGGTGCACACGCATATTCCTAATACATTAACTCTTTTTACTTGATTTATTCGTACTTAATTAACAGTGTTTTACTGCAAATAGTTTGAACAAAACAATTATCGCTTTCTCGTAGTATACTTCAGCCTAACATAATATAATACAAGATCATAACTTGTTTTATATTTACTAGAATATTAATGATTAAAACATATTTTTGATGTGTGCAACTATTGATCTTTACAAACCCACTTAAACTTAATTATTCTTTTCAAGAACAAGATTGCTTTTTGATAAAACAATATGAATATATGATAAAGCAATCATCCTATTTTAAGCGGATGATCTTTTGCTCTGTATTAAAGAGTGTGTGTGGGGGCTATCCACACCTCAAACTTTGCTATCCACACTTTTTTTCTTGTAATGTGCATCACGATGTACAACACTTTAATGTAGGAAATAGGGTGTGGAGAGCAAACTTTGAGGTGTGGATAGCCCCACCCTTAAAGAGTAGAGTTGTCAAAATTGAGCCCGGCGCATAGGCCCGGTCCAACCCACCCGACCTTTTCAAGGGACTGAGCCTCAATTTAGAAGGCCCAAAAAAAGTTGGGTCTCTTTGGCTCGGACCGACAGGCCCACGAAAAAGACCAGCCCGGACCGGTCCGATCATAAAGTTAAACACTTAAACTTAATTGCAAAATTAAAAACTAAAACATAAATCTAAAAAGAAAAAAACTATCAGACATTCATTTAGACTACTTTTTTTTCTTTTGGTTAGATAAATTTATGATACAGTATGCTCTATTTCCAAATCATTGTTCTCATTTTGGTTGAAACTCATATTCTAAATTGATGGAAGTGACACTTACAAAGAGGAAATGAAGTTGATCTTCCAAGTTTAGTATGGTTGTGGTTAGTAATTTTATTGAAACTGATATATTTAATTGAGTATCTATATCTGATATTAGCTAATAAAAAGTCTCAATAGTATAAATTTGATAAAAAAAAATAAAATTTAAATGCTAAAATGTGTTGGACGAATCAAAAAATTAATATTTGCTAGTTAGTATGGTTTTGCAAACTAGAACCCGAAAAATGAACATTTGCTAATTGTTGAAGTTACTACATTTGTTTATATTTGCTTTGGTTGCACTTTTGGTTTGTAATTGTGTAAGTTAGACTAGTAAGTATGTGTGTTTTGAGCTTTTGATGTGTTATATAACTTTTATTAGCTAATTTATGAGTTTTTTAATAAAAAAATAATTATTTTTTTGGCCTATAGGCTTGAAGTGCGCATATAATGAACTTGAGTTCTATGAGACCCGTTACTATTTCGGTCCGGTCTGCCATTAAGCGAGCCCATCGGGCTTGGGCCAGCCCGTCTGTATAAAACCTCTATTAAAGAGTTAGTCAAACATCGATGTATAATCAATCTTGTGATAATAGACCTTGCCGAAATTAATAGAACGGTTGCAATAGCACAGGCCAAAACCAGAAAGGTAGCATTGAAATTTGGTCAAACTAAGGTGGCAACGCATTTTATGTAGTACCCCTTAAGTTTCAAAATATTTGTCCCTCAACTATATACCGGTTTTTAGAAGGTAAAAACTTAGGTAAGATTATATTTTTTTGTAAAACAGATCCTCCTGATCCTACTCACTGTATGTTAGTGGGTTGAACTGTAAAATAGTGAGACTTCGTTTTACAAATTAAGATTCGTAAGATTATTTTAAATGATGCCTACACTTTTTAGAAATAAATTAGCTCTATATAATTTTCCTTTAATATCTATAAAATACTCCTACATCTTATTGGTGTGAAATCAATGGGTCTCACTTTTTTTAATCTCACAATTGATAAAGATATAATAGACTATTAATTTTAGGAATCTTTCTAAGTATATAAAAAAACCAATTAATTTGGAATAGAGAAAGTACAAAAGAGAATACATGGAGGGGTTTCTACAAAAAATTATATACCCCAAGGGAGGTAATTGTGATTAACCCAAAATCAAGCAATATATTCCTTAAACGGATGAACATGCTGTCCACTAACCACAAACATGCTTCAGCGGCGGCCATTTAGGGATCTCAGTTCCTAGTAGGGCCCACTGGCCCAGTCTCTTCCTTTAACACTATTTGGAAGTCTACTCCAGTTCTCCATCGAAAAGTCTACTCCCTTGGTTTATAAATATTTGTAAAGGGTATTGTTTCTTTTAATGCTTTAAATATGCGACCATAATTAAAGTATATAAAAAAAATAAGGATAATGTGGTAAAAATGTTTTTTTAAAAAGAAAATTTTGAAAGAAGACAATTATTTTAGAATAGATAAAAAAAAGAAAGTATGACGATAATTTAAAAATTGAGGGAGTATTATATTATTTTGAGATGTTCTAACAAAGAATCCATTATATTATTTTGAGATGTTTCACTTTAAAAGGATATTTTAAAAAAATATGTTTACAATTTTTATAAGATTTTATCTTTATCATTTACTTGTGTTGTAAACATATTGCTTGTGTTTAAGTATTTTTGTAACTATAAACAACTTTAATGAGATTAATATATCCTCTTAATAATTAGAGTTTTCAAACGAGGACTATATGCACGGAACGGAGGGAGTAGTACAATTAGTCTATACATAGAATTTTGGAAGAAATTCGGCTAGTCCCCTTTAGATAATTTTTAATCGTTTTATTATATCTTTATTTATTTATTTTTTTGTAATCATAAACGACACGTTATGCGTCACAATGCACAAGATCATGTATCGCTATGCACAAAACCATACATCACTATGTACAAATGATGCATCACGTCACGATGCTTGAAATGTTTTTTATGATTATGAAAAAAAATATAAGAATGTAAAGCGGTTAAAACTTAAAAAAATGGACTGATCCACAATGTTTTCCTATATTATATTTGCATCACACTTTAAATTTGAGTATAGCTAAAAGTCGTGACCTAGTGTGCGTGACATTCACATCTAATAAATAAACAAAGATTAATGCTAGAGTCACTCAATGAGCACTCAAATTTGTGCATCAAATGATGTGGTTTCCAATGTGTCATATTATTTGGCATTTTATGGGCTCCACTATAAGTTAAAAAGTTATGTTAACAATATGACACATAAGATGTCACATCATTTGGTACCCAAAATTAAGTGCTATTAGAGTGGCCCTAGCATTACCCATAAAACAAACTTCAACCAATTTTCCTCCATATTCCCCAAATTACTCCCTCTCTCTCACACCAAATTCCTTTTCCAAATCAGACAATGTAAGTTTTTTTCTGTAGGTTTCTTATAAGATAGTCTTACGGATCCTAATTCGTAAAACAGAGCTCCACTCTCTCACAGTTCAACCTTCCAACACACAGTGGTTCGGGTAAGGAGGACATGTCTTACATAATATATTGTAATGTCGTCTTATCTAAGTTCTTACCTTTTTTGTAAGGTCACATGCACCCATGTTCTCTTCCATTAGGGTCGTTAGGCAGCTATCATCCTTCTTCAATGGTCGCAATCACTCAACAACTCCCCATGCATGTGACCATCTTATTTTGGGGTCGAAATACCTGGGCAGCTCTCCTTAAGGGGGGCTGAAAGCACCCGACAGCCTTACATAATAATCGTCGACCTATCCCAATGGCCATGTTGTTAAAAATATTGTTTTTTTTAATTCTTTTTTTTTAAATCAAGCACTATGTTGAGAGAGAGAGAGAGAGAGAGAGAGAGTGTGTGTGTGTGTGTGTGTGTGTGGGGGGGGTTGTGTGCAGTGGCGAAACCCAAACAAATATTTCATCGGAGTCACAAATTTTAACTATAACATAAAAAGTTTAGAAATCATAAATTTGAGCGGGTCTCTAGCCAAACCGACATTTTTAATTGAGCGGGGTCCCTTGGCCCCTCATCAATCATCATAAAAAGGGTGGATCCGCTCCTTTGTGTAGAGAGTTAAAATTGAAATTTTAGTTTATTGAAATTCATATAACTTGTTATTTTTTTCAGAAGGAAAATTTTAGTTGATTTGAATTCAATGTATTAAAAAGTGTTTTACAGTATGCTCATGCTTGTTCTGATTGTCAAATATTTCAAATTTATAATACCTTTTAATAAATATTTCATTTTAAATGATTTATTGGAAGGTATGATAAATTTGAATTATTCATACATTTATATAGATTGCTAACAAAATGCACTTGCTAAAATTAGAAAGTCATCTTTGAGTATTATTATATAGTAGCTAGCATGCATTGATAACACAAATCTGATTAACTGATTACACAACTCTCAAGATTTATTGAAAATGTGTAAATATGCACATGTGGTAGAAAATATCGAGTTTCTATCTAGTAGTATTTAATAGAAGTAGCCACATTGAAAATCTGTAAATACAAATATCTTTTTGTACATACTTAATTTACTGATTAATTGAAATGAACAAATGGAAAAAGAACAAATGTGCTATAAAAATATGTTCATTGAATACATTTTTTATAAGTAAAATGATTACAAAATAAAATATAGCCATAATTAATTATAAAAAAGCATGCTATGGAAATCTTCACATATGTCTTGTTTGTTTTAAAAACCTTTGTGTTTCTTTCGTATCCAAAGTTATAATATTAAAACAAAATTTCTTTTTACAAATAACCACATTTAATTATAATTTATTGGTAAATCATAGCGAATATATACGATAAAATTATAGTAGTAGATACCAACTACAAATTATAAATATTTGATAAATCTATAAGTTATATAGAGAATAATATATATCTGAATTACCATTTATACTACTTAAGATCCTAAAATTTAATAACAACAAATATCAATTATTAAATTTTAGAAATTATGAACGAGAAAATGACTTAAACAATTCATAAAAATAATGGATTAACACGCTTTTTCATAATATCAACTATACCGATATAATTTGTTTCCTTCATCATGTTTTTTTATTTATTTTTTAGTTTTGTTTATAATAATCATTTTATTTAAGTATAGTTTAATTAAAAGAGCACGGGTGTAAAATTAATTATTTCTAACATCCTCTTCCTTTATTATTACTCATTGTTTTTCTTTTCTTTCACGAAATGTTCTCATACTGCATCGAGTTTAAAACTAATCTTTGTTCGTAATACTAAACATATCATTAACCCCGAGAAAAACTTTACCTTGTAAAAGTCAAACACGAGACACGATGATGAATAACGTATTTCATACATGAATAAAATATATATGAGTAAAACACAGCTCTATTCGAGAATTCCCCGAAATGCCTACTCGTGTGCTGGGTTTTGGAATAAATAAGAGGGATGCTAGGACGGAATTGGCGGGGGTGCTGGAGCGAATTGAGAGAGAGAGAGAAGACACTCGGTCTGTGCGGTGATGAAAAAGAAGAGAGGTCGGTCGGATCTAGACTTGGGGTTGGGCTGGGGTTGGTGCTGCTGGAGACGGAGATGAAGATGGTCGCGGTCAGACATGGTGGTAGACCGAGGGGCTGGAATCAGAGATGGAGAGAGATAACAAAGAAAAGCTGGTGAGAGAGACTGAGAGGTGCTTGGCGTGAGAGAGAAATATGAAAGCTGTTTCCTTTTCCCTTTTTTCTTGTCTTCCTTTAGAAATAGGGGTATACTTAATACATCACCTATAAAATACTTAATACAACATTTTTTGCTGTAAAAATACTATATTACCTCAAACAATTTTTTTTAGACATTGGGACTGGCTTGGGAGCAGCCCTAAACCCAAAAACAAAAAAAAAATTAGGTATTGAGACTGGTTTGGCAGCAGTCCCAAACAATTTTTTTTTTTTTTGGCATTAGGACTGGTTTGGTAGCAGTCCTAAACCAATTTTTTTTTTTTTTTGGACATTAGATGGTTTGACAGCAGTCCCAAACCAAATTTTTTTTTTTTGGACATTAGGATTGGTTTGGCAGCAGTCTCAACACAATTTTTTTTTTTTTTGGCATTAGGATTGGTTTCGGAGCAGTAAAAAAAAACTTTTATTTTTGGACATTATGACTGATTTGGGAGCAGTCCCAAACAAAGAAAAAAATTTACTTTTTTTTTTCATTTACTCATAAAATGGCAAAGGACAATTTGGTCAACTTTTTAAAAAAAGTGCTGTATTAAGTATTTTATAGATGCTGTATTAAGTATCCCTGTAGAAATATGAAAGCTGTTTTATGAAGGCAAAACACACCTTTGGGCCACCGTACTTTTCCAAAAAGTGCAATTAGGCCACTGAGACGTCAAAATTTTCAGTGCGGCCACTGTACCAGACTTATCTTGCATGTTAACCCAATTTTTGGATGGACGTTAAGTTTAGACGTTAACTTATGTTAAATACCTAATTTGCCCTCATCTTCATCTTCTCCTGAAAAGAATCTCAGATTCAAAAAAAAATCTGGGCTCACTGTAGTTAGGGGAAGCTAGACAATTGGGTTTCTTTGACATTTTGATTTTTGAATCTAGTGTAACCCAGATATGGAAATTGGAAAACACCATATCTTGTGAAAGGTGTGAGAAAGTGGTCAAGTATACCCACCCCTCTTTATTTTCCCCAATTTCTTCCCCTTTCTGCCCTAATTTCTCGACCAAAATTTTCCCCCAAATCGAAAATAGAAAGAAGGGTCTTTTCCCAAATACTTTTCAGCTTTCAAATTTGCAAAGTAGCAGGGGTTCACTCAAGGTCTTCACAGTTGTGTGATTGTTGTAATCATGGAATGGGTCCATGTTTGACGCAGGCCTTTGGTCCCAATTCTCTTTCACATATGTCATCTCTTCCCCAATTCTTGATTCTTCAATGGTTTTTGTTTCTGTCTCTCTTACATCTTTTAACCTCCTTAGTAAAACAAGACTTTCATTTCCAACCCAAAACCAGAAAACCCATTTCAGAATGAACAGGAAAATGAATTTTTTTTTCTCATTTCAGAAATTCATGCAAAAGGGTGATTTTACTTGTTTCAAGAAGCTAAAATAACCAAGTGGGTCTATTCGACTTCCAGTTTTTGATATTCCCTTTAAAAAGATGCCATTTTGGGTCTTGTTTGTTTGACCTGGTGTGGCTTCCTTGCTCTCCTTTGTCTCTTTCTTCGTGAAATTGGTTCTATTGGGTGTGTGCAGATAGTGGGTAGTCGATTTGAAAATGAAACGTGATGGAACGGATGATGATGAACATCAACATGAACCAATTGCATAAATTTCACAAGATATGGTGTTCTCCAATTTCGGATCCGGTTACACTAGATTCAAACGAGCTCTGCGGCCTATGATGTCGTTATCGGCAATGGAGAAATTGATAGAAGAGAGCTCTTCCAATGCGTTCTGTGCCCTCGTTTAATTTTTCTGGGTAGATTAATTTTTTATTTTTAATTTTTTGAGGTCAACTGGGTATATTTATTGAGGAACCCACCTTTTGCAATTTTGAGTTTGTTTAATGTTATTAATTGAAAATTAGATATTAAATTGTTAGCTTTTGGTTTTTTGCATCTTTCAAGTTAAAACCCAGATCTGCATTACAATGTCTATAGAAGAGATGATGAAGACGAAGGGTAAAATAAGCATTTAACCAAACTTAACGTCAAAACTTAACATTCATCCAAAAAAGGGGTTAACGTGTAATATAAGTCTGGTACAGTGGCCATCCCGAAAATTTTGAAGTCTCAGTGGCCTAATTGCAATGTTTTGAAAAGTATAGTGGCCCAAAGGTGTGTTTTGCCTTTTATGAAAGCTGTTTCCTTTTCCCTTTTTTCCTGTCTTACTTTTTCTTGAATTGTGCTGTCACTTTTTCTTGAATTGTCTCTTATCACTTTTTCTTAAATTGCATTTATGTGCACGATGTATTAAATTAAAGGTAAAATATTTTTATAAAAGAGTAGAATTGTCATTTTTAATACTAATCAATTTATGAAAATAACGTTTTGAAATAATATCCCAAACGCATTTACAAGCAAAAAGCTGACTTTTATAAACTCTACGTTTTAAAAACGCTCTATTTTAAAAACGAAGCGTTTTAAAAATGTTACACCAAACGAGCCCTTATCGTCTTACGGATCTTAATTCGTACGACGGAGTGTCTCTCTCTCATAGCTCAACCTACCAACACACAGTTGGTAGGGTAAAGATGATCCGTCTTATAAAAAATATCCGTAAGACCATTTCACACAAGTATTTCCAATATCTATCTACCTTTAAAATAAAATTATAGATAATTTATTCATTTCACCAAAACACATTAAAAAAATATGGATCATTGAAATAAGATCTTCAAATAAAATATCAACAGTAAAAATGAGTGTAAAAGTGTGAAATAGGGAACATATTAAATTAGTGGAGATGCGTGTAAGCTGATCCGAACCCCGACACGGGGGCTCATGCCAAAAATGATTTTGAAAATTTGGTAAGGGGGAGAGAGCCTGGCTTCTCGGCCCGTCACCGCATCTAGCTGCGTCTTCTCTCTCTCTTCTTCGCTGTTTCAACAAACAGAAAGATAATAATACTCTCTCTCTCTCTCTCGCATCTCTCTTTCTCTCTCTATCTGTCCCTTTGTTGTCTCTCTTTGATTTCCCAGAGCAGAGACAGCTAGAGAGAGAGGGCAACTCCCCAAACCCCCTCAAGAGATCTCCATTTTCTCTCCAAACAAGAGTTGTTTGAGCAGCAGCATTTATTTTATCAAAATCTCTCTTTCCCATCATGAATGATCTGTTATCCGTAAGTTCCTTATTCCATATTAAATATCGAATTCTGATTTGGGTTAATCTTTGTTTTTGATTCTTTATATATCTAATTTATGCTACGATTGTCAGCAACGAAACGTACATTGATGATACGTGTAAAGGATTTGTACCGTATCATGTTTATTTAGCTGCAAAAGCTCGTTTGGTGTTTATGGTCGAATGAATCTTTTAGATGGCTTTATTCTTGATGGGTATAACCCTTTATTTGTACCTTTGGATATATATCAATGGTGTTTTGAATTTTGCATATGAGTTCTTTTTGACTCGGGATAAAGATTACGAAAAAGCTAATTGACTCTATTATGAATATCCGTTTGCTTCTGTATTTGCCAATGATTCTCATGTGTTAGTGTGATTCATTAATTAAAGTAGCTAGCAACTCAGAGCCTAAAAATGGTAAAAGTAACATTCCTAATAGGAAATATTAGTAAGTGAAGTAGTGAACACTTATTCTGGAATGGTCTAAAATGGATTAATGGAAATAGATTTTGTTTAGAATTTGAGCTTCGACATTAAGAATTTTTTTTACGAGCGTTGATTCTTATAGATCTTTGTGAGCTAAAAGTTTTCATTACATTTGGGATTGTCATTTTTTGAATTTGGTAGTAAATAGAGGAATGTATAGCAGGCCACCTTCGAAAGAAATAGGGAATAATAAAGTATGTTACCTACCAAGGGAAAATGAATTTGGAATATGTTTAGTATCTCTTTGAACTAGGAAAATTGAGGGCCTGAATGGAATGAAGTCAATGAACTTTTTTTGGAATAGTTCAATCAATGGGGTAAAATTTCTATGTTTTCTTTCTCCTAGTAGGTAATAAATTGATGGATATGAGATCCATATTATGAATAATGATAAGGGCCCTTATGTAGCTGTATTTCAATTGCACTGAATGAGAAACATGAAGCAAAACATGAGATGACAAGGGCACTCAAGCAAAGACCTTGAGGTCCTTGGTTCCAATCCCCATACCGGTTCATACTTACCTATCAAAAAAAATGAGAAACATGAAGCAAAACTAAGAATTAAAATCATAATATCTCTAACTACTGCAAGAGGGAAGGTTTATAAAATCATGAACATTCAATTTTGTCTACTTAACAAAAATGAAAATATAATTTTTTGAGATTTATCAATATCCTACTGACGAAAAAGTACTTTCTTTATGCCTATAAGTATTTTTTTCTTGCTTAGAAAGACCTTACAAATCCACTAAACCCCATCCACAAGGTTTGAACTTGTTAACAACAGTTAGCGGGAGAGTGAGAGTCCTCTAACCACTTGAGCTAACACTCAACCTCTAAATGCTTAGTAAATATCTACGTCAAAGAAGTCATTTTCAACTATAATTTTGATCTATTCTCAAAACATGCATACTTGGTATGCTTAACTCATTAAGCATTTTTATTACGTGTTGGACATCCCTGGGTTGGGATTCACATGTGTTTGTAACCTTTGTTTTTCCTGTAACTTTAGCTATTTAACAAGGAAGGAAAAACTGATAAAATTATCTTGTTCCAAGATAACATGTGCATGCTAATGAGCGCCCTTACCACACCCATTAAATTCTAGTAATTCTCCCTCTAGTTTTTTTTCTTCATAGTTTTCAATTCCACTTGTAAATTCTTCTTTCTTCTGATAAATATAACTTCTGTTTGAAAAAAATTGAGTGGTTGATTTCATGAAGCTATGCCCCTAAGGAGAGCCATGTTCCTTTGGAGGAAGAAACAAAATATCTTTCCTATTAGTACACAAACCATATGAGATCTTTCAAGACATTGAGGAAGAAATGAAGAACCTCCCTTACAACACCACTTATAAATGCTTAAACCCAAGTTGTTAGTTGTTCAAGCCTTTAAAATCACTCCACTTATTCCCACAGTTGATATGTTGAGTTGCATTATCAAATAACGGTTCTTGTATTTGATTTGTGTGACATGCATTCTCATTGTTCTTGAAGTTGATGCTGGACTTCTCTATATGTTTTTGCAATAATTAATGAATTTCAAACATAAATTATTATTTTCATTGCAAGCAAAGTTACCCTTCTTCCTCCTGGTAGTAGCCATTCAGTGAGACCAACAATCTATTGTTACGCCAAGAGAATAGTGCTTTCAGAGCATCATCCTTGCTCAATATAGCTCCCTTGATGCTCTTCAAAATACAATCTGATCCTTGTACGGGTTCAAGAGGTGGCTCTCAACACATCCTGCAGTGTAGCACTATGTTTGACTTATTAATTTGCTCCCACATTGGCTGGGACAAGCTCTGATATACCATTGTGTCACAGTCGGTGCCCTAAAGCCAGGTCTCCAACATATACCCTCATATTGGCCCAAAGAGCACATGGTTCAACAGGTTTACCACAGGCCACCTGAAAGTCCATGGATATTTGTTGGTGCCTTTGGTAGTTGGTGGCCCCTTATAAGCCTATATATCATTTCCACATCTATCTGATATAGGATGGGGAATTGCACTGTCATTCAACTGTTATTGCGCATCCTACTTTTTATTCAACCAAGTGATGCATGATTTCCTAAACCAAACAAAAAACCCTTAACCCTTTGCAACATTTTGAACCTCTTCCCTATATGAACTGGCCATTATATTAGATGTTGCTTTAGTTATTTTTGGTTTGTCAACTGTACATAATATCTTTTTCACCTCTGAAATTCTTTTTGTTGAACTTTGTTATAACTGAATTCATTCCTCCTTTTGAAGAAGAAACCATGAAATCCTGAAATCACTGTGGGTTCTTCCTGCCTTGGCATCCCACTGTTTGAGCAGCAAACATTGTTTCTCTTCTAGCTAATTACCCACCGGAATCACTTGCGTCATCAAAATTAACCTATACTTTTTTTTTGAGTTAACTTTGAATTTTACTCCCTTCGTTCCACCCAAAGAGTTCATGTTTGAAAAGTCTAATAATTATGTAATGAATAACTAGCATTAAAGTTGGTCATATTACAAAAATGCTTGAGCATAATCGATATTTTAATAGTAAGTGTGAGGGTAAAGTTGAAATGTTATGGAGGTGATAAATACAATTTTTTGAAAGTAGACTCTTAAAGTGAAACATCTCAAAATAGAATGGTGGACTCTTTGCCCGAAACGAGAGAGTATCACTTTTAAGGCCCCAATTATATCCTTAACATTAAATGGATGTCATCCTTGTCGACCTTCCACATTATAAAAGATGGATGGAGGAAATTCCTTGTTCTGCTTACAATTTGTTCTATAGGCAAAATCTAGAAAAAAATTATTACGAAACTTTGTTCCTCCATCACTACTAAACTCACTTTACAGATATAGTTGGGCATTTTCCCAGTGTAGATAGACAGTTTCATAGTACATATCACTTTCTTGCTGCCACTCTTAACTTAGAATATTACTTCACTGAAGATTGTAATTTCAATCTGAAGTTCAATCTGCTTTTATTCAATTTGTGATATTTTAACTTGTCTGACACGTGGAATGTAATTGATAAAAATTCCTTCTACTCCAAGGTGAATGTTTCTGGACAGTAACTAGTACATACCTATACAAGCCAAAAACATTTCTTTCTTCTTCTTCTTCTTCCAGATGGGGAGGGGGGCTTGTTGTTCTTATTTTATGTTTTCTTTGTGCACCTTATTATGATAGAACCAAGAAAAGTCTACGAAGCCAGAAGTGCAGCAGTATGTCCTTTAGCATATTGTATATGTTTGTACTGTGAAAGCCTTTAGCTATATTCTTTGTTTGTTTTTATTTAAGGTAAATGCAACTGATGGATGGCTATTTACAGGAATCATTTGAGATCCCTAGGGGTCAAGCTTATGGTGGCAATGACATTGAAATGGGGACACAACGTGCAATGAATTCAGGAGAATTAGGCCTGGACAATTTCTTTAAACAGGTTGCTGCTAATTATTTAATGGTTCTCGCTTTGTAAACAAATAAGAATGATGGATGACTTTGGACTTTCTTCATCCTAATTCCATATCTTTTTCATTGCACACTGATTATCTCAGAATACTGAACATAAAGCATGTTAAAGATGAATATTGTAGCTTATGAAGCTGGTCTGGATTGTTCCTTTGCTAGGTTCAAGAAATTGAGAAACAGTATGAGAAGCTCAATAAGCAACTCAAAAAGCTACAGGTGTCTCTCTCTCTCTCTCTCTCTCTCTCTCTCTCATATGCATGCACAAAAACAGAGATAGAACTATCTGGTTCCCAAATATTTGCTGGCAACCTGGTCACCATTCTTGCTGATTACTTCTTTGATTAGGAAAGGGAGTCTCCATCTTTCCCTTCTCTTCATGCTTGTGCAACAAAGGAAACTAGACGGGCTTTGAGATGTTTGTGTTTGTCATCTATTATCATTAAAGCACAAAAATTCTCAAGCTATTTGGATATAGTGAGTCCAAAATGAATTCTATTTGTCATGGTTCGGGCATTTTAGATTGAACGTTGTAATCTTTCTTATTAAACACATAAGCTCTTGTGAACTCGGCTTCACTGGTTTGAACGACAATGACAGCCCCTCCTCATCTGGATAAGACTGCATAGTGATCCTTCCTAGGCCCCACTTGGCTGGAGCCAAGTACACTGGGGTTGCCTTTCTTTTTAAACATTTCATTGCTTCTCCAACTTCCTTTGCACTCCAAATTAAGGTTTGTCCTGACTAATTCGCCTCCTCTGCATGAATCTTTTTCTGTGATTCAGACAATGCAAGACTCAATCTCACTAGACTTTACCTTATCATTTTTATTTTTTTTCATCCTGATAGGTTTTGCTGTTTCCTGCTTCTATCATTGCCGTTGATATTAGTGGGATCACTCTTCCTAACACACTCATTGGATGCGCTTTGTTTTAGGATATTTTTTTGGATTTTGGGATTATTTTGTAATGATGGAATGAAAAGTAAGAAAGAGACGTAGCGAAATATGGTGGGGCCAATGAGAGAGAAAGTCCATACTCCAAAAACAAGTCCCTAGATGCTGAGAACACAATCATTGGTTTTTGGGTTGTGTTTGACTAGTGTATCTTAAGTGAAATTTTCTTATTCTATTTTCTTCTTTATCAACTAACTCTTAAAAGCGTTTGCATTTAGATTTGGTGCTCAACAATATATACCATGAAGTAGTACTCACCAGGCTGTAACCCCTGCTCACACATAAAGTGAAAAATGAGATGCATCAATATTCAATATGCACAAACCCTGACATACTGGGAATTGCACATATTAGGGTAAACCTGGTGAATCACGTACTCATGGTTCTATATTGTACTTTAGCTTGGAACGTGTGGGGTATGTTTGATGGTTGGGGGAAGCCGGGAAGGGCTTTGCTCCCTTTGATCACAGATATGCTTATTGAGTTGTTTTTCTTCAATTCTTTTGTCCTTAATTCTCTTCCATTGAATCCTGCCCCTTTGCTTTGGGCAAAGCCTCACAGCCAACCCCTTAAGTAAACAACAAGGAAGAGAATTATAATAGCCAAACTCATAAGGCATTCTGCTCCTGCTTATACTCAGCAGTGGCGCAAGTCGGAAGAGGCCGAGCTTTATCTAAGGGCACCACAATCCTCGAAAAAAGGCATTTTAGGTCCATTTTACTGCCCAAAAAAAGCAGAAAACATGTAATATGGAGTGTTTGGAGAGAGCAGACCTCCAGGATATTTATGTATCAATGCCTTTGCATCGACTGAAGGATCTGGTGGGTTGTCTGACTTTCTGTTATTGGCTTGAGCTATGGAAGATTAATGGAGTGTTGCTAGTTAGATTTCGAAAGGCGTTGGAGGGCTATTTTAGGCTAGTGTTTGACCTTGGGAATTTCTTTCTTTTTCCACAAGCTATTTTGAAAAGCTTAATTTGTTAAAGAGAAGCTCCTCATTAGAAGTCAACAAGTTTGGACCAGAAAATGTGGAGGGTTAATATCTAACCTATATACTCTCTCCGCTCCTTAAAGACAGTCCCCTTTGACTAGACACAGATTAAGAACTACCAATTGACCGCATTATAAATAATTACTACTTTCCAATTTTACCCTTAAAAGTTTGAAAAGAAAGATGCTTTATGGGTCCTTTTGATTGAATTTAATCAAAGAGTATAGTACTAAAATAGTACTTCCGAAAAGGAGAGATGTTTTGTGGACAACTTTTTTGGGAAATCCCAAAAGGAAATAATGGACTCTTTTTCAGGAATTGAGGGAGATTCTACAAAAAAAAAAAAAGCAAACCGAGGGAGAATGTTTTTTTGTTAGGTTTGAAGAGAATCATATGGAATGCTTAGCACTTCACATTACTAAAGGAAATTGTATGGGCATGCTTACACTTCTGTTTCGGCTACTTCCAGTTTCACCAATTCCTCAATTTTTTTATTTTTATTTTTTAATCTTTCTCATTTTGCCTAGCATCCATCTTAACATTCTCATCTCTGATTATTTTCTTAGTTGCTGAGCATTATGTATCACAAAATTGGTCTAATAGCTGTTCCTTTGCTCTGATACTTTGTATAAAGCCTGGTTGGCATTATTCTGGGCAGTTTATTAGGAAATTTTAATTGCCCATTTTATACCATTAATAAAAGAACTTGTTTTGTGGCTAACAATATGCCTTATTGATGTGACATGTTGTTTCTATTAAGGACTTTTCATCTAATAACTGATGTGAAGCAGTTGACTTTTATTTCTGTGTACATCAGGCCCTCCAACTCTTGGACCACAAATCCAATTTTTTGCCCTTTCTAAATTTCCAGAATGCCTGAAATAAGGGTTTTACATTGTTAAGTTACCAACTAATCTAAAAGCTTAAGCTGAGATAGGGGCTCAACAATGTATAGCTTAACACTCCCCCTCACATGTGACCCGTCCACACGTGGAGAGATACAAAAACATGCCTCGCCAGGGGCATCACAAAGCACAGAGTGACAACATGCACTCACAATATTCCGGGTAACAAATGCAAGCGGGATGATTCGAACCCACGACCTTGCCAAACCTGATACCATGTTAAATTACCAACTCACCTAAAAGCTTAAGCTGTTTGATAGGGGCTCAACAATGTATGCTTAACATACATGATTTTAAAAAATAATTGCTACTCTTATAATTAAGATAATTGTTTTTTTATAAGTATAATTAAGATAATTGTTGAAACTAAGTTCTTAAAGCTGCACTTATTTATTTATTTGTATTTGGTGTTCATACGACAGATTATTTATCCCCCAATTGTTTGCATATTGCTTAGCTTTTACTTAAAATACACACTCTTTTGCAGTTTTTGATGTTCATACTGCAACATTTTTTTCATCCAATCTATTACGCACTTTAAAAGTCTTATGGATAATATGCAACCGATTTATCTTTCATCACATAACATATCCAATCCAACTTTGGTTAGAAATGAATAATTAAGATGGCCACAATTGATGTACAAATATATTTCCTTGATTTGTCCGCTATAAACATGACAATGTTTTTTCCTGATATGCATTTGTATTCTGCCTTGCGCCTTTTCCTGCAAAGTGGAGTGCATTGTTCAAACTGGCGTTCCATTTTCGTTTTTGGTTCATAGAACAGACCTAATACCTAATAAATCATCCTACTTTTATGAATCCCAATACTTACCTGTTCTACTCTTTTTAAAATCATTTAATTGCGGTTTGGATAAGCATATAATTTTTACTTCACTCCTGATGCCATTACTTTTTTAACAGAAGGCTGATGTGGCATTTCAAAAAAAATATTTTATTAAATAAATACATATTTCTAAAAAAGCAATAAAAGAAAACATCTAAATTTATCTTTATCTCTCTCTCTCTCTCTCTCTCTCTCTTTTTACTATCTTCTTTTTTTCCGTCTTTCTCCTTTTATTTTTACATCCACTTCTTCCCTACCCTTCCCACTCCAAACTCTAGCCATGATGCCACAACCTCCACCACCATTACCAACTCCATGACTTCAATACCCCATTAGTCAATTCTCTTGTATCCATTCTACCTTCAATGTCCATACCCAAACTCCAATTTCATAGTCATTAGTCACCTTTTCTGGTAAACCATCACTTTCTGCCTAAACTTAGCAGCAGTCAACAATCCCATAATTTAAATTTGTATGAACCCAGTCTATGCCTTTATCCTTCCACCTCTAAAACCTGCACTAACTAATTCAAATGCACCAATCCAGACATAAGCAAGTAAATTTAAAATACACAAAAATAGTAAAGCCCTAACTATTACCTTCCCCAATTTGGCAAAGTCTGAAACTCTGTATACCACTGACATATCCTTCATTAACTATGTCCCTAGTAAAAGTACATGTCCGAACAAAAATTTAATTCACACAAAAGATTAAACCACGTAATTTGAAAAAAAATTGAACATTGGGCTTACTTATCTCCAAATGCTTTTGAATATCACTGTCCCTTGTGCCGCCGGCTGGGTTTTTTCGGCAATCACCAGAAATCCTTTTCAGTCATTATGTATTATGAATTTAACCCTTTGACTAGTCTCTCCCTTTTTTTGATAAGTAAAAGTATTATATATTAGAAGCATCAAAAAAGGTGACGCATGACTAGTAACAAAATCTACAAAGGAATAAGAGTGAGAAATGGAAGTATTGACATCTACTGAACACCAAGACTGAAAGGTTTTGAGACACAGTGTCCTTCAACTAC
Source organism: Codonopsis lanceolata (assembly GCA_013146195.2). NCBI lineage: Eukaryota > Viridiplantae > Streptophyta > Magnoliopsida > Asterales > Campanulaceae > Codonopsis > Codonopsis lanceolata. Next base: position 3,700,830 of record CM028380.1, read on the forward strand.
TACATGAGCCTTTCCTTGTTATCAAACACCCTTCTATTCCTTTCAAGCCAAATAGTCCGCGCACACACAAAAGAGTAGTTTGCCAAGATAAATTCCCTCTCCTCTGTTTGTAAAAAGCCTAGCTTTGAAACAAACAGCTCCTTCGTTGATCTAGGCATAACCCACGAAATATTGAAGAGCCCGAGGATAAGGTTCCAAAGATCCTTGGCTACAGAACAATGGATCAAATGGTTAACATTTTCCTCATCACCTTTACACATATAACACCAATTCACATAAGTATTATGCCTTCTTGTCAAATTATCACCGGTTAGAATGGCTTCATGGCAAGCCTCCCAAGCAAGCACCGCTACCCGACTGGGAGCTCTAGATTTCCAAATTGATATCCAAGGAAATAAAGAACCATCTTTGGATGACAAAGACTCAAAATAAGATTTGATAGAAAATCTTTTGTCTTTAGGACCATGCCACCACACCTTATCCTCCAATTGCCTGCCAACCGTCACGGAATAGAGAAAATCGAGAAAGAACACACCTGATTCCATCTCCTAGTCATGGAAATTCCTACGAAATGAAGGACTCCAAACCACCTTGTTATCCTCCAAATGCTTGCATTAACAAAGCAGTGATAATATGCTAAACAAATCCGGAAATAATCTCCACAACTCTATGTCACCGCACCATTTGTCTTTCCAAAATTTTACCGATGAGCCATCCCCATTCTTAAAACGAAGAAATGTCTTGAAAGATTCCCACCCTCTCCTAATCCCTTTCCAAACACCAACTCCGTAAGAAAGAGAAACCTCATTTGGTGCCCACTGCCCATCCCCTTCTCCATATTTACTCACCATCACCTTCCTCCACAAACCATCTCTGTCCACCAAAAATATCCAAAGCCACTTACCCTTTAAGCACCTAGGTCTCCTTCTCTCAAACTATAGCAGTCCTTCTCCCATTTCACCAAGTGATATTTATGGTTCTCACTCTTGCCTTCCCAAAGGAAATCCCTTTCCAGCCTCTCTAAAATCTTTCGGATAGATTGAGGGAGCACAAAAAAGGACATAAAGTAGGTGGGTAAACCGGATAAAGTGCTCTTAACAAGAGTGAGACGCTCCCCTTTTGACAGGAGTTGTTTTTTCCACCCGGCCAATCTATGTTCAAATCTCTCTATGATGGGATTCCACATCGTCTTGTTTTTAAACTGAACTCCAATGGGTAACCCAAGATAAGAGGAATGAAACTTTCCTACCTCACACCTGAAGAACTGAGCCATATCCTCAACATTATCAACCCCTCAACATTATCAACCCCACCTACCGGCAGAATCTCATTTTTTGCAATATTGATCCGAAGACCCGAGACCATCTGAAAACACAACAGAACTAGGCACATGTAACCTAGTTGAGAAAAATCTGTATCGCAAAAGATCAGCGTATCATCCGCAAAAAGATGTGACACGAAGACCTCTAAAACTCTATGTTGACTTACATTAAAACCACAAATGAAACCTCCTGCCATAGACTTATCCATGAATCTACTTAGAGTCTCCATGACAATAATGAACAGGGGAATGGGACCCTGTCTCAAACCTCTAGAGCTGCCAAAAACCCCTGAAGGTTCCCCATTTACCAGTACTGAGAAACGGACTGTAGATATGCAAAAAAATATCCATTTTCTTCACTTTAGCTCAAATCCCAATCTGTCCAACAAATAAATCAAGGACTTCCAGTTGACATGGTCGTACGCCTTTTCAATATCCAGCTTACTTAACAAACCTGGAACCCCACTCCTTAATCTGCAGTCCACAGCTTCATTTGCTATTAGAGACGCATCAATAATCTTCCTATCACCCACGAAGGCATGTTGAGAAACCGAGACAACTCGATCAATCACTTGTTTCAACCTTCTGGATAACACTTTCGATATAAGTTTGTAAATACCTCCAACCAAATTTATAGGTCTGTATTCTTTCAAATCACTGCCTCCTTTCTTCTTCGGAATTAAAGCTATGAAGGTGGCATTAAAACTCTTCTCGAAACTCGTATTAGCATTAAAGAACTGGAAGACTTTCATCAAATCACTTATTATCACCTCCCAGCAATACTGAAAAAAATCCATTGAGAATCCATCTGGCCCGGGGCTTTGTCACCACTCATACTTTGCAGCGCTGCAGAAACTTCTTCTTCTGAAAACGCTTGTTCCAGATCAGCCGACTCCCCAGCATTCAGAGACTTAAAACCCAGATCATCCACTTTAGGGCACCACTCACCATCATCTGAATACAGCCTCTCATAAAACCCCACAGTACTATTTTTTATCTCCTACTTGTCATCCACTAAGACACCATCAACTGTAATACAACTTTCGCAGCTTTATGAGCATTCGCCATTCTATGAAAGAATTTTGTGTTTTTGTCACCTTCTTTAAGCCATTGAATCCTGATGTTTGTTTCCCCATTGTTGCCATCACTGCCAAGGACAACCCTTTTTAACCTCATTGAATTTGCAAGTTATCCGCAATGCTGCCATAGGGAGCTGTTACTCAGTGGTTGCGGCTCCTAACAGGCGGCTCTACTACCTTGCCAATTGCAAGATCAGGTGCATCAAGGAGATTGAGCATTGCCTTCTCTCTAATCAATTTCATTAATTCATTTCAATATTGGGATTGGGGCTGAATGATCTCCTATGCCAAGTCAACTTTTCGTAAACTATTTAATAGTGTTAGGGGTGAAGGTAAAAGTTATATGCTTATCTAAATCATGATGGTAAAGCAGTAAAAATAGAAGTTCAATATGTAAGAATGGAACTTCATCAAAGCAGGATGGTTTCTTTTTGGCATCAGGCCCATAGAAAAAGACAAACAAACAGATTATATATTATTCTGTTATTAACTTCTTACACATTGCTTATGCAGGATGCCCATGAGGAATCAAAGTCGGTTACAAAGGCTGCTGCTATGAAAGGTAAAGTGTGACTCTGCATTTTACTGCATTTCCTGTTAGTATAATGTTCCCAATAGATGGTTAAATAGTTTTTGACCCTTTAACTATGCCATAATATTACCAACCAGATCATTTGGATATTTGAGATTAGGCGAGAGAACATGATACACCACATTTTATGAAATGCAGTATGCTTGAGGGTAGGCTTCTTGGGAATTGGGATTGCCATAAAATAGAATTTATGAGGTACTTTTAGAAGCAGATATGATTGTATAAAACAAAAATGATAGAAAATAATATACTTAAGATTTCAAAGATTTCTTTCAAGTTTCATTTCTTTCATGTTAGAAATTAACATGTGAAAATATAGGCAAAATTTCTTCCTGTTTAGGTTAATCTTGATTATGTTCTGTGGGCATTTCCTCAAACCTCACTAGAAAGGAAGAATGAAATTCATCGTTCTGCATTATTCTTGCTGATGAATCCAGCAGAGGATTAGAGAAAATTTAATTTGGTTAATTTTCTGTGGAGTTGTTGTGGTTATTATTTTCTCTATGCCAAGTTTTTGAGTTTAGAGAAATACCCTCTGTTGGATTACACTACTCAGTTGTCAAACCTATTACAGGAACATTTTTTTTTGAAATTGTCGAGATATAGGTATGATTGGATCTGCATTCTTATGTTTTTCATGATTTCATAGAAATTTTGGACTCGTTATTCATATTCATTAATATTCATCAATTTCAAATGTTGGGTCTTCTGTTCAAAGGTCAGTTTGCTTAGGTTATTGGTACAATCTGCTAACATTGTTCTTGTGAAGTTACTTGTTAGAACATAACATTAAGTCATTTGTCTTTCATTAACCTAAATGTGCCATTAAGTAGACAGGCAACATCAACAACATAGCCAACTGAAGTTTTGGCATTCATTACTTACCCAACAAACTAGTGAAATTCTCTTGAAGAAAATAAGTAATTGATAAAGTGGTGTTAGTTCTTTAGAAATCTATTCTGAATCCTTTTCTCTTTGCTGTTTTTTTTTTTCCTGATTGTGGTTGTTATTCAACGTGAAGTGGTTTCCACACTACTGTTATGAGGAAATTTAAGCAGGGAGTTTATATGAAGGGTTGTAGTTGAATCTTTTTGTTCGCATCGCTTCGTGTTGAATTTCTATCATTGAATCCCATTATTTTACACTATATCTTTAAGATGTTCAACTTTTCATTTTAAAATGCAATCTTCCTAATCGGTTCCAGTACAGAATCAAACTAACATAAATTGGATAAGTATAAGACGATACCATGTTATCAGTTCTGGGTTATTCCTTGAGTAAGAAATACAAGCACACCACACTGTAATGCTCAAGATACATAAATTGTTAATACAATCCACAAATAAATTATCAAGTATTCTACTCATTAGGAAGTGAGAAGTTCGGTCTCTGAGTTGAATAAGCTGCACAATTACCACTGTGAATGCCTCATAATAACCATTGAGTGACTTTGTGCTTTGATCTGTATTGCATTTCTACTTCATCTTGGGTTCGGGTGATCTGCCCTTCAGCGCAATGAACTTTTACTTACTTTGAAAATAGAGTAATATTGATGATCATGTGCTGATCTGCAGCAATCAAGCAGCGAATGGAGAAAGATGTTGACGAAGTTGGAAAAATTGCCCGCGCGATTAAATCGAAAATTGAGCAACTTGACAAAGAGGTGAGACAATAAATAGTATTGCTTTAGTTACTTCCTGTCCTCTGGAATACCTGTGACTGATAGTTTCCTCACAATATTTTGTTGTAGAACTTGGCCAATAGACAGAAGCCTGGGTGTGGAAAAGGCACGGGGTGGACCGATCAAGAACAGCAACAACAGTGTAATTAACACTCCAAATTCTTTTGTTGTTTTCTGCTCTTTCCTTTATTATGGAAAACAAGATTTGCATCTTATGTTTATTGGTACTGATATTAGTTATTTTTCCTTCTGGTTGTTATGTAGTAACGATTCTACCTTTTAAATGTTTTTTCTAAAAAAATCAACCTTATAAATTGCATTTCGAGTTTGGTTGATAATTTTATCTGCATGTCCCTCCTTAAAATGATGCCCTCGGAAGTTAAAAAGGTACAGCGTCAACATCTAAATTTGCTGGTGGGGAAACACTTGGTGAAACATGTGGGGTTGCTGGGGACAGATGTGGTGAAAGCACTTGGGGAAACTAGTGGCGAGCATATGGAAAAACATGCAAAGAGGATATTCCAAGGCAAAAGCTTAATGGTTTGAACAAAACTATGAGGAGAGGTGCCGTGTTGAAGACGTTCTGGGATGAGCAATCACTTGTGATGTGAAGGATCACGTGCTTGTACTGGCACTAGTACCTAAGTACAAGGAATGATCAACTATTTGCTGAGAGCTAGTTCCAAGTTGATCCGGGGGTGAAGATCTGCTGGGATGACCAAACACATTTTCAAGCAATCATAGGGTGAACATACACTGGGATGAGCAATTATCCCATGGAGGATAAGCTACTGTGATGTGGAGAAGGTCGCGTGCTTGTATTGGCTCTAGTACCTAAGTACCACGAAGGGGTCAACTAGCTGCTGAGAGCTAGTCCCAAGATGATGAGGTTTGCCCTACAGTACATATTTTGGGGGAGCTTCATACTCACTCGATCTACATGTATTTTTGATACATTGGGGTTGATGACATGGCATTCAAGCCTAGTACATTTGTCCCCATCCTTCACTTCTTTGTCAGAGCATGGAAGGTCGGGGGTGATTGTGCCCTTATGCTGCACTTTCCATAGTTGTAACATGGCCTTGAGTTTTGGCCAACCATCAGTGGGGTGATGTCTACTATTGTATCTCCCATTGCCTTGGTTATAGTAGAGGGTATAACTTAGATTCATCCCTGACGGTGAGCAGTTTTGGCGTTGTTAACTGAAGCGAGCGGGAAATGGCAATAAATAAAACGGCTGTAAGCATTTGGTATTGTGTGGTGGTGGCATGTATTCGATACTTGACCCAGCTGGTGCTTTAGGGGATTGAAGGTCAACTGATCGCTTTGACTGTCTTCTCGTGAAGGCTAGTGGTCGCTCAACTTCCCTTTGGATATCTTGGTATGTTGCACAAGGGGTCTCCTCATATTTGAAAAACTGGGCGTAAAATAACTTGGTTAGTAGCTCCATTCAGTGATACTGCTTTTGTTGAGGTGGCAGTATGAGGTTGTGCCCTTCTTGTGAATGAGCTTGGAACGTAGAAGCCAAAGTTGTTGAAAGTAGGAGGGCTTGTGCTAAGAAAAAAAGTATCAGCAGGTTTGGGAATGACATGCAAAGGAGCGGCAACATCATCCAGGGAGTAGGGATGAGTTGGAACTTGGGTTTGTATTGGCTTCTTAACCTCTTCCATGGAGACATCAAAGAGGGTGGGGTTGGTGCTCAGGGTATGGAGGGCCTTTGTTGGGAAACTTCATTGGGTTGCGATAGTGGGTCACATGGAGGGATCTGGTCTGAGAAACAATTGAGATTCGATTGTGTACTAGTGGGTTTGGGCCTTTGGGGTTGTTGGTGCATGTAAGCTAGCTAATAATCTCTTGCCTCAAATTGTTGATGTGGAGCCCCGGGTGGGGGTGGGGGTTACCTCTCCCCTATGTCCTTGTAGCTTGCTAGGAGCTCATGCCAGTGTGAGAATTTATGCATTTGTCGGCGTGTTTACAAGTGCTTGTGAGGAAATTTCCTGATGGGAGAAAGTTCCCTTCATTTCCTACTCCAAAAGGGTGAGATTGTGCCTGCCCTTCTTTGTTTTTGGAGACATGGTGATTTAGGGAACACAAATATTGAGCAACAGAGTCACCCAAGTTAGTTATGTTTAGTGTGGTGGACCTGAGGGCCTGAGCCAAGACTTCTACTTAGTGTGAGGGAACTAAATTTTTTTTTTTTTGGGGGATCTGGGTTGTCGCATTACATGTGATGAAATGATTGAGAGAGAATGGTTGATGATGGAAGTCAAGGCCGCGCAATTGGAATGCGAGCAAAGCTTTTAGGGAATCTCTTGTCCAAAGTCTTTCTAAATAAAAGTTCTTTGTTGTTGTCCTGTGTTGTGGTTATGAATGATACAAATCTAGTGTTGACTGCTGTGTACATCATGTTAGGAGCATGTGAAGATATTGGGGACACATGACAGGGGAGAGGGATGCTGTGTTAGTGACACGTATCCCTTGGTGGCTTCCTTTTTCAGGCCCATGCCCATTAATGTGATCTGCATATCCATGATGGCTTAAGTTACAGACTGAAACCCAAGTTTGGAGCTGGGAATATTGTTGTTGGTTACGTCAAATTAGGATAAGAATGAAATTATCATTATCTTAGGCGGGAAACATTTGGCTGGCGTTAGTTAATTTGATTTTTTTTTGAGTAATTGCCTTCTTTTGCTTAAAAATGGAGGTATATTCTTAGGTACTTAATGACCAGTTTTGGCTTTTATAATGAACTTTTACGTGGGAATGCTGCACTTGAGGAGCAGGAGAAATTGCTGTTGTGGAAATAGTAGTTGTTTTACTGGAATTTCTGTAGCATTAGCACCTAAAACTTGTGTTAGAATGGAGGTGTGTAAACATTGCAATTTCTAGTGGAGGTGAGGATTACGAAAGAGGAAAATTCAGTCTGGAAAATTTGTTAAAGGTCCAATATTTAGTTGAAAGGTCAAAATTTAAGTCCCTACTGGATGCAAATTGTATCCACTTCTTTTTTGATCATGAATTCCTTTAAGCGGATGCCAGTATACTTAGCTGTAGTGTTGCACTGAATATCAATAAATTTCTTTCTCCAGTTACCTCCAGTCTCTCAATCAACTCAACATAATGACCCCTTGTCCCAACTACTTGGGGTCAGGAACGTGAATGCTTTTTCTGCTATTAATCTCTGTATTGGGAAATATATCTTCTGTTGAACTGTGAGCTATCATATCTTTTATTATTTATTTCTTCCATTTTTGTGTTGCGCTTCCTCTACCCCATAATTTTCATCGACATTAATCGTATCACTCTGCCCATATTCCTAGGTATGACCTTTTTAGTCATGCCTAATGTCTGTTGCACCTAACATATAATGAGATGTTTTGCTCAGTTACAATGACATCTTCCCTTAGAACTTGCTTCGGGTGTTGATTATTCTTCCCAAATATCTTTGTCAAATTGTATCAGTATTGTAAAAACTTAATAATCTATTCACTCTAAATATACTTTGTACATTGTGCTCTTGGTTACAGTGCTTTGAAAAAGAAGTTTAAAGACAAGATGTCGGAATTTCAGGTAGTGTCAGATATGTTACTGTTTGGAACCTTTGGGTCCTCGTCTGTTTGTATGCATTTCTTAGTTTCAGTTTCTTAAAATGGTTGTAGACTTTAAGGGAAAGCATCCATCAAGAGCACCGAGATGTGGTTGAGAGGCGCGTTTTTACAGGTCTAAAACTTGGACATACTCTTTCTGGTTCTGTGACTTGATGCTTACTATGCCATAAATTATTTCACTCACTGTTCTTCTTTGGCTTCTATCATTGTCAGTTACGGGAATCAGGGCCGATGAAGAGGTTAATCTCTTGTGATCTCAAAGCTTTGATACAGAAGTATTAGTGTCAATACAGAAGTATTTTCTAATACTCCACTACTTCTTTCAGACAATTGATCGACTGATAGAGACTGGGGATAGTGAACAAATTTTCCAAAAAGCAGTTATGGAACAAGGGCGTGGCCAGGTTTGTACTTATTTTCTACTCACCAATATTATGCTCTGTCTAGAAATCTCTTTGTGCCTGGTGGGAACTCAGTATTCAACAACAGCAATTTTTATTTCCCCTGAAGGAAAATTTCTATTTTGGGATCCTCTGAAACGTGGGTGGGTAGTAGCTCAATATCAGTAGGGGATGGTATGTTTCAAGATAAGAACATAACTCTGTTAGATGCTTCCTGCTTATTCCTTCCCCCACCCCCCACCCCCAAACCCGCGTTACAACTTGTGATGTTTGCAGGTACTGGATACCCTTGCGGAAATTCAAGAACGCCAAGATGCAGTTAGGGAAGTAGAGAGGAAGCTGCTTGAGTTGCAGCAGGTATATGATTATTCTTTCTGAAACAAGTTGAAAACTTGATAAGAACACAAACAAAAAATTAAAATAAGGAAGAATCAAATATTTTCTTAGGCTACTTCAGCTTAACTTTAACCTAGTAGGCTTTATCCTCTTCTGAGATGTCTTTACTGCCCTCTTTATTCTTCTACAAAAGCCATTGACCATTATGCATCATAATGCACACTCCCGTGACAATCAATCATCATTCCGCCTAAGTAGAGGTAAAAAGATACATGTAAGTTGCGGTCGAGATAAAGTTTTAAGTGGCAATAAGTTGAAAATCATTAGCTTGAAGTGACTGGGGAGGCATCAATACCCTAACCCTGTCGGTTTATAAGTTTATCTGCACAGATTTTCTCTAGTCAATGATGACTTTAAAGTATGCTAGAGACATTTATGACAAAGGAAACATGATATTCATTATCTTACTCATGCTTGTACATCTGATGCAGATATTCCTAGATATGGCTGTACTGGTGGATGCTCAAGGTGACATGCTTAACAACATAGAAACTCAGGTAATATGGACCAACTATTATGAGAAACAGTACTAAACAGTGATGATTAGTATTATGCTCAAACCATACATTATATGTGTGGAAAAAATTGGGTTAGTTTTGTTTTGATACAACTTATGGCCTGTCCACTTGATGGTCGGTTTGTGGTCGTGGTATCCGCTTTCTCTCTAATTGGCCCCACCATCTTTAACACTCGGTCTCTCTTACCTTTTGATTCAATCATTACAAAACCATGAATCACAAAATGAACCATCTATCCAAACAGACCTTAATTTTGAATCACTTTTGACTTTTAACATTTTAAGTAATTTCCTATTTGTAATGATAAAAAGTGGTTAAGGCACATTCTCTAATTAAGCCATCCAAATAGTAGTGTAGTCTTGAATTTACTCATTGTGCCTCCCCATTGCATTAGGTTTCAAGTGCAGTAGACCATGTACAGTCCGGAAATACTGCTCTGCAGAAGGCAAAGAGCCTACAGAAGAACTCCAGGAAGTGGATGTGCATTGCCATCCTCATTCTACTCATTATTGTTGCAATTGTTGTTGTGGGTGTGCTCAAACCCTGGCAGAATAAGAACGGAGCTTAGCTGCCTCACTCGCTACCCAATGAAATGTAAAACATGATTGGCTATGCATTTTTTTTAACTTCTGGATTTCCCCTCGTATCGAGTGGTCCAACCTTGGTTTGCACAGCTCCTATTGCAGTTTGAGTATGAAGTTCTAATTGTAGTGTATAATACCTCTATTCTTTACGAATATAATATGACTTATATTCTTTGTAGAAATTGAAAGAAGTTGTTTCTTCTGTGTTTTCTTGAATAAATTAATAGTACTTGTGTGCTCTGGAAAACCCATTAATCATTTCTCTAAAGATTTTATCGCGACAAGTTCCTGGTATGCGTACATCCCATCCCGTCTCTTTTTGCAACATTTTTTAGAAGACTGGTAAAATTTGAGCTCTGGTTTCCCAAACCTCGTCATAGTCATACTCCTGCAGTAATAGTATGAACTTCGTCCATAATTATGTTGCATACATTGCCAGAACCTTTTCTTTTAAGCTAGTTTATGAACCTGTCAGTGTCAGACCGTGATTCTAGATCCCTTCCTAATAATTACATTCACTTTAGTTGGTGAACCTCGGAGATCCAGTAGTTTAATGCATTTTTATGCTTGTGGTTTGAATTAATTTTCACTCTCGATCATGATCAGGAGCTCCACAAAGCAAGAAACCTTCAACACCATCCATCTTATGCATTCACAAACTGAATACACTGGGTCCCACTTTAGGCTCAGTTTGTTTAACGGATCCTGTTTTTTGGTATTTGGTAACCTTTGGAAAATTAAGTTTTCGTTTTAGGAAAATGACTTACAGATTCTTTTCTCGTAAGTCATTTTTCAAATATTTGACCACCCCCATCCCTTTTCACAATTACACATACTTACACATACGCACAATATTACACTCAATAAATATTTCTTTTAGAAATATAAGTTTGTGCACATTATTTATAAATTATACGTCCTAAAGTTAGTGTCCATTATATTATTTAAGGACGTTCCAAGCATTATCTATTTTCTTTTTTAAAATATTTTTTTCATATCAATTATCAAAATTTTTTATTTGTATTTGTGAGATTGAAAAATGATGAACCTTATTGATTTGACACCACTAATGATAAATTGAGGGTTACTAAAGAAAAAATACTTAAAAATCAACACTATCCTGTATTTAATATGTGTATTAATATTAGAATATATTTTTTGTATTTATTCATAAATTGTTTTTCGTAACATTTTCCATGCGTTTGTCAAACACTCGAAAATGTTTTCCGACATATTTTCAAAAGATTTAACAAACACCTGAAAATGAAAATTTTTCATTTCTCAGAAATTATTTTTCAGAAATCATTTCCCGTAAAATAAACAGAGCCTTGGATTAAAAAAAAAAAATCCGATCTCTAGTTTAAAGCACAATCTTAATACAAACCTGAGAGAGTCGGAAAGAGAGGGAAGACTACCAGACTGGAGAACCTTGAGAGTAACAAATGAAGAAAGAAGTTCTTGACAAAAGGCATCACTTTTGAAGGATAATCCAAAGATTAAACCAAGTAATCATATCAATACCAAGTACTGGTAGCTAGATTTTCAGAAGATCAAGTAATAGATTTTCAAAAGATCAAGTGAATTTCTATGAATTTTAGATCAAATTTGAATCAAGTTGACCTAAAAAGTCAAAGTAGATGAAGTTTAAGTCAAGCAACACGTGAAGTTCATATACATATGCTTTCAGTCTACCCTTAGGAGAATGATATATCAAACTCGACCTCCAGGAAAGAAATGTTTAAAGAAGGGAAAAATTGTGGATCCAAACTTATTGCGTGAATCAAACCGTCTGGATTCAAAGATTAATGCGAAACTTACTCGATATACAACTATCACAGAAGATAAGCAAAAGAAGAAGACGATTGCACAAAGTTGTATCATGCATTTAAGTAGACTATATTTGTATTAATTTATCTTTAATTTGTATTATCATGTAATTTTTTTAAATTAATGCTATATTTGTATGTCTTCATTTCCCAGGCAAGATTACAATTAGTAGGAAAACTTTCAATGGCCACATGCTGTCTTCTGATATTTTGGATGCTAGCTAAAAGTAGATAAAAACATTCAAATTGCAGGAAAGATTGATAAAAGTAGATAAAATTTCAATGGCTACATGCTAATGTCTAGTCTCTATTTTGGATGCTAGCCAAAAGTAGATAAATCCACTCAAATTGCATTGTTTTTTTCTGTCTTAAAATTTCCATTTGAATGTTCATATTTGATTTGGGTGTATTATTGTTCCTGCTCTTACATTGAAACCTATAATGCAACCAAAATTGTATTTACAATGACTAGGTAGTAGGTAACCTACACAGAGATGATATGTAGCAGTTATCATAGAAAACATTAACAACAGTAATATAGTGCTATTGGTACTGCACCAAATTTCTCAATGGAACCCTAACTGAACTTCGACGGAGCCATAATTCATACATGACCATGTAGAAAGCATCATAATCAACAGGAAGAATATGCCACTGAAAATGTTTTCTAACCTTCAAGACATTGTCCCGTAATGTTACGTAATCATCAAAGCTTATACCTTTAAGGATTTTCTTTAAGAGTGGGATATCTAATGTGGCAACAATTACTGAGAAGCTTTTCCAGTTTAATATGTCTGCAAATGGGAGATCATAATGGTTGGCGATGACTACAGGGACACAACCATAATAAAGAGCATCCCCAATTCGAGCTGTGTTTACTTCAAAACCTTTGACGTGGAGGCAGAACTTACTCCCTAGAAGCCCTTCTGCATAAGGTGTTTTGAGGTGACCATAATGGACGGAGATTTCTGAGTCGTTCTCCCATACTTGAATAAGCTTTCCACGTACAGGGGAGTTGATTGCTCCTGCAAAGAAGGCTAGTTTTTCCCTGAAATTGTTGAGAAAAGGAAATTCTGATTCTTTCTAGATAAACTATTATTTTGCATAAGTCAGTGAGTTCGTAAATATATACTGGCTAGCGATTAGGACTAGTAATTGTATTCAGACGAATCAGTCCTGTAATGAATTACGAAATTCAGGGCATGTGTAAACAATGCAAAATAATACCTCTTCTGTCACAGTTCAAGAATCCTGTATACTTGCAGGTTGGCAAGCAGCTTTAGATTGTTGTATTGGGCCAAGACTTCACTCTTTCAATGTAATTCTTGTGTGTTTTTTATAGGATAGATATAGTTAGAAATGAGTTCAAATACAGAAGCAGATTGTTCCAAGTCGTTGGCACTTCTGTAAAGCTTTTAGAGTCTAACACATTCAAGATTGGTCCTAGGAGGTTTCAGATGCAGAGTCTTACACATTCAAGATTGGTCATTGGAGTTTTCAGATGCACATGATTGCAGGTTGGGGGTCACACCCAGGAGGGAAGGGTTTTAAAAAGGGGAGTGCTACCTCCTATGTTTTGCCTACAAAATTTTGTTACAAGGAAGACTGTTACGAAAGAGAAGTATCTTCCATACATGCTTGTTGGTGACCGTTCATCACATATTCACCTATGCACATATGGTGAACTCAAAAAGTGTTCCATGCAGTATATATTGAAGTTGGCACTTGTAACCGCAAGAAGGAAAAAGAAAAAGAAATACAAACAAACAAAAGCAAATTCCAGTTGAGCCTGTTAAGGTGAAGGGTCTTAGCTTACCTTTTTGATGGTGCATGACTTGTGGGATCTCCTTCCCTTGGCCAGATTTGTGGCAATGATGCATCTTTATGAGTAACATATGCAGATTGGAAATAGCTTGAAGAGCACACAACTTGAATGGCATTTAGCTTTACTTCCTCTAAATTATTTACAGCAGACCGCCCAATTGAATGACAAGCAACGTAAAAGTGGTCCATTCCACCAGTTCGATTCCAGTAAGGGTAATTATGGCTAATGTTGAAAATGTAATCTCTGATGAAATTTTCGATACCATCACTTCCCACCCGTGGATCATGTCGCAACCTTGCTATTGAAAAAGGTAGGTAGAAGAGATCTGCTTTGGATGGATCCTTTGTGACGAAATGGCTCTCCATAAGTACCTTTTTGAAGTAACTTTCACTAGCATAATTACCCCCAGGTTCAAAATCCACTGGTAGAAGCACATTGGCAAAGGGATCGTCTTGCTGATGAGGATAAATATAAATCTTAAAGGTCCTGTTCATTTCCTTGTAGTTCTCCATAAAGATGTCTTTGTCATGGAAGACCTCAATGTCATTCACTTGGTTTCCTAAGCAAGTAAGCATAGCCAAAGATTGCCAGAACAGGTTCAGAACAGACTCCATACGCTTGAAAAGCAAGAAACTTAAAAAACATTTTGTGCATTGAATAAGAAGAAACGAAAAGAAATTTACACAGCCCCTTCCCAAAGATAAACAGAAGTAGAGATAAGGAAATAAGATAGACACAAAAGCACAACCCAGTTGCTGGACCCATACATCCTGTATGCTTGCATGCCCAAAAAACAGCAGTCAATCAGACATCTATCTTTCAACGCTGTAGCTACACGTCACTGCTGGACTGTGTCAGTAAAAGATATATACCAAGATGCAACCAAGGAGAATTTAGGCTTGATACTCCAAGTGAACCCCTTGATTAAACTGCATTTCACTTGCGGATTCCTGTCTACTTACTCTTCCGCATTCGGCGTGAATATTTTACAAATGTACCCTAGTTGTTGATATGCAATAATTCATTAAAGAATTTGAGATGAAAAGCTGGTAGCATAGGCAGGGAAGGAAATGAGTACTCATGGATCGCTGTTTTTTCCCCAGAGTCGAGGATACAGAACCTTTTATCCCTTATTGCTTTTGATTGGGTAACTTCAAGGATTTTCAGAAGACGATTGGAGTCTTACCACTTCAAGAGGTTATTCTTGTCATAAGATAATAAAATCAATCTGACGATTCATAGTTGAGAAAAAACAATGAATCAATATCACACTTTCAAACACTCGGATGACTGGAGTCCCAGACGAGGATGAAAGCTCGGGACCAGCTATGGCATCGATGGGACATGGTAGCTAGATCTGCAGTCAGGCTTCTTACCAATTCTTCCAGGTACTCCTCCACCGGAGAAGCCTGGTATCTCTCAACGTTACCTAGCTCCTTGGGCGAGGGACACTGGATTACCCTCTCACATGTCAAAGCCCAAATATATGTAACTAAGAACTCTTAAAAGTTGACCTGAAAAAGCATCCAAAACAATCTCCCATACGTGGACCTCTCTATATGCAAAGGTGTAAGGAAAATGCTCCACAACAGCTGCTAGCAAACCATCTAATCGCTTGTTATGGTGGAGTGTCCCTTCCAGTTACCCCACGACAGGCTACTCCACTGCCCTTACAGATCCCTCCACTGCAGCAATCCACCTAACCATTTTTTCCCCAATTCATCCTTCAGTAAGTTTCAACATTGGGCACTGGTGCACCACGACAACAGTTTCCACATCTTCATCTACTATACATGGTTTACATTGGCTTGGTGGATAGATTACTGCCACTAGTAACAGGCATTGCTGTCTTAAGCACAGCTGTCCCATTGCAGCCATCCATGGGACATCATCATGGGAACCTTGATCCACAGACTTGGAGACATCCTTGCCCTTCTTCAACATCTCTTCTCAAAACCGTTTCAATCATTTCGGGCACAGTAGCAGCATAGAATTTAGGTGGCGTTAGGTTTGTGGAATCAAGTGGAATGGAATGGCCATTTCCTGTTGACCAAATTCCATTGGGATGTTTGGTTGCTTTTGAGCAGCAAATGACAAAAACCCTTGCATACAGGAATCTTGAAATACCATGCAGGTGGGATTCTCAAATCCCACCAAAATCATTCTATGGGAATCACTTTCTTGGACCAAAACACCCTCACTCATTTTACTTTAATCCCAAACTACCCATCACCATTTTGGTAACCCAAACCCTATTTCCCTCTCCCTCCTCCCTTATAATTCTCCCAGTCTTCATTATTTCTGTAGTGCTTGTGTCTTCATGCTCCATCGAAACTGTCATCGCTGGGTGCTCCCTCCTCAGCTGATGCATAGGTACCCACCTCTCTCTCTCTCTCTCTACAGTGGCTGGCGGCAACAATAAAAAGATTTCCAAATCGAGGAATTCACAACTGGCAGACTAAATTGGGCTAGGATCTTGTACTTCTTATCCATTGACTGAGTCAAGAAAAAAGAAGAGTGAACATAAGTAGGTTCTCTTGTGCGGTTGTGCCCATTAAGGTAGATAGTTATCCATCTTTGCACCTCTTCTTTTGTACAAGCCAAGAGCTGACCCCTCCTCTCTTTGAATGCCCCAAAAATCACTCTACAAGCTGACCCTTCCTCTCCGTTGGCGGTCTGTTGGTTCATTTGGAAAGAAAGAAGCCTTAGAGCTTTCGAGAACAAGGAAAGGAGCTTGGAGAGATCAAAAATCAGATTATTCAGACCCTGTATTTCTGGTGCTATGAGGCGGTTTCGCAGGGATCTAATCCCTTTGTAGAGTTTGTGGATAATATTTTTGTTGGCTAGCGGGGGTTGGTTGTATATTTCCTGTGTACATAGGACATGTCACCTTGTTTTGACGCTTTTACTTTATATATCTTATTTTACTTATCAAAAAAGAAAAAGAAATGCGATTTCAAAAATCCTTCTTTCGTACCGATTCGCTCATGCTCAGAAGCTCAACCTTGAATCTCAGCCATCATCCAGAGTCGAAGTCAAGATTACTACTGACACCCCAATTTTTGGATGTCAAATTACCTTGATTTGGGCAGATTACGTTTGGGATTCCGGTTTTTTTTGTGGGTAAGGTAATTTAGTCTTTTAAAAAAATAATAAAATCATTCCAAAGCTATTCATTTTCCCACGTACCAAACATGAAATCACCCCATTCCATGCGAACCAAAAGAGCCATTTAACTATTTTTATTCCGATTCACATTTCCATGGAATTTATTCTTGCCGTACCGATTTGCATGTGCTCCAATGTCCATGAATCTCAGCCATCATCCAGAGTCAAAGTCAAGATTACCATCGGAGCTCCAATTTTTAGATGATACGTTACCTTGATTTGGGTAAATTTGGTTTAGGAATTTGAGTTTTTTTGGGGGTAGTTTAGTGAATTGTTGGTATTTTCATTCTGTTTCTATTCATTTCTTCACACACCATACATGAAATCACTCTCCGAAATGGAATGAACATATTCATTCCACGCGAATCAAACACAAGAGTTGACCATTTTCATTCTGATTCCCATTCCCATGGAATTCATTCCTACTGACCATACCATTCCAACTGCTTTCATTCCACAAACCAAATGTCACCTTAGTAACATCTTTACGTGAGCTTAAGCCAATCGTGAACATTGGCCAATACTCAAGTTTGGTCCTGGAGCCTTTCTCTTGATCTGAAATAATCTCATCTCTTCCATAAACTCCACCAGGAAATGAATATTTTTCCAAAATAGACCTGCACCGCCAAGTATCTTTCAAAGTGACATTTTCTCAAAAGTGCTTGCCAAAATATACCTTCTCTGTTAATTCCCTACTATTAGTAGCAATGTCTTTTTCTTTTGATACGTAACTATTAGTAGCAAATGGGTAGTGCCACTACCAGTAGCAAATGGGTAGTGCCACTACCAGTAGCGACTTATCTTTTGTAAAACTATTACCAATTTTTTTAGAAAATCAATCAAAATATTGATCCATATCCCTTCTTAACATCCCCCACACCTTTGCAACTATATCCAGTTCATGATTTCAGAAAACTCTAACTAGAGCGACGCTAAATATTTTCTTTAATATATTTGTATCCAGGGATATTTTGCAAAAGGTTAAAATCGCTACTGCTAGGGATGTTTTTAGGTTGTGCTTTGATTTTAGTTGTTATTGCTTATAACAACTTCAATATAAAGCTTTCCGAAATAGG
Organism: Codonopsis lanceolata; assembly: GCA_013146195.2. Taxonomy (NCBI): domain Eukaryota; kingdom Viridiplantae; phylum Streptophyta; class Magnoliopsida; order Asterales; family Campanulaceae; genus Codonopsis; species Codonopsis lanceolata. The sequence continues at coordinate 3,718,905 of CM028380.1, forward strand.
GTTCGCTGCAGGTCTATTTTAGGCAAAAATTCCTTGGAAATCAAACATGCATCCTGCAAAGCTACTCTCCTCAGCATCAGAAACCACCAACATACAATGCGCAGTATTGCAATGCGTAATCAGTTGCTGATCAAGAACACAGTGGATGTAGTGTTGAGGGCAGAAATTTTTTGGTTAGAGGAGGTAATTTACTAGTGCGGGAAGCAAAGGGGTATGGTTTTGAGCCACTATATATATTTGTGTGTTTGTTCATAAATCACAAGCATGCTCCTGCATGAAAGGAAGGAAGAGAGACGAGGTGGTGGTACATATCATATCATAAATTCACAATGACTTGTGGATTATGCTTAAATATATAGAACTAAAGCCTACAACACTATGCAACAAGGTTGGAAACGCGGAGTAGACAGTTCAAAGGGCACAGATTGACCGTAGAGCAAACATTATCCCAAAGGACCCTCAAAAATGAAGGTTTTAACACTTGAGGGAGGTCTTTCAAGTTTCATCAAGGGATGCCCATCAAGCTTAATTAATTCTCTTCTAGGTTTCCCTTGATATATTTAACTTGTACTTGAACACAAAATCAGTAAGTGATTACTATCACAAACTCATTTCATCCAGAAATGAGTCTCTTTTTAGTAAAAGTACATAGGATAAGTAAGTCAATTTTCGCAATGGTAAATCAACTTGTATGAGCAATGGATAAGTAAGTCATTCTAGGTAAAGAGTCAACAAATCTTTAATCCAATATTTTATTTTAAAATGTTTTACTTGAATATTTCACTTTCAAAATTATGCTTATAATCTCCATAACCTTTTAACTCCATCCTCTCCTTGTGATATAAACATCTTGGGCATGCTAGAACATGTTGGCAGATATAATCAACTCGAGGTTACTAACGTGTCGCATAATTATTTGACTTTTCAAACCTTTACTTTTTGATTGAAGTAGAGGTGGTACAAGACTACAGGTCAAGACAACACGATAGAATCCATAGTGATGATTTGGTAAATTCCCTCAAACAAATGTTTGACACGTGTTTAGGGACAACAAGAAATTTAAAAACGATACCCCTTTAAAGACAAGTGAATAGCACTCCCTCCGTCCCTTAAAAAAAATTGCATTCGACAAGTCAAACATATTAATATCTTGCTTTTGGTTCTCCAAATGTCCTTAAATTGCACTAAAGTTATATTTTTATTTTGTATGACACGTCATATTTTCGGAGAGAATTTTTTTTTTGAAAAAAATATATGAAGATCTGAACGTAAATTTCATAAATCTAACTCTTTTTTTGGGACAAACCAGAATGAAAAGTGCAACTCCTATTTTGGTGAAGGAGAGAATATAAGAAACAGTTTTTCACCCAAGAAAGATAGAGATAGACAACAAATACTCACTCCATCCCAAGAGAAATAGATTTACTCTACTAGTCAAGCTTTCTAGACTATGGCTAGGTTCTGATGCACGGACATGCCTCCTAGGTTGCTTGTCGCGTATCGGATACTGAAACGCTTGGGATACACCGGATATGCCCTCGGATATGTACATTTTATCCGTGTATCCGTATCCACGTATCCATATCCGAATCCGTGCATCCTAGCATCAAAATCTTATTCCAACCTTCTTTCTCAACCCATGTGATTACTTAGGCATTGCACCACTTAACTTAACTAGGAGCCACAAATTATGCAATAATGCACCACCAAGAATGTCTGAATAGATCGTTGGGATAAAATGTAGGGATCACTAGCATTTTTCAAATTTTCAATTTTTACTAATCCGTTTCTATGTTTCCTTCAAAATATTTTTTTGTTCTTTCAAATATTACAAGCAAGATAATTAGATAAATACTCTCATGCTTTCCAAAAGAAAAAAATTATTTAAAATAACAGAGATAGTAGCTAAAATTTAAGAAATATGATTCTTTTTGGAAAAAGACAAAAGGAAATCACAGGCTTTTCTTGGGGATGGCAGGAGTAATTGAACAAGAAACTAAAGCATAAATGCGAATAATTATCTAACCATTGGATCCCGTTTGAAGATTGTTCGACTGTTGGAAATCAGCCGGTTGATTAGCATTCTTAACAACCAATCGTTTGGGAGATTCGGAAACGGGGAAAAGAGCAGGGTCTTCAAGTGGAGCTCGGACGGTGGGATGGGAGGCCGGCGGCGGCGAAAAAACCCCAATCGATCGTTGCAGTTGTCGTGAGTGTGGGTGAAGGTGAAAGTGTGTTGTTCGGAGGGGATGGGTGAAGAGATTAGAGGTGAAAGAGATGTAGAAGAGAATGAAGAGTAAGGTTATGAGAGCTAAACCGGTGGGAATGAAGAATAAATTACCCCTTACTGTGTCGGAGAATCGCCGGCGGGAGAGCGAGTAGAGTAGGAAGATTGAATCTGCCATTTGCCGGAGAGAAAGGGAAGACCGACAGAGTGATGGTCCTTAGAGTAGAAACAACAAAGGATCTAAATTCCTAAAGATTATATCAGATAACAGCCGAGCGAAAGGATGGTTAAGTGCATGAACAACAAAGCTCTAAACCTTAAGCTTCATTTTTTTTTAATTACAAAAATATCATTAAGCTCTTTATTTAAATTTTTTTTTATCAAAAACACTCTTTCAATAATGTACAGATTCGAACACTTTTACATACCCCATCATCTTTATATCTATTAATTTAATATTTTTATATCTTACTTATATCAACCAATAATTTTGTTTATTCAATTTTATTTACATATTTCTTACATTAATATATTAAATAATAAAAATATTTTTGAAATTAGCAATTAATAAATAATTATTAATAAATTATTTAATAATTATGTTTATAATTTTAAAAATAGTAAAATAAGTACAATAATTAAGTAAATAATATTTGTTTCCCAAATAAGTACAATAATTAGAATAGTAAATACAAATACAACAAGACATATAAAATTCGAGAACAATACATTAAGTTGAGCCTGAAAATTAGGAAAAATACAACAACAATAAAAGCAAACGTGACATTTCAAGCACTAACAAATTTAGTTACCAAAAAGTCTCCAAATATTTTCAATTAGATCATGCTTCAGGCGAGGATGTGTTTCTTTATCCTTAACGACACACCTTGTTTGAACATATCTCTCGTGTTCCGGAATACGCTCGTTAAAATATTCCCATGCTAAGCTACCATCTGTAATGTCAACTTGGTCATAGTCAGAAGCATTTGGTACACGATCGTAAGTATCTCGTTCATCTTCAACAATCATATTATGTAACACGATACATGCCATCATAATTTTTCCCAAACTACTTACCTCCCACATAAGTACTTGGGCTCGTATTATTGCAAAACGTGCTTGCAACACCCCAAATGCACGCTCAACATCCTTTCTTGCTGCATCTTGATGTTGAGCAAAGAGCTTATGTTTCTCACTTTGTGGCGATCTAATAGACTGGATGAATGTTGCCCATGGAGGATAAATACCGTCGGTTAAATAGTAACCAAAGTTATACTGATTACCATTAACCGTAAAACCTACTATCGGAGCTACACCAGTATAAATATAGTTAAATACCGGCGATCGATCAAGGACATTAATGTCATTACAAGTACCTGGAGTACCAAAGAATGCATGCCATATCCATAAATCGTAGGAAGTGACTGCTTCGAGTACAACGGTCGCTTTTCCGTCCCCTCGAGCATATTGACCTTGCCAAGACACAGGACAATTCTTCCATTCCCAATGCATGCAATCTATACTACCTAACATACCTGGAAAACCGTGGGTCTCCCCAACATGAAGCAAGCGTTGAAGGTCCTCCTCTGTTGGTCTTCTTAAGTACTCATCTCCAAAAACACTAACCACACATTCAGCGAAATTCTTCACGCATTGAATTGATGTTGTTTTTCCAATACGAACATAGTCATCACACGCATCAGCGGACATTCCGTAAGCAAACATTCTTATAGCAGCAGTGCACTTTTGTAGTGGCGATAAACAAGGTTTCCCTGATGCTTCATATCGTTGTTGAAAATATGGAGTATGTTCACCTAGAGCTTTTACTACTCGGAGGAAGACATGTCTTCGCATCCGAAATCGTGTGCGAAATTGTTGGTCGGTGTATGTTGGATTCTCCGCAAAGTAGTCTGCATATAGGCGTCGATGGCCATCAACACGATTTATGTACGTGCGTTGACGACCTCATGTTTCTACTTGGTTTGGAGGTTACTAGTTCCTCATGATTTGGCGCTTACGCGTCGATGGCGAGGAGGCGTCTAATAATACGTTCTTCTAGTTGTCTTTCAAACAAAGTATCTATATCTTCGTGATCATTGACATCTTCTTCATTTGTATTGGGCATCTGAGAGTTAAAACTAGAAATTGAAGACATGATTGTAGTTAGGTATGAAATGAAGTGTTGGGATGATTAGTTGAAGTGTTTATACTACGATATTTATAGGCCAAGGGAAAATAATGAAATGTCACGAGTATTAATAAATTATTTGAAAAGTTAAAAGATAAAGCTAAAGGAAAAGCTAAAAGAAAAGACTAATATTACACATTACATTAATATTACAGGAATTACAGGAATTGGAAATCAAAACAAATAGAAAGACAAATTAGAATAATATCTACTTAAACAGTTCACGGTACAACCGAGTGCAATCATCTTCCGTTTCTGTTGTTTTGTTTTCCTTTTTCACCAGAATCTCCCATTGTTTGAATAAACGATCCTTTACGGCCTCATCCCTCTTCCTTTTTTCTTCCTCTAGCCTTATTTGTGCAAAGTTCATCCATCGGTCAAAATTGTCATTAAACACACCGTCGATTTCATTTACTTTCTTTAACTCTTCAAGTTGAGTCTCCTTAACTTTTCCTTTTCCTTTATTCTTTGAAGCTTTTCTGCCGGGAGGTCGATCTGGAAATGCAGTTGAGGCTTCTTCGGCATTGGAGGAAGAATTCGAAAAATGACCGACTTCATTTATTCGACTTCTCTTCGAGCCACTACTGTCTGAATTTTGAACCGTTTCAACATTGGTCGCCCACCACTTTGGTATCTTTCGAAGGACTCCCCAAGCTTCCATTAAGGTGAAACGTTTTCTCTCATCAGCTTGATAAATAATATGTGCCTTGTTAATGACATCATCATCATTCCACCCACTTGCTTTGGTAGCTAAGGCATGGTTAAAGGCTCCTGAGAATTTTGCAGCTGCCCTTGACACCTTTCCAAAATGATTTTTACATTGACATGAATTTCGGTTAAGACCCTCCTCTTTATGTGTATTGTAACAATCTGCAACTTTTTGCCAAAATTGGGTAGAAGTTTGGTTTGTACCAACATAAACGTCGGTAGTCACATTCTCCCAAGATTTACACATATTTTTGGTCTCGTTTATGGACCACTTTACTCTTGTTGTTGATTTTCCACTTTGAGGAGTATTTTCATCAACCAAGACATCCTCATCTGCCTATTCAACATTAACTGGTTCTGGTTGTGTTGAAAATTGAGGCAAATTTGAAAGGGGGGGACTACCTGAAACATATTCATGAGTAGAACTTCCCATCACTCCCATAGGAAAATACTCTTGGCTGAACTGTGATTGTTGTGATGAAAAAGGTGAATGAGTATTTCCAAATTGTTGTTGTGACATATGAGAAAATGAGGCAAATGATTGGTGCGACATATGAGAAAATGGCAGAAAATTTCCAAATTGTTGAGGATTTTGAAGATTTTTCATACCTCCGATATTTGGAAAATTTTGGAATTGTTGTATCTTGAAGGCTGATTTTAAATCAAAAATATTATGATAGGATGATGCTTGGTTTTGTGAAGTTGGTTGGGGAATTTGACGCAGTATTGATTTGGCATAGATGAACGTGAATTATCTTCTTTTTCATCATTTTTTTTACGAGATGAATTACGTGAAGTCATCGATTAAGTTCTAAATAAGTAAAAATAACAATACTACAGTAATGACATTAATTGACTACTAAATAATAATAATACTACTAATAATAATAACAACAACAACAATACTACTTAAATAAGAACAATAAACAATATCAATGGAAATATTAATTACACTAATATTAATATCTATTACCAACATTAATAATAAAAAATTATCTAGCCTAGTAAATAATTATAAATTACTTAACAAGTAAATAAATATTAATATCTAAATATTTAATAACAATATTAAATATTGATTAAAAAATCAAATTTAAAGAGATGGAAGAGAGAAAAATGGCTAGAAACTTGAAAATTTTTCTGATATCCAAATGAAACAAACCAAGTCTCTATTTATAGGTAAAAATGTGTACTTTAATTCAGGAAAAAAAATAAAAAAAAATAGTTTTTAATACTGAAAATTGGTCAAGAAAAGTTAGGGTGGAAAAGTAATTCGGTCAAATAGAATTTGGACAAGTGGAAAGGAGCCATGTGAAGGAGACTGTTCCTTGCCAGGCGGCTGGTCGGCATGGCTCACCAAAATGCATAGTTTTTGTTTAATTGTTGGACAAACTGTGTCGTTTTGGCTCAGTTTTTTTTTTTAAGCGTGAGAGCTTAAGCTGCTCCCAACAAAGCCATTTTAGCCTTCTGGACATAGTTAAACAAAGCCATTTTAGCCTTGCCAACAAAGCCATTTTAGCCTTCTGGACATAGTTATGCAAGTACCACTTAGGTGTTGGAGATGATTGGGATGAAGCAATCTCAGATTGCTCATGTTTGTAAATGCCTCGACATTAACATGCTCACTGTTTACTGCGGTCAATCCTAAACAAAGTCCTTCAATTTATTTTGTTCCCTGGCTAGATAGAAAATTGCAAAAGGAGTAATAATGAAAATCAGGGTATCAAACTCCATACTAGTTAAACAAAGAATTAAAGCATATGTCAGAGTCTTACGATGAAATGCATTAGTATTTCAAGTATTTCTTTTGTATGCCACAATTCGTTACGTTCTCTAGGCTCTTTCAAAGATTATGTGCGGACAATTTCTCTTCCCATGCCTCTAACTAAATCATGCATCATTAACCTATTATTCCAGTCAACTCTTACAAGACATCGACGGGCTAGTTTTGCAATTCTAGTAACTGGAAAACATTCAGAGTCGTCTTCGAGTACTTTGACGATGAATCTTATGTCCATTCCAATGAAGAAAAATGCAATATCTAAGAATAACTCTTTATTGCGTCAAAGCTTATTTTAAACTTTTCATGAATATCATCGTGAGGAATTATTTTCCATTTTTCTAATGCACCTGCCATTCACCTATGCTTTTACCATATACTAGTTTTGCACGTGTGATGCACATACTTTGCACGTGCTGTTAATGATTTTTAAAAATGTTTTGCTAGTTCCTTCATTTTCTTGTCTACTTTTAATTGTTGGATTTTTTTTGTGTTTTAATCTTTACAGAGTTTTTAAATTTATAAATTGTGTTGTTGTGTGTTTAGCGTTTTTAGTACTTTAATTGTTGTTCCTTTATTTAGAATGTATGATTTTTTTCTTTGTATAACAACTTATCACCTTTGACTTTTTGTGGTTGTTTTTGTATCTCTTTTATTACTACCTGAATTGTATACCCTTGATGTACATATTGATAGAACTATAGCTGTCAATCAACTCCCATAAATCTCGTCCAGCCACCTTTGGCAACCTTAATTAGTGGACATTATAGTTAATGGATTCCTTTTATTAGTCTTTTGTATATTTGGTAAAGATTAGACCATTGTATAGGCATCCTATATATACCAACCGTGGCTGTAAATGATAGTAATGGACTGAATATAGACAATTGACTTTTCATCCATCTCTTTCTTTATGGTATCAGAGCACTGATCCAATCAATTTGTCAATTTCTTTCTTTTCTCCTTCCTGTTAACCATGGCCACCTCCGACAATCAAACCATAATCCCAAACTCCCTGGAACCCACCAAACCTCTTATCATGATCACGTTCCATAATTCCATCAAACTCTCCTCCCTCAACTATCTCTCCTGGCAACTTCAGATCAAAGCCATACTCATCGGGTATGATCTTCTGAAGTTTGTCGATGGCTCTCACCCCACACCACCCGAAACGATCACCAAAAACAATCTTGAAGTACCCAATCCAGAATACACCACATGGGTTCGACAAGATAAACTAATTTTCGGTGCACTCATAGGAACTCTCTCTCCTACCATTGTCCCTCTCGTCACTCAATCCACAACTTGTCAATCCACAACTTGTCTTCTTTGGACTTTGGTTTGTGCTAGCCAACACCTATGCTCGACCCTCCCGTGGCCATATTAAACAAATCAAAGACCAACTAAAACACATCACCAAAGGTACCCAGTCCATAGCCGAGTCCATGCAAGCCATCAAAACCCGAGCGGATGAGCTTGCAATCCTTGGAAAGCCTCTAGATTTGGAAGATCTCATCGAAACCACTCTCAATGGTCTCGGTGAAGACTATCAATCCATCATTGATACTATCAATGGTCGGGATACAATCATCTCCTTTGATGAACTCCATGAAAAATTAATTAACAAAGAGCTCACTCTCACCAATTGTCTACCCCATCCTCCTTTCCAGCCACTGCCAACCCAACCCATACCCGATTCACAAAACACCATACGACCAACAACCCCAGTCGTGCTTCCTCACCCTTTCTTAAAACTAGCAATATCAATCATCAACCTAACCCATCTGCTCGTCCCTTCCTAGGCAAGTGCCAATGGTGCAATGAAAAAGGCCATGTCCTTGCTCACTGCCCTATCTTTTGTCAAAACCAACCAAACCTCAAACCACCCCTTCACTCTCGCAATCCTTGGCAGCCACGACCATCCACCCCATGGCAACCCCGCTCCAGCCCATCCAACCCTCGTGCTAATGTTGCCACTGCCTCTAACCCCTCGGGTTGGCTCCTTGACAGTGGCGCGTCTCATCACGTTACATCTGACCTCCAAAATCTCTCCTTTCACACCCTTTATGAAGGCACCGATGATATTGTGATTGGTAATGGCACAGGTTTCCCCATCTCCCATACTGGTTCTATTACTCTTCCCACTCCCTCTCACTCATTTACTCTATCCAATGTATTATGTGTACCAACTATGCAAAAGAATCTAATCTCTATTTCCAAATTTTGTCGCACAAATAATACTTCTATCGAATTCTCACCGTCTTCTTTTTCTGTGAAGGACCTACAGACCGGGGCAATTCTTTTACAGGGTCCAACTAAGGGTGGCGTTTATGAGTGGCCAATGGCATCTTCCGCTTCCTCTTCACCACTTCTTGCCTTCTCTAGTGCCAAGGCGTCTTCATCTGCTTGGCATCATCGGTTAGGTCACCCATCCGCAAACATTCTCAAACACATTGTATCAGCATTTCAACTTGAAGAGTCTTTCAATATGTCCCCAAATTTTTATTGTAATTCATGTCATTGCAATAAAAGTCACAAGTTACCGTTCTCTGTTTCGACCATCTCTTCTTCCGTTCCTCTTCAAATATTATTTTATGATGTATGGACTTCCCCACTTCATTCCACTGATGGTCACAAATATTATGTAATATTTGTTGATCATTTCACGAAATACACATGGTTGTACCCCCTCAAACGTAAATCGGATGTACTTGCGGTTTTCACTCGTTTCAAGGCCCTAGTTGAGAATCATTTCAAATCTAAAATTAGTACACTTTATTCTGATAATGGGGGAATATGAAGCTCTCAAAAATTTCTTAGCACTACATGGCATTGCTCATCTTACATCCCCCCCTCACACGCCCGAACATAATGGGTATTTAGAACGGCGACACTGCCATATCGTTGAAACCGGGTTATCTCTCTTAACCCACGCCTCCATGCCTCTCACCCATTGGCCTTATGCTCTATCCACTGCCGTTTATCTTATCAACCGCCTCCCCACCCCGACTCTCAACCTTCTTTCCCCGTATCACAAACTCTTTGCAAAACCTCCCAACTACCTCAAACTTCGTAGCTTTGGGTGTCTATGTTACCCATGGCTGCGACCGTATGCTCCTCACAAACTTGCCCCCCGATCAACACCATGTGTCTTCATCGGTTACTCCCTCACCCAAAGTGCATACCTTTGTCTCGACACATCATTTTCTCGCATATATACATCACGCCATGTCAAATTTGTTGAGTCAGTTTTCCCATTCCTCTCACTACCCACCCACCGCACCTCCCCCCTTTCCACCTCTCCATCTGAATGGTGCCATCTCACTCTTCTTGTTCACACATCTATTCCCACTACTGACCCCATCCCCTCTCCAACCATCGAAGCATCCCCTAACCCCACCCTCACTCCTACTCCTACTCATTCCCTACCCGAACATCTATCTGTCATCCCTCCCACTGAACCCCCTCCTAACCCGTCAACTGCCCCACCTCACGAACCCTTTTCCAGTCCTTCCCCACCCAATCCCACTACCAATCCTTCCTTAACCGAACCCTCATTAGTAATCCCTCCAACTGAATCACCTCCACTCTCTTCATCTCATCCCATGACCACTAGGTCCAAGAACAACATCCACAAGCCCCTCACCAAGCTCAACCTCACTGCCCAACTACATGTTCCTGAAAGTTCCCGTGAACCATCCACAATCTCCCAGGCCCTGAAAGATCCTAAATGGCGCCAAACGTTATCAAATGAATTTGACGCTCTTATTCATAATGGAACCTGGGACTTAGTTCCCCCCGTTCCCACTCAAAATATCGTCGGGTGCAAATGGATCTTTCGCACAAAATTTTTACCTGACGGTTCCATCGACAAATATAAAGCCCGTCTAGTTGCAAAGGGCTTTCACCAACGTCCCGGCATTGATTTTCATGATACCTATAGTCCGGTTGTCAAACCTACCACCGTTCGTTTGGTTCTCAGTATTGCTGTGACCAACAACTGGCCCCTTCGACAACTTGATGTCAACAATGCCTTCCTTCAAGGCACCCTTTCGGAGGATGTCTACATGCAACAACCCCCAAGGTTTCATTGATCGTGACTTTCCCACTTACGTTTGCAAGCTCCGTAAAGCCATCTACGGACTTAAACAAGCTCCACGTGCGTGGTACAAAGAACTGCGTCAATTTCTTCTCTCAACCGACTTTGTCAACTCCACGGCTGATACTTCTCTTTTTATACTCCACACTCACAATACTATCATCTATTTTCTCATTTATGTGGATGATATAATTGTTACATGTGATAATACTGAAGTTGTCAATCAGTTCATTCAAAGTTTCTCTCAACGGTTCAGCCTCAAAGACCTGGGTCCACTCTCATATTTCCTAGGTGTTGAGGTACTACCCCATAATGATGGACTGTTCCTAAGCCAACGAAAATACATCTTTGATCTACTTGACAAGTATCATATGACCACTGCAAAACCCGTTACGACTCCCATTGCTACTACCCCAACACTCACTCTCCACACCGGCACTCCTCTCAACAATCCCACCGAATATCGAACTCTTATTGGTAGCCTACAATATCTCTCTCTAACTCGCCCCGACATAGCCTACACTGTCAATAAACTCTTACAATTTATGCATAAACCCACCACCGACCATTGGCAAGCTGCAAAGAAACTCTTACGATACCTATGCGGCTCCTGCAACCATGGCATTATGCTACATCGCAGCTCCCAACCACGACTTCATGCCTTTTCCGATGCAGACAAGTGCAATAAGGACGACTACACTTCCACTTCGCCTATATTATCTACCTTGGTCGTAACATCATCTCTTGAGCTCGAAAAAGCAACGAACCGTTGCTCGCTCCTCCGGCCGAATATCGCTCCGCCGCAAGAACCTCTGCTGAACTTCGTTGGATATGTTCCTTACTTACTGAACTGGGTGTCTCCATTCCACATCAACCGGTAATTTATTGTGATAATGTCGGGGCTACCAACCTGTGTGCCAACCCCATTTTTCACTCCCGAATGAAACATGTCGCCCTCGACTATCACTTCATTCATGAACAAGTTCAAAATGCCTTACTTCGGGTTGCTCACGTCTCCTCCGCTGATCAACTCGCCGATGCTCTCACCAAGCCTCTCTCTCGTTCTCGATTCCAACTTCTTCGGTTCAAGATTGGACTTACCTCTCGGCCGTCCATCTTGCGGGGGCATGATAGAACTATAGCTGCCAATCAACTCCCATAAATCTCGTCCAGCCACCTTTGGCAACCTTAATTAGTGGACATTATAGTTAATGCATTCCTTTTATTAGTCTTCTGTATATTTGGTAAAGATTAGACCATTGTATAGGCATCCTATATATACCAACCGTGGCTGTAAATGATAGTAATGGACTGAATATAGACAATTGACTTTTCATCCATCTCTTTCTTTACATATGACACATCACCTATTTTGACACTTATTTGCTACGTGTTTAGAATGTATATACTCTTACTGTTTTTATATTTTTGATTTTGTATATTTTCAAGAAACTATGTTGGCTACCAAAGGTTGTTCAGGGCCCAACTATTGGTGAGTCAAAGGTAGCGGATTCGACTGGAGCAGGAGACTTGTTTGTAGGTGGTTTTTTTGTATGGCCTAGACTGGTAATTGCATCGGGTACATGCTCCATGTTGCAGTTTGGTAGATTTAATTCATGTATGCAATTTAATCCATGTGCGGAGGAAATTGAGATTGGTATGTATTCTTGATGTTTTGTTAGCCGTTGTCGAAACATAGAAAATTGTACTTTGGATTCTGCTAGCTCTTTAAGTTTAGAGAAGCCTGAAAAATCTAGTTTTTCTAGAGATTAATATTCAACATGAAGAGGCTGGACGAGATCTTAGTTAGGTTTATGGAATTGGCCATATACAGCATGAGGAGTTTGTCAAGACATCCAATGGAGCACTGTACCTTCACCAAGCTCGTACAATCATTAAACAACAACCTCACAAGGCTTTTCAATCCAGAAAAGTGTTAAGTTTTTATTAAATGATACGAGTGACTTAGGTTGAGAAATCGCAATTTGTCCAGTCTATGAAACAAAAGGCAAAAACATCATCTCCAAGGCGAACATGATATAACAAAGTTTGAACATGAGGAAAAAGGTTTCGTACATTAGGTCATTTCTAGACTTGTTTTAGTTTGCTATATTGCAAGTCAATAGCAACTAGATTTTTCATATATAAATCAAGATATATATATATATATATATATATATATATATATATATATATATATATATATATATATATATATATATATATATATATATATATATATATATATATATATATATATATATATATGTGCTAAAGGAAAGCCATGCCAACAAAGTCATTTTAGCCTTCTGGACGTAGTTATGCAAGTACCACTTAGGTGTTGGAGATGATTGAGATGAAGCAATCTCAGATTACTCATGTTTGCAAATGTCTCGACATTAACATGCTCACTGTTTACTGCGAGCCATCCTAAACAGATTCCTTCAATTTCTTTTGTTCGCTGGTTAGATAGAAAATTGCAAAAGGATTGGTAACGAAAATCAGGGTATCAAACACTATACTAGTTAAACAAAGAATTAAACTCTAATATGTAACCTTTTTTAAAAGTTAATAATCGTTTTAATAAAAAAAATTTACTTATAACTTAAAACTTTTATCAGTAACCGTTTTTATAATTAATAACATTTTTAATAAAAAAACTTTTACTAATTTTATCAATAACCATTTTTAAAACCTAACCGATTTTAATTTTTTAGTAGAAAAAAAAAGAAAATAAATGCAACTTCACAAGAAACACTACTAGAAAAATGACCTTTAGTGACGAAATTTTCCGTCGCTAATCCGTCACTGATTCGTCATCGCTGATGTCCGACGGACCGATTTCCGTCGCTAAAGGTTAACATCAGCGACGGAAATTTCCGTCGCTAAAGGATTTTTAAAAATAATTTAATTTTAATTTCAGCGACGGAAATTTCCGTCGCTAAAGGTTTTTAAAAAATAATTAAATTTGAATTTCAGCGACGGAAATTTTCGTCGCTAAAGGCTTTTTAAAAATAATTAAATTTGAATTTCAGCGACGGAAAATTCCGTCGCTAAAGGATTTTAAAAAATAATTAAATTTGAATTTCAGCGACGGAAATTTCCGTCGCTAAAAGCTTTTAAAAAATAATTTAATTTGAATAACAGCGACGGAAATTCCGTCGCTAAAGGCTTTTAAAAAATAATTTAATTTGAATTTCAGCGACAGAAATTTCAGTCGCTAATAATGGAAAAAAATTAAAAAAAAATACACAAAAATACTATCATTCTAAATTTTTGTACCTGATAATATAACAATTAATACAAAACTAAAAATACAAAATAATGTACATTTGACTCCATCCAACTCAGTTGAACCATCAAGTGAGAGAGGAACAAATCTTGTTTCTTAAGGTTAGGGTTTAGGGTTTAGGGTTTAGGGTTTAGGTGTAAGAGTTAGGTTGAGGGTTGAGGGTTTAGGGTTTAGGTTTTGGGGGTGGGGGTGGTGGTGGGGGTGGGGTTAGGTTTAGGTTTTAGTGTTATGGTTTAGGTTTAGGGTTTAGGTGTAAGAGTTAGGTTTAGGGTTTAGGGTTTGGGTTGGGGTGGGGGTGGGGGTTAGGTTTAGGTTTTAGTGTTATGGTTTAGGTTTAGGGTTAAGGTTTAGGTTTAAGGGTAGGGTTTAGGGTTTAGGTGTAAGAGTTAGGTTTAGGGTTTAGGGTTTAGGTTTTGGGTTGGGGTGGGGGTGGGGGTGGGGGTTAGGTTTAGGTTTTAGTGTTATGGTTTAGGTTTAGGGTTAAGGTTTAGGGTTTAGGGTTTAGGTGTAAGAGTTAGGTTGAGGGTTGAGGGTTTAGGTTTTGGGTTGGGGGTGGGGGTGGGGTTAGGTTTAGGTTTTAGTGTTATGGTTTAGGTTTAGGGTTAAGGTTTAGGTTTAAGGTTTAGGTTTAAGGGTTAGGGTTTAGGGTTTAGGTGTAAGAGTTATACACCAAGTTCCATTACCCATCATAACCGGGTAGCAGGGTGGGGGAATAAAACAAGGATACAAAACTGCGGCCTCCAAGTGTTAATATGCATATTGTCGTAACAGAGGTGTGTCGAAAATATGAGGAGATCTGAATAATGTAGCTGCTAGTGCTTCAAATTTTTTTTGCTAATCATGAAAGAATAATAACCAGATAACTTGCAACCAACTTCTAGGAATGCAACTTACTAAACATTAACTAAACCAAGAGCAATAAAATCAAACTTAAATGGTAGAGTGAACTCTAACTTGTAGCTGAGAGATTGGCCAAGCCTGTGAAAGGAAAAGAAAAAAAACATAAGTTGGACGAAGTTTAGCACCAATAAAGCATACAACTATATATTTCAACCAGCTGAATAAACACAAAGACCATCAACAAAGGAAAAAAGTAAGAATATACAAATTGACCTTATTTAAGCATAAAAACGAATGAGTATGACAAGTTAATGTATACTCCCACAGTCCCAAAAAATAGCCCATTAGCAAGTCAAACTTTTTAAGTTCGTATATTTGTTGTACCAACTTTGGATTGCACTATAAATGTCCCTTTTTTTAGAAATGGTACCTTTTGGAGGGGAACATGCGGGCACATGTCAAAGAGGAAAGTGGAACTACTTTTCTTTTCTTTTCTTTTTTTTGGGGGGGGGGGGTGTGGGGAAGGAAGGAGGAGCATCTAATTTATTGATTTATCCTTGCAACAATCAAGATTCTTAATGGACGAATCCTACTTTAGTCCTGATAGATTTTCACAAAAAAAATTCCTACTTTCTTCTAAACTTTTTCATACTAGTCCACATTCTCAAATATTTCTTATTTTACCCTTTTGTACCAAACTAACATTTGTACCAGCATTTCTTAATTTTCCCTTTTTTTTCTTACTCAATGAAATATATACTGCTTCATGTACTTGCATCTACATATTGTTTCTTCAAATCTAGCAACATACTCAGTCTTTCATTCTAATTGTCTCTGTCCTCGTAAAGACTTAAAATCTGTAGTTTTCTTTCAAAGTGAAGAGAAACTAATAGATGATGTGCAGTTTGTAATGTAATCTTTTTACTTTCATTATTCATTGCTTTGATTTGTTTTATTTGGTAAAGAAATGTTGGTTTTTTGAATTGCTAAGACATGTTCAAGATCACAAGATTTCAAATTAACTAATTAATTGTCAGATGGGTGTATATCAGTTAGTTTCAAGAAAGATGGGCGAAAATGCAGTAATTAAGAAAAACATAGCTGACTCATACCCATCTGACAGTTAATTAGTTAATTTGAACCTCTGACTAGAAACATACACCAAGTTCCATTACCCATCATAACCGGGTAGCAGGGTGGGGGAATAACACAAGGATACAAAACTGCGACCTCCAAGTGTTAATATGCATATTGTCGTAACAGAGGTGTCGAAAATATGAGGAGATCTGAATAATGTAGCTGCTAGTGCTTCAAATTTGTTTTGCTAATCATGAAAGAATAATAACCAGATAACTTGCTACCAACTTCTAGGAATGCAACTTACTAAACATTAACTAAACCAAGAGCAATAAAATCAAACTTAAATGGTAGAGTGAACTCTAACCTGTAGCTGAGATTGGTGAAGCATGTGAAAGGAAAAGAAAAAAAACATAAGTTGGACGAAGTTTAGTACAAATAAAGCATACAACTATATATTTCAACTAGCTGAATAAACACAAAGACCATCAACAAAGGAAGAAAGTAAGAATATACAAATTGACCTTATTTAAGCATAAAAACGAATGAGTATGACAGGTTAATGTATACTCCGATAGTCCCAAAAAATAGTCCCATTAGCAAGTCAAACTTTTTATGTTTGTATATTTGTTGTACCAACTTTGGATTGCACTATAAATGTCCCCTTTTTTTAGAAATGGTACCTACTATAAATGTCCCTTTTTTTAGAAATGGTACCTACTAAAAGTCAACTTCCTTAGTTTTTGACCTACTAGTAAGTTGAGTCTCTATTCGCCTTAGTTAGATGCCATCTCGGAGTCTTCTCTTTAGACAACGGGAAGACTAGTAGAAAAGATCATTTCTCTTCCACGTGTTTGTTCCTTTGGAGTCTAGTTAGATTCTGATCTCAAGTGCCTTGCCTAGAAAAAGCATAGAATGAAGGAGCACAGTAGTCCTAGTCTTCAAAATTTGAATGATCATATAGGGAAGATCTATGACAGTCCTAGTCTTCAAAATGTCTCAAGTACCCAGCATTGACACTCAGTCGTGGTCGGGTTTTGGTCAGATATTTCTCAATTGAAACTGAACTAGAAATTGCATCCAACTCAATGTTAACACAAAAAGGAATTGCTTAAAACTAGGTAAACAGTCCAAGCATAAACAAGCAGTCATTAAATACTCATTTCCCTTGAACCAAGTCACTGGCATAATACTCGGCCTCTACCAGACTACAGTACCATCTTAAAACACATGCCCATCTTCTCCAGAATGATTTAATGTCCAGATTCTAAATCGAAACAGCCCTTCTTCTAAATCAACACACCACAATCAAAACATACACACAACACACCACGATGCTTTACGGCTCAAAACATACACACAACACACCACAATCAAAACCCTTAGACCAATATATACGAGTGTCTCTGTGTGTGTGTCAAAAATCAAATTTGTACAAGGAACTTACAGTTAGAGAGAGAGAGAGAGCTGAAGGAACCGGGAGGGAGCGATCGGAGACGAAGAAGAAGGGGAGCTGGGGTCGCTGGTCACTGGCGTTGAGGATGGCGGCCAGATTTGGGGTTATTTCATTTGGAGGTTTGGTGGAGGCTTTGGGCGAACGGGGTGGAGGAGAGCGATGGAGATGAAGCTTGGCCGGCTATGGCGGATTTGGCGACGGCCGGATGAAGCGGGAAGATCGAAGATTCGCCGGAAGAAATGGAGCGAGGGAATGCGGTGGGTTTGGGGAAGATTCGCCGGATGTTGGAGATCGATTGTCGGCGGTGGTGCGGCTTGTCGGAGAGAGAGAGGAGCGATGAGCGATGATGGGGAGGAGTGAGTGCGCGATTGAGAGAGGATAGGGAGGAGTGAGTGCCATGAATTAGAAAAAAGAGTGTTTGCAATTTTGGAGAAAATTATGTGGGGTTTGGGCGGGAGAGGCGGGAGAGTGAAATAAGTATTTATACCTATTTTTTTTTGTGTGTTTTATATTTTCAATTTATAGCTTTTATCTTTAATTTAATTTAATGAAAAAAGTGTGTATGCGTTAAATATTATTAATGCATAATATAATATTATTAAATTATCAAATCAATTTAATTTAGTTAAATTAGTTAAATAATACCACAATTATTTAGTAAAAAATTTTCACAATCAATTTATTGTTGAAATCTTTGTTTAAAATCTTGAATTTAATTTATTAAACAGATAAATAGTTTTATTTGATTTTTTTTCTTAATTTATATTTTCAATTTATAGCTTTTATCTTTAATTTAATTTAATGAAAAAAAGTGTGTGTGTGTAATGCATAATATAATATTATTAAATTATCAAATCCAGTTTAATTTAGTTAAATTAGTTAAATAATATTATTTAGTCTTTCACAATCTTGTTGTCTTTGTTTATCTTGAATTTAATTTAATTAAACGTTAAGATAAAACATTTTATTTAAGATGTTTTTTTCGTTAAGTTAATTTATATTTTCAATTTAAGTTAAGAGTTAAGAAGTTAAGTTTTATCTTTAATTTAATTTAATGTTAAGTTAAGTTAAGTTAAGTTATGTGTTAAGTGCGTAATTGCATAAGTTATAAGTTATTAAGTTAAATTAGTTCAAATCAATTTAATTTAGTTAAGTTGCGTTAAGTTAGTTAAGTTAAGTTAAGTTAGTTAAGTTTAAGTTAAGTTAAGTTAAGTTAAGGAGTTAAGTTAAGTTAAGTTAAGTTAAGTTAAGTTAAGTTAAAGTTAAGTTAAGTTGCGTTAAAAGTTAAGTTAAGTTAAGTTAAGTTAAGTTAAGTTAAGTTACGTTAAGTTAAGTTAAGTTAAGTTAAGATTAAGTTAAGTTACGTTAAGTTAAGTTAAGTTAAAGTTAAGTTAAGTTAAGTTAAGTTAAGTTAAGTTAAGTTAAGTTAAGTTACGTTAAGTTAAGTTAAGTTACGTTTAAGTTAAGTTAAGTTAAGTTAAGTTAAGTTATGTTAAGTTAAGTTAAGTTAATGTTAAGTTAAGTTAAGTTAAGTTAAGTTAAGTTAATTACGTTTAAGTTAAGTTAAGTTAAGTTAAGTTACGTTAAGTTAAGTTAAGTTTAGTTAAGTTAAGTTAAGTTACGTTAAGTTAAGTTAAGTTGCGTTAAGTTAAGTTAAGTTAAGTTAAGTTAAGTTAAGTTAAGTTAAGTTAAGTTAAGTTAAGTTAAGTTTAAGTTAAGTTAAGTTAAGTTAAGTTAAGTTAAGTTAAGTTAAGTTAAGATTAAGTTTAAGTTAAGTTAAGTTAAGTTAAGTTAAGTTAAGTTAAGTTAAGTTAAGATTAAGTTACGTTAAGTTAAGTTAAGCTAAGTTAAGTTAAGTTAAGTTAAGTTAAGTTAAGAAAGTTATTAAGTTAAGTTAGTTAAGTTAAGTTAAGTTAAGTTAAGTTAAGTTAAGTTAAGTTAAGTTAAGTTAAGTTAAGTTAGTTAAGTTAAGTTAAGTTAAGTTAAGTTATAGTTAGTTAAAAGTTAAGTTAAGTTAAGTTAAGTTAAGTTAAGTTAAGTTAAGTTTTAAGTTAAGAAGTTAAGTTAAGTTAAGTTAAGTTAAGTTAAGTTAAGTTAAGTTAAGTTAAGTTAAGTTAAGTTAAGTTAAGTTAAGTTAAGTTAAGTTAAGTTAAGTTAAGTTAAGTTAAGTTAAGTTAAGTTAAGTTAAGTTAAGTTAAGTTAAGTTAGGTTATGTTAAGTTAAGTTAAGTTAAGTTAAGTTAAGTTAAGTTAAGTTAAGTTAAGTTAAGTTAAGTTAAGTTAAGTTAAGTTAAGTTAAGTTAAGTTAAGTTGAGTTAAGTTAAGTTAAGTTAAGTTAAGTTAAGTTAGTTAAGTTAAGTTAAGTTAAGTTAAGTTAAGTTAAGTTAAGTTAAGTTAAGTTAAGTTAAGCTAAGTTAAGTTAAGTTAAGTTAAGTTAAGTTAAGTTAAGTTACGTTAAGTTAAGTTAAGTTAAGTTAAGTTAAGTTAAGTTAAGTTACGTTAAGTTAAGTTAAGTTAAGTTAAAGTTAAGTTAAGTTAAGTTAAGTTAAGTTAAGTTAAGTTAAGTTAAGTTAAGTTAAGTTAAGTTACGTTTAAGTTAAGTTAAGTTAAGTTAAGTTAAGTTAAGTTAAGTTAAGTTAAGTTAAGTTAAGTTAAGTTAAGTTAAGTTAAGTTAAGTTAAGTTAAGTTAAGTTAAGTTAAGTTAAGAGTTAAGTTAAGTTAAGTTAAGTTAAGTTAAGTTAAGTTAAGTTAAGTTAAGTTAAGTTAAGTTAAGTTAAGTTAAGTTAAGTTAAGTTAAGTTAAGCTAAGCTAAGTTAAGTTAAGTTAAGTTACGTTACGTTTAAGTTAAGTTTTTTTTTTTATGAAACAGGGGCGGCACCTTGCATGATTTTATAGATTAGAGTAAAAAGATACAAACTTGAGGGGGACAACCAGCCTTGCCCTTATAAGAGGGAGGACGGAGGAGCCTGACCTCGAAAAAGAAAAGGAATACAAAAGCAATCTCGAAAAAGGGCCAATAGAATAGAAAAAAGCAACCTAAGACACCCTTAGATACGGAGTAGCAGTCTTGTCCAGGAGAAGAAGCCCTCTAGTGCGACTGGGGAGCTCAGAAGCAGCAAAGAAGGAAACATTATGGCCTTGATCACATCCATAATTAGCAAGAGAATCAGCAATAGCATTAGCCTCTCGATAGCAGTGAGTCACGGAGCAAGCCAACGAACTATAAATAGACTTGATCGCTCGGATGAAATAGATACTGTGCCAAGGGGGGGAATAACGATCCAAAATGCTGTCAATAAGGATTTTAGAATCAATTTCAATAAGGGAACCCGAAATACCATTGGCTTGTAGCCATAACATTCCTTGAAGTAAAGCTTTACATTCCGCAACGAAACTAGAAGAGGCTCCGTAAAAAGAAGAATAGGCAAAAATCAAATCACCTTGCTCATTACGAATGATTCCCCCTCCAGCACTAGGCCCCAGATTGCCTCGACTGGCACCATCTGTGTTGAGTTTGAGGGAACCAATAGGAGGCTTCAACCAAGGAAGAGAGCGGACAGATCTAGAACGAAGATGCCCAACTCGAGGCAAAACAGACCAATCATGAGAGGAGTAAGAGAGCCCATTGCTTAGGAGAATATTAGCAATCATATGTTTAATGTGGTTGGAGAGAGTTCGAACTGGCCAATGAATGCCATCGAAAAAAGCTCGGTTCCGAAAGTTCCACAATTCCCATAAGATAACAATTGGCGTAATAATCTGAATCGAGGAACAGTTGGGAGAATACCACCAAGAGAAATAGATTTGGGCAACAGAAATATGAGAAGCCTGAACTGCCCCCATGTGATTAAATTCAGCCCAAATCTGAGAAGCGACCAAGCTTTATAGGAAAACATGATTATAAGTTTCAGCATGGCACGTAGAAGCGGCAAACGATTTGATGCCAGTTGAATACCCTTGGAGATGACACTCTCATCTATCGGAAGCTTTTGTAACCACAAACGCCACATGAAGACGCTAATGTGTCGCGGAATGAGCTTGTGCCAGATGAAATTTGAAGAAGCAGATGAAGGCCAAAGCGAAATGCAAGCAGAAGAGGAGAACCAACCAGAAGAAGATTTATTCCAGATAGCAACGTCTGGGAGATCTGAGAGGCAGATGCCATTGCAATGAATAGCTGAAACGTTTAAGTTAAGTTATGTTACGTTAAGCTAAGTTAAGTTATGTTAAGTTAAGTTATGTTACGTTAAGCTAAGTTAAGTTATGTTAAGTTAAGTTAAGTTAAGTTACGTTAAGTTAAGCTAAGCTAAGTTAAGTTAAGTTATGTTACGTTTAAGTTAAGTTAAGTTAAGTTAAGTTACGTTAAGTTAAGTTACGTTACGTTTAAGTTAAGTTATGTTACGTTAAGCTAAGTTAAGTTATGTTACGCTAAGTTAAGTTATACGTATCGTGTTTCATGTTATAATGGTCCATCGTATTCCATTATACCATTTCGTCAATAGGCGTAGCGTGTTTTCATGTTATAATGGTCCATCGTAGTCCATTATAACATTTCGCCATTGATAGGCGCAACGTGTTTTCATGTTATAATGGTCCATCGTACTCCATTATACCATTTCGCCAATAGCCAACGCGTGTTTTCATGTTATAATGGTTCATTGTAGTCCATTATACTATTTCGCCAATAGGCGTAGCGTCTTTTCATGTTAAGTTGCGTTAAGTTAAGTTAAGTTAAGTTAAGTTCGTTACGTTAAGCTAAGTTAAGTTATGTTACGTTAAGTTAAGTTAAGTTACGTTTAAGTTAAGTTAAGTTAAGTTAAGTTAAGCTAAGTTAAGTTAAGTTAAGCTAAGTTAAGTTAAGTTAAATTAACTTAAGCTACGTTACGTTAAGTTACATTAAGTTACGTTACGTTATGTTAAGTTAAGTTACGTTACATTTAAGTTAAGTTAAGTTAAGTTAAGCTAAGTTAAGTTAAGTTAAGTTAAGTTGAGTTAAGTTAAGTTAAGTTAAGTTAAGTTAAGTTAAGTTACGTTACGTTAAGTTACATTACGTTACGTTAAGTTACGATACGTTACATTACATTACGTTACATTAAGTTACGTTACGTTACGTTAAGTTAAGTTAAGTTACGTTACGTTACGTTAAGTTACATTACGTTAAGTTATGTTACGTTTCGTTAAGTTATGTTAAGTTAAGTTAAGTTACGTTACGTTACGTTAAGTTAAGTTAAGTTGCAATGTGAATGTTTTAATTTTTGTAATTATATTGATGCTAATCATTTTAATTATTGATATTATATTATTAAATTAACATTTCAAATATTATTTTAATTTAATTTCAATTTAATTTCAAATATTTTTGATATTTTATATTAATTAGAATTTAAGTTAAGTTAAGTTAAGTTGTAATGTGAATGTTTTAATTTTTGTAATTATATTGATGCTAATCATTTTAATTATTGATATTATATTATTAAATTAACATTTCAAATATTATTTTAATTTAATTTCAATTTAAGTTAACGTTACGTTAAGTTAAGTTAAGTTGTAATGTGAATGATTTAATTTTTGTAATTATATTGATGCTAATCATTTTAATTATTGATATTATATTATTAAATTAACATTTCAAATATTATTTTAATTTAATTTCAATTTAATTTCAAATATTATTGATATTTTATATTAATTAGAATTTAATTTTAATTTCTTTTCAGTGACGGAAAATTAATTAAGTCGCTAAAGTGAACCGGAAATTTCCATTGCCGCCGATGCTCAATTCGATTCGCAATTCAATCGTGATGCTTAATTTCCGTCACTAATCACGAAAAATTTCGTCAGAAATTACGTCGCGAGAAACCTTGTTTCTAGTAGTGTCTTGATGATGAAAACAAAGTACGCAAACAAAAGATATGAAAAACTTTTACCCATAGATACACGTCTCATCTCCGATTTCTTGTATAAAATTGGATCCACTCACCTTCTCCGATGAAACCGAACCACCACTGAAATTAATCAATTTTTCATCCCCCCTTTCAACCTCTTACATAACTTAATATAACTTTACTTTTTCTCTCATAATTTTTAAATTAATCCAACCCGACCACCATGACAACTGCTCTAAGGTCGAAATATTCATCTAGAACCATAGCTTCTTCAACATGCTATCAATTTCGATACTTTGTTTTAAGTCATATGCAAGCTGGTCGTATGCCCAATTTTCTCCTGCAAAATTGAAGAGTATTTAAATAAAATCCCTTACCATTTCTCTTGATTCATGCCCGTCTCTCTTTCTGATGAATTCGTCGATATGGGTTATTGGTTTTCTGTTAATCCCATGTTTTTATAAGAGTTTTTAGTAAGTATACTCTATAGCCTCTAATTGCTACTTCAGGCGCGACTTTTGCAGGGTACAGAATGAGGGAGATCGAAGATAGAATTTGGCTAAAATCGAAAGATGTAGGCGCGAAAGCTGTGATAGAAGTGACTGGAGTGGGAAGGGTTTAAGCTGGAGATGGCAGCTTCTGTATAAGGTGGGGCTAGAGATGGCGGCTATTACGGTGGAGCCGAAGATGGGATTGCACCAGGAGATGAGAGAATGAGAGGATGTGAGATTAAAGTTTTTCCTTTTAATACATTTACTCTTTAACCAGTTAATGGAAATGTCATTTTTGCCCCGCACGTGGAAGGTCACGTGCTATTTAAAGTGAATTTTCTAACGTCCATCAAGGGTAGGGTGGAAAATAGAAAACAAATGTAGCATCACATACCATTATGGGACAAACCTTAGGTTAGGGTGCACTATGCAATTTGGTGGATACTTTGCGAGGGGAATTATAAATTGGCCATATAATTATTTTTGGATTATTGAAACAATTATTTATTATTTTTATTTAAAAACAGATTTTAAATACTAAATGAGTAACTAAATAATGAAGTTATAACCAAATCTCATTTTGTACCCCAAGAAAAATTATCAAAATAATCTTCATGTGACATGTACATACCATTTTTCATTACTATTTTCAACACCCATAGACGGAAGGGGACAAAGTGGGACAAATAGAAAAATAAGGTATGAAAGTGAGACACTTCGTAGGTTGGGACGCAATGTGAGATTTATTGTGTAATTTTGGGAGCTAATCATATTTTGGCGCCATCGAAAGGAGTCCAAAATTCAAATTTCCCCCGAATTATCCATCAAATCCACTTTGGCCCTCAACGTAATTTTGTAGCATTTGTATATTCCATGTCAAATTTGGTGATGATGATGTCATGTCTGATAATCGTAGTGATAGATACGGTGGCGAATAATGTTTAAAATAGATAATTTGGTCTAATCAAACCATAAACAATATCAACGGTACCGAAGAGAAATTTATTAGAGTTGAAGCTAGGGACGATGAAGATGGATTGAACCATGGCATGCCTTATCTTTGTCGTATACATTTGTGATGAGTTCAAATATGAGTTTTGATATTCGTGGTGTATGTTTGTGCATTGTGTTGTATGAGAGAGAAATAGAGAAATGTCGTATGACTTTAATTTTTTGTGGGTTCTTATTCGTGGTGGCCTTGACATCTGATTGTGATTTTCTGATCTTCAATTATATCTCTCTGATATCTGATATGATTCCGCTTTATTTTTATTTATTTTTCAAATAAAATTTTGAATAAAATATTCATACACTCTTGAGTTTTATCTCAATTAAAATTTACATAAGATGTCATTAATGGAGATGTAAGTCCAGATGGCAACAGTTAAGGCTAGAGGGGGGGTGAATAGCCTTTAAAAACTTCGAGGGTTGATTTGTAAAACTTTTGAGTTTGGCAGCGGAAAACTAGTTTATCAGTCAGCTGAAAATTGGTCAGCTGGCTGACACTTTGAGAATGGCACACTGAAATGCTTAAGGCGATGAAAGTTTGTCAGCTAGCTGATAAAACTGTTTTTCAAAAGAAGTTGTTTGTAGAGTTGATCACTGAATATAGAGAGGAAATTGGAATACAAATTAACTGAACAATTAAGCAAACAATTGTTGTTAACTGACTGACACTTAATTAGTTGAAAAACTTCTTAAGTGTTGAGTCAGTTTGCAAGAATATAAGAAGCGGCTGACAAATCAGTTGAAGTGGTTCACAGATAAACTGCTACGTCCACTACCAAGTTGGTCAGACTTGGATTTTTGAAGTGCACTAATTTTATTAAAAATCTATTTGATCTCTAATGGATCAGTGTACAACAAAAGACCGGTGTTTGTGGAGAATGATTGAGAAACAATCAAACTCGTGAGACAAACTGACTGAATTCAAAAGATATGAAGTAGAATCACTCAGTGTTTGCCTAAACAATAACTAGAAGGAATTAAACAAAGAAGAGTATCTAGCTAATGTTTTTCTAAGAAGACTAAGTCACAGAGAAATTTCTTGAAAGTATATATGGCTTAAGACTTCTGTAAAATTGTTGTCTTCAAGAATGCTTCTAGTGGGTATTTATAGATAATCTTCAAGAGTAACCCGTTAGGAACACATTTTGAATTTGAAAATGTGTTTGGCAGATGCAAGATCTCAAAAGATCCTGTGAAATATTTTTTAGCAGAATATCTACCAAAAACACAAAGTAAGAAAGTGTCAGTACAAGTATATGATCAATCAAATAAGGAAAGGCAAACTGATACTAAACACGTTAAGGTCAGCTGAAGTGAATAACTGACAAAATAATTTTACGAGCTGACCAAAGATAATTTAAATTCTTGGCTGACAATCAAGTGGAATGATTTTAAGCAAATCTAATTTTTATGTAAGATTCAACAATCTCCTCCTATTTGCTTAAAACCATTCACTTGAAAGCAGAAAGCCAAAAATGCTTAAGTTCCTGCAAAAGTGATGTTAGTACAGTAAGCAGATAATATATGAAGGAAGGTAGCTTAAAAATTAAAAGTACCAAATGTAAACTACAAGTAAAACATGAGTTTAAAATTGTTCAGAGTTTAGAGAGATGAGATATCCAGTTGACTGATGTGGATCCTTCAGTTGTTCTTGTCTGCTTCAACTGATGGACCAACTTCAGCTTCTTTGTCAGTTTCAGCAACTTCATTTTCCTTTACTTGTTCTTGTTCAGCTTGGTTTCCTTCTTCGGTTTAGTTACGCTTGTGCTTGGTTCAGTTCGACTTGGCTGGTCGGGCATCGTTTTGAGAATCTTGTTTTCGACCAGGTAAGTATCAGCTCGTGCTTTCTGCTTCTTCTCCTCCTGAATGGTTTGAAGCATTGCTGCTTCAGCATTGAAAGCTCGGTTGGCCCATTCTTGCTGGTAGAGCAAGATGGTCCTCCAGTCATCCATATTGGCTTCACGAGGGGCACCAGCAGCAATGGCGGCTTGCACCTCGGTGGTGATGATATGGGTAAGGTTTGGAAGCAGAGAAGCCACTTCTTTGTGAAGTGAAGTGTTGGTTGGTGTGGTGTGTGAAAGCTGACTTCATTTGCAAATGATGGACATACAGAAGATCTAGCTTGGCTGACAAAGAGAGGGAACCAGGGGTTGCAGGTTCGGGAGCAGGTGGCTGAGAGGGACCAGGCTCATTAGAGAATAGCTGAAAAGTATGGATATCAGCATCCTCAGGGTCAGGAGGGAAAAAGACATCCATTGGATAGGCTGGGATTTGGGCTTCTGGCTCAGGCATGGGTTCAGGTAGAGGCATGTCTTCTGGAAAGACAATTTTGGTGCCTGTAGGATGATGCAAAGCCTTGGAGACAATCTCCCTTTGTTTTCTGGCTTTCCTACAGGCCAGCTGAGAAGGGCTAAGAAGGGACTCATCCTCAGAGGTGGACTTGGAGGAATCAGATGATGAGTCTATGGGGGATTGGCCAACAGATTTTTCAGAAGAGGAAGAATCAGAAGCATCTTCCGTGGAAAGCTCAGGTTGGGTAGGCTTGATGGTAGACAAGGGACTGACTGAAAGGGTGAGAGATGTGTGAAGGGAGAGGTCAGGTAGAACAAACAGAGGGGAGGCCTGGTTTGGGTGAGAGGGTATGTCAGTTGTGGGAAGAGGGGGAAGAGGGGGAGAAGCGGTGATTTGCGGTGTCGGTGATGATAAGAATAGCAGCTGAATGATCAGCTAGAGGAGCAGGTGCAACTGACACGGTGGGGATAGGAGTATGAATGGTATCAGTCAATGGAGGAATGGGAATGGATGGAGTGACTGACACAAGTGTGACTGGTAGGGGTATGGCTGACATATCTGGAGCAGAAGAGGGAGTGGCTGACATAGGTGTGATTGTTGGTAGATTGACTGGCATGGGGATGGATGGTTGAGGGACTGGCACTGATATCGGTAGAGTAGGGAGAGTAACAGTAGCAGGAAGTATGGAAGAAGAAGCATCAATAGTGGGACTGAAAGTGGGTAGAGAGATGGGTTGCAAAGTAGATGTGGAAATAGGCGTGGGTTGGTGAGGCTAGTAAGGTTGTGGCTGACACAACAAAGGGAATAGGTGAAGGAGTGATATGAGGAACAGTTGGAATGGATTCTGTAATCAATGGGGTTGGTTGACTAGTCATTGCATTAGGGAAAGCAGTGTTCATAGAAGCTCCTCCTGGCATGGAGGCCATCTGTCTGTGGAGTTCAATATAGGCTTGGTTTGCAGTGTTAACTGCATCCTGGACATATTTGTTTGCAGCCCTTTGGATCCTAGCTAATTTGGCTGGCTCAACTGAAGGTTGTTCCCAGTCCTGGTTTATGTCATCATCCTCGAGGCGGTGCAAGTGCGCAACAACCGAGGAAGGGATCATTTGAGGGAAGAGATGGTAGGTCATGAACTTTGTTATAAATTGTCCAGGCT
Source organism: Codonopsis lanceolata (assembly GCA_013146195.2). Taxonomy (NCBI): domain Eukaryota; kingdom Viridiplantae; phylum Streptophyta; class Magnoliopsida; order Asterales; family Campanulaceae; genus Codonopsis; species Codonopsis lanceolata. The sequence goes on from CM028380.1 coordinate 3,747,403, forward strand.
AAATAGATAAGCTCATCCTGAACAAATCTATCATTGGAGAGATAGAATATGTTCCAGAGCAAAGGAAGAGGATCAAAATACTTGCCATAATTGGCCACTAAATCTTCCTAACTGAGATTAGGAGTGACAGGGTACAATACGTAAGGTTGCCTTTTTAGATTGTGGTCAATGTATTTAACTGGGTTGACAAGTGGTTTTTCAGCTTTCTTCTCCTCATGGAAAGAAAGAAGAAATTGAACAAAGTAAGGGAGATGATCGATAGGGAAGACCCAATTTAGGAGGGATAGGTACTGGATTAGCTTGGTAGTAGGAATGCCTAGGATGAAAGGTGGGATTCCTGATTGGTGGGAAAAACTTTATTGGAGCAGTGTTTGGAGACTTAGGATTTGATGGGGGAGAGTTTGGAGCAGGATCAGTGGTAGGAGTAGGAGAGAAAGGAACAAAGGTACCTGGATTAAGCTCAGGATTCATTCTTTGTCTTTTTGCAGCAGTGTCAGCTGCCAGTGTCAGTCTCCTCCTTCTAGGTTGCCTCCTTACAGGGACTTCAGCTTCTTGCACATCAGCTAGCTGACCGGCTGCAGTTAGAGGTGCATCTTCAGCTGGTTGACCTCTTGTTGGCTGACCACTGACTAACTAACCACCTGACTGACCCCTTGGTGGCTGAACTCTTGTTGGCTGAATACTTGGCTGATCAATTTCAGCTTGCTGACCATCATCAGTGGTATTTGGAAACTGTAGTAAGAGCTTGGGTCCTTGTCCTTCTTGGTCTCCTGCTTGACTGAACTGGAAGCACTTCCTGACCAAATCTGCTTGACACACTTGCTCTTTTGATGTCAGCTGCAACATATTTCTTCACCTTGACAGGTTCAAGGTCATCAACCTTAATGAGTAGATGCTGAAGAGTAGGGATTGATCGAAGAAACTGATTTATAATCAGATGATGAGTGAGCCTTGGGTTTCCAGTTGCCATGTTTTCCTTGTACTTGGCAATGTTGACCTTTATACATTCCACCAAAACAGCTCCCCAGTTCATCTCGTAGTTTTCCACAATCCCTTCCATAAGAAATAGTTGGGCTTCAGTAATCTTGTCATGCCCTCCAGATTTGATTATGAGGCACTTGTCCAGGATAGTAGCCAAGGCATAATGAAGTGGGGCAAATCGGTGCTTGTGCCTGTCGAAGGCAAGCTCTACTGGTACTTCACCTCTCATAGTAATCCAGCCTGCTCGTTGAGTTTCATCAGGGATGGTATAAGTGGTTGAACCATCATCATAAAGATCAGGGAAGGCTGCTGAGATGGTTTCTGAGTCAAACACAACAGGGACGCCTCTGATATTGCCAATGAGAGAGAAAGGATCGGCTGGGTTTTCCTCCATTCCCATAAAGAATTCTTCAGTTAGTTGGCAGCTGTAGGTTTGAATGTTGAAGGAGAGTAGAGGCATTAACCCATTAGCAGTGACAAGATGAATCAGTTCAAGCCCTAGAGGTTCTGCATTCAGAGAGACAATGTCTAGAAGACATCCAACTGCTGTGTTCGAAGCCATTTCCTGAAATAACAACAAATATGTTAAAAGCAGAGATGAAAAAGAGAAAGAAAGAAGGAGTAGGAATGGAGAATACCAGAGAATCTAGGGTTAGGGTTTTTGAAAATAGGAAGAGCTTTGAAGAAGAAGAAATTTTTTAGAGAGAGAAAGGATTTTAGAACGATAAGTGAGAAGTGAGGTGAGTGGGTTTTAAATAAAGAACAGATAGGTACGGACACTTATAAGAGATAGTGGGTTTTAAAAGTGAAGATATGGAGTGTAGTGATAAAGTACACAGAATTTGGTTTTTGTGATAAAAAATGGAAGTTTATGACAGAGAGTTATTATCACAATGATGAGCCGTTTTTGTGAAAACACGTCATTTCAACCCCCAGAGTTGGTGGGATAGTGGAAAGGTCATTTTGGCTTTTCAAGAAAGCTTCGCGAGTTCCAAGAAAAATAAAAAGGCGGGAAATAAATGAGGATTTTTTTAATAAATTATAGTAAGTCTTAGCTGAGATACAATCAGCTTTGACTTAAAGCTCAGAGACTACTTGGACAGTGACTGTTAATCACTGTGTTGTCAGCTGATAAATATTGTATAAAGATTTGTCAGCTAAGAAGTGTCAGTTGTGAAGGTATGTCGACTCTTGGTGACATAATTTTGATTTGACATGGTTCCAACCGAGAAATGAGGAGGGAAAATTTTTGTCGGTGGGCGTTGCTTAAGGGCTTCATATGTCGATTCTTGGTGACAAGATTTTACTATACCGGTGACCATATAATATCAGTGAGATAATTTGTCGACTAGAGTCGTATTGCCGACAAGCGAAGTATTCCACAAAAGATTAGACAAACCAAAGATATCTTTCTATGACATAATAAGCATTCCTAATTCTCCTCTTAAGAATTCAAATCTGTCAGATTTTAAGGCTTTTGTAAAAATGTCAGCTAATTGAAATTCAGTAGGAACATATTTTAGCTGAACATTGCCTTTTTCAACATGATCTTTCAAAAAAGATATCTGATGTCTATGTGTTTGGTTTTAGAATGCATGACAGGATATTTAGAAACTGATATAGCAGAAGTATTATGACAATAAATAGGACAGGTTCCCATAGGCATTTCATAATCCAATAGTTGTTTTTCATCCAAAGAATCGAGAACAACAACTTCCGGTGCAATATATTCGACCGATAGTTGAAGTGGAAGCGAAGCTTGCTTTTTGCATGCCCATGATATCGATCTGTTTCCAAGGCGACATGTTCAACAGTACTTTTACATTAACTACGCAGGCTGTAAGGTCGGCATATGAATATCCAATCAAATTAAAAGAAGAGTCTCTGGGATACCAAATACCAAATTTTTCAGTATCAATCAAATATCTAATGATTCTTTTCTTTGCAATCATATGAGATTCCTTAGGATTAGCTTGAAAACGAGCACATATACACACCAAACATGATATCCAGTGCGCTAGCGGTTAAATAAAGAAGAGATCCAACTATACCTCGTATTCGAGTTGTATTAAGCGGCTTACCCTTTTCATCGGTGACTAGGTGACATTCAACACCCATTGGAGTGTTTCTTTGAATTTGCTTCTTGAAGATTGTATTTCTTGATCAGCTCTCTTGTGTATTTAGATTGATGGATAAAAATTCCTTCCTCAATTTGCTTAATTTGCAAACCTAAGAAGTAAGTTAGTTCTCCCATCATACTCATTTCAAATTTTCCTTTCATAAGATGCTCAAATCTCTTGCACAAAATTTTATTAGTAGATCCAAAAATAATATCATCAACATAAATTTGAACTAGTAAAATATTACCTTTGTGCTTTAAATAGAAAAGAGTAGTATCGATCTTACCTCTTTGAAATCCTTTTTCCATAAGGAATTTGGATAGGGTTTCATACCATGCTCTTGGAGCTTGCTTGAGACCATAAAGAGCCTTTCTTAGCTTGTAAACATGGTCCTTCTTTTTAAGATCAATGAAACCAGGAGGTTGTTCAACAAATACTTGTTCTTGTAGGTCTCCATTTAAAAATGCACTTTTTACATCCATTTGATATACCTTGAAGTCCTTGTAGGTTGCATAAGCAAGAAATAATCTGATGGCTTCAAGCCTTGCCACGAGGCAAAAGTTTGATCATAGTCAATGCCCTCCTCTGTCTATATCCTTGGGCTACTAATCTTGCTTTATTTCTTGTAACATTTCCATCTTCATCCAACTTGTTTCTGAACACCCATTTAGTTCCAATGACTTGTTGATCTGTGGATCTAGGCATAAGTTCCCAAACTTTACATCTTTCAAACTGATTCAGCTCTTCTTGCATGGCCTCAATCCACTGAGGATCTTCCAAGGCTTCATCAATCTTTTTGGGTTCTATGGAAGAGACAAAAGCATGTGAATCAAGAGTTTCATTTCTGGAGCTACTTCTGGTTCTTAATCCGACAAGTTTCAATGATGTTTGAAGCGGATGATGTCTAGCTTCCTAATTTCTTTAGGAAGGTCAAGAGATTCAGTTTGTAAAGGTGGAGATGGATGAATGTCAGTTAGCTGAATAGCTTCAGAACTAAGGGTGTCAGCTGACTGATCTATTGTGACAGGGTTAGGATTGTCGGTGAAGATTGTCGCATCTTTGAAGTTCATTGAATATCTAGAGTTTTAGGGGGGTTGAAGATGAAGGATTATTTTGAATTGAACCAGTACTGTTTCCTGTCTCAAATATTTCAAAATTGTTAGTATCATCAGGAGTCTTATAAGGCTCGAATAAATTTGATTCATCAAAAGTAATATGCATAGATTCAACAATTACTTGAGTTTTTCTATTATAAACTCTATAAGCTCTACTATGCTTAGCATAACCAACAAAAATACCTTCATCAGCTTTTTCATCAAATTTACCTCTGTAATCACCACCATTGTAGGAATAAAGCATTTGCACCCAAAGATCTTAAAGAAAGCAATGTTAGGGGTTCTTCCTCTCCATATTTCATAGGAGTCTTACCATGAAACTTGTTTATGAGGGATCTATTTTGTGTAAAACATCTTTGTGTTGATGACTTTTGCGCAAAAAAATATTTTGGCAATTTTAACGCTATCATTGTTTTACACTTCAATCAGTCTGTTCTTCCTTTCAGCTATACCATTTTCTTGAGGTGTTCTTCCGAAAAGTTATGATCAATTCCATGATCATCACGGTATGTGTCCATCCCAAGATTTTTTGAATTTTGTACCATTGTCGAGATCTAACACTTATAATCTCACATTCTTTTGAGTTTGAAGATTTCTCGAATAGGGAAGTGAGAATGCTATAAGTTTCATCCTTGGATTACATCATTTCAACCCATGTGTATTGCCTGGAATAATCATCTACAACAACCAAAGTATACATGTTTCCTCCTAGGCTTGCGCTTGTAACAGGACCAAATAAATCCATGTGTAGAGTTCAAATTCTTTTGGTTGAAAGACATGGTTTTGGTTTAAAGGTAGTTTTTGTTATTTTTTCTAAAATACAAGCATCACATTTTTGTCAGTAGGAAAAATTTATGGATGGCAGACCCTTCACCAAATCTCCTTTTGAAAGCTTTGAAAGATATTTAAAGTTCAGGTGTGAAAGTCTTTTGTGCCAAAGCCATGAATTTTTTGAAATATTATTTGCTACCAAACAAATTTGAGTATTGTTATTTAAAGAAAGTCAATAGCAAAAACATTCCTTTT
>CM028380.1:3752744-3811074 GCA_013146195.2 Codonopsis lanceolata
TCGCCAAGCATGCAATTTTGATTCTCCATCCCTTCTGTTAACACATACTATAGATCGTTAACAGATTTCAATCAGAATCTGCTAAATTCTGCTTTTGGATATCTGTAACAGATTTAACCTGTACATTACATAGTTTGCCTCAGTTTTAAATCTGCTTATCACAGATTTCACAAATCAGTGCTAATTTGCCTAAGTTCAGATTCTGCATATAATTTTTCATGTTATAGATTCTGTTACATCTGTTTTAAGTTTACAGTTTTAATATGTTTCTGCATTAAAACCATAAACACAAAAACTGATTCTCAAACAGCCGCTCATTGCATTAGTTGTTACTGCATTAGTCTGAATATTACTAATAACCTGATCCTGCCTTGTTACATTCAGGCCTTCACTTATTACCTGCAGTTTCAAGTTCTTGTTCTTGTTTCTGTGTTTAATCTGTTTTGTTAACACAAATTCAGAAAACTGCAATAAATCTGTACTTTGATCTGTTTCTGCTACATTATATAATATTATGTAACCGAGACGCTATATATATTCTGTTTTAATCTGTACAAATAAACATTTCTGAAACTTGTTTCCAAGGTTCTAAAATAGTTAGGCGGTCGCTAGGCGGCACACTAGCGCCTAGCCTGGGGACTTAGTGGGCGCATCTGCCTAGGCGGGCCGAGAATTAAGGCATAATTATCATTTTTGATAATTTACATCAAATATCAAACACATTGAATACAAATTTAATTTTTATGTTTGTCATTTTATCAAATACTTATCTATATTTATAAAATGAACAAAAATATACAAATCTACCATTAATCTCAATTCTCAACAACCTCAAAACAATAAACAAGTCAAGTTTATAACTAAGAACAAAAAAGATATTACTCTAGTTCGCCTCCCCATTACCTCCTCTCTCTCACCATTACCACTCCCCTCTTCCTTCTCCGCCCACTCTTCCCTCCAGTCCACGCATACCACAAAAATCAAAGCTACAAAAATAAATTAAGGTCGGCGAGTGGTCGATTAGGCGGCGACTAAGAAAGTCGCGGCGGTAGATAGGGAGCTAGCGCCTAGGCGGGGTCTAGGCGAGCTAGGCGGGGAGTTTTAGAACCCGGTTGTTTACACTTTGATTGTATCTGCTTCAAAGTTCTGAAATTTAATCTGTTTGTATTCATATATTTATACATTTTGTTATGATGATATTGAGAAATCTACTTGTTTTTGTTCGGTTTCCATTAAGCATGCAAATCGATTACTGCATCGTTTGTTGTAAGAAGTATGCATTAAGCACGAACAGTTTAATCTGAAACTGAATTAAAACACATTCACATACCAGTCTGTTTTCCGGCTTGTCTGATTTTGATTTGTAGTTAATTTTGGTATTAATTAGGTAAGAAAGGAAAAACTTGACAAAATTATAGGAAAAGGAATCTTACACTCTTGCTTGATTTTGAGTTTCTTTGTGGTTGATTAGAGGACTCACGGGCATAACGAATTTTGTTCCGCTGTTGATTAACCTGCATTCTAAATAATGGTCTTACGCTTCAAGGCGATGACATCTGCCTCTGCATGGGCAATCTCCTCCGATCTGCCTTTGTCTTTAATACATGTAGAAGTTAATATCTGACTCATTGCATATTGAAAGCTATATACAAGATATTGCGAGTTAACTTACCTTCTCATTGATAGAGGCTGATATAGGTGTTTCCCCTTGAGGCATCTCAAGTCCCGCCTCAAGTGCTTCCCTCAATTCTCTCTCCTTTTGCAATTGTTCCTGTAGTTTTGCCACTGCGAGTCCAAGCGTATTGTCAATTGAGGTTTTTGCGGTGAATTACAGAAGTAGTGAGGCTCCGAGATGGTTGACATTTAAACAAGAAATTGATCCTCAAATTGCCAAATTTAGAAAAGCAATTATTGACCGTAAACGACAAAGAATGCAGCAGATAGAAAAGGTGCATTTCCAACAGGGCAAACAATAACAAAAGCACCAATATATCCAAGAAACACAACCCTGATTCACATTTAAAAAGAATCCACAATCCTTGTTGATCTTCTCCAGTAGAGAGTATCTCACAACCCTTACATCCTTTGCAACAAGAGTGAGAGAGAGAGAGGGAGAAATCTCCAAAAAATTTAAGGAATAAAATCTTTGCATAACTGCCACATACATCTTCCTCGAGCTAGACGACGCTTATGGAAAGCATTCTTTCGGTTCTCCAAATCTTCCTGTAGAATAGCATTTTCATTTTTCTGTAACCAACAGAATCGAAAAAAACATTAATATTCTCTTGACATGTCCATTTAACTATACCAACTTCACAGAAAAAGAAATTAGCTACCTCTGCTGCAATTTTATTTTGCAGGTTGGTTTTCATGTCCTCAAGCCTATGGATTTCAGCTCTGGTTACAGGTTAACATATCAGATCATATAAAGTACCGCGGATTTATGAAAGAAGCTATCGAAGAATGTCTAACAACTTTGAAATAGATTCTACAGCAAGATGCAATCAAACTAGACTGGCATATGATTTAATTAAATGGATTTGTAGCAAGAGTAAAAAACTGATTCCATTATATATACTACTTTTTAGGTAGAAAAGTGCATAAAAATGGGGGAAAAAATATGCAAACAAGATCATGTAAAGGATAGAAGGAAGTTAGATTGATGCTGCACGAAATTTTCACAACATAGCCCATCAACTGTTATCTGTAGGATTATTTGCAAATTTGTATTATAAATGGTTACTTGGACTCGAGGGTAACTTTTAAGCTTAAGATGTCAACACTCTACATACAGTTACTTTAATCTAAAGCAAAATTTATGTAATATGGACGACCATTACTATTCAAGCAATGTACACGTGAACCTGTAATTAAATCATTTAGCTGCGCATTTATTTTCTTTGAAGAGTGTCAATATTGAAAGGACTTGAAACTTTGATACACACATGTTAGGAAAGTTCTCTCTATGGTATATTCTGAAGGATGAATCACTTACTCATCTTCAATTGGCACATCCATGTTTTCCATGGATAAGTTCCTCTTACTTCCCTCTGTAAGGCCTCGTCCAGTTCACTGCTTATCATCAAGATTGATGTCTTTTCCATGCTTCGAAGCAAAGATCAGCGAACAGATTGAGTAGGATGAGCAGTAAAGACCATTCGCTCTGGCTGTGAACCTTCCCCCTCCTCCTTTATCCGGGCTTGGGACCGGCAATGCAATGCTATATATAGCAATTACATTGGCGGAGTTAAAAAGGGGTTAGTTACTTAAGTGGTACATGAGCCTGTAAAAACAATGTATGCTTCTTGGGTCATTTTTTTATAAAATTGAATTATGATACCTTTTTCCGTATTTGATAGTTACAAACGATAGTTACAACATTGCCCAGTGGATAAACTAGACAATCTGATAGTTACAAACTGATTGTCTAGTGGTGAATTTTCCAGATTGTCTAGATAAACTATTTGTACAACATTGCCCAGTATTTAATGGCCATTGATAAGCTGCTGTTTTTGCAAGCGATTCTGAATTGTTTATTAATCATAATTGCTTGCAGGGACCAATTGAAGAGGGTGGACCTCTAGGTTTTCCTGACTATTCAGGAGCTCCTCAAAGAAGAATCGGTGGATTTGGAGGGTTAGTACATAATTCAATTTTATAAATTGATAGTTACAACATTGCCCAGTGGATAAATTAGACAATCTTATAGTTACAAACGATTGTCTAGTGGTGAATTTTCCATAAACTAGACCTTCTATGTGTTAATTTTTGATCAATCAACATTCCACTCCTTAGTTTTCTGCTGAAGTTTGAAAATTCACCACTAGACAATCTGATATATACAAACTACTAGTAAACATAACACTCTTAATGTAGTTATTAACGATTCCAGTTTTTTCAAATATCGATGCAAAAATCATAATTACTGACCCAAAACCTAGAGCTACGGAAACTTTGATAATTATATCTAGGACAGGGCAGCCCATGTTGCTTGAGAGTCTTATTCAAGCATTTGTAATTTGCATATAGATGTTAAATCGACCAAAAGTTCATGATAACAAAGAATATGTGTCCATAGACATATGACAGCGCCACTTCTCAAAAGAGATGCAGCTTAGATTAAATGTCAAAGAGCAATAGGTGGCTATTTCATCATCTTAATCTGCTCTAGTGTTGAGTAATACTCTATGTCTATTAACCAGCTCGGAAAAATTAAGCCAATGTAAGCCACATGAAGTGAAACACCAGAATCATGCCACGGGGCAGATCCAGGATTCATTACAGGAACTCTGTATAGATTTCGAACCACTTACCAATCAAAAAACAAGATTATTTCTTAATTCACTGTGTTCTGTTTTTCCATAAGCTATACTGGAAATTGAATTGGTATAACTAGAGGTTGATTAGTGGGTAGCTGTAAGGGTAATTTAGGCATTGCCTAATTTATCTTGTCTTCACTCTCTTGGTCAAAATAGGATTTTATATTGGTATTATTGTGGTAGGATTTAATTAGGATTTTCTTTTTAGATGTAGGTGATATTTTTGGTAATTAAATCTTTGCATAAGTGTTTAGTTATTGATGGTATCAAATTAGGAAACAAAATCTTGTATATCTGTTGGTTTAATTTCTTTCCTAGTAGGATGTGTTGTTTTGCCTTGTATTTGCAGGATTCCTTGGTGTCTTGGATTACAAGTCGTTGCAGCCTATATATATAGCAGAAGTCGAGCAACTTTAAATATAGAGAACTGAGAGCATATAGAAGAAATTGGTCAGAAGTACTGTGAGCAGAAAAGAGAGAGTTGATCCGTTTTCTTGTGTGCCGAGTTAGAGAGAAGAGATCAACACCTCATACACAACGATCGTTCTGGAGATAGCCGTGAACGTACCTGCTGCTGTTTAAAATCTTCAGGAACACAGCCTTGTGTTTCCTGAAGTTGTGGTTTCGAAGCTTCCAGTTTGTATGGTTGTTTTTGGAAGCTGTATTTCGTTTTGAGACTTTCTTCCCACGTTTGGTCTGATAGTTTATGTGGGTTTTGTGATCTCCAAGATTCTATATCTTGTGAGATTTTTGTGTTAACTGTTAAGGTTCAAAAACAGTTTTGATTTTAATATAGTTTGTTGCCTTGAGGCTTGATCTACAAGATTGATTCTTGTAGATTGTCTTTGTGTGATTTTCTGTCTTACTAAGTCTGTTCGATTTCAAATCACAAAACAAAACTTCATTGCTATTTTACGTGTTACACTTTCGGTTCACATTGTTACCTTGTCATTGTTGCAACATTCACTGCAACATTGACAGCAACATCGTCCCATATCGAGAATCCGTGGCATCGCGTTCTTTCAGTAGCAAACCCTCTCTTTGCTCTATAATATTGAAATAGCCAAACCAAAGTGATTGGATTATTGAATTTTGTTTGTTGCATGTCATCAATTGCATACATATGATAAAGCAAGAAATGCGCTTGCTCTTTCCTTGAGTCCTATAATATGATCTTGAATCTTCAAAATCTTTATCTTTTCATAGTTATGTTATTTTTTCATGGGTGTATACATCCAACCATATATTTCTGCAAGATTTTGATCTGATGAATGTGGTGGTCATCTTCATACTTCCATATTTGCCTAATTTTTTCAGTTGTTGGTTTCTGTCGTATCTTTGTTGAAACTATCAATAATAATAATAATAATAATATCAACTGATTAGGAGTAACCTTTTGAGAAGAATCTGCTGGGACCAAATCAAGGGCAATAGCGGCTGCTCTAATAATCTGGTCCCTCCTGCAATTGAACCTGACAATTACACATGAAATATCATAAATAAAACTTGTGGACATCTTAACTAGCATTATGTGTTTCAACAATAAGAGTTCAGATATGATCTAAATTTCTTGAGAGTAGATTGAAAATTGGCTACTCTGAAGTTTTTGTACTATAATCGGTATATCCAAAATCAAGCTATTAACGTACATGATAAGTATGACGAATGTGTTGTGATCACATTCTATTTTTTTGATAAGTAATAATTATATAAATAGGGAGGGGTGCATTCAAGGAAATGGTGGAGGGTTCACATTTGAGAACAACCAAGAAAGGGCAAAGGGGGTCCAAAGCAAAAATAGGAGGGGTGCATTCAAGGACATGGAACACGGCTCAAGAAGGAAATGGTGGAGGGTTCACACTTGGAAGGGTGGCCGCCCACCATGAGTTCTACTTCATCAAGGAATGTTAGATTAGGATGAATCTTCCATAGGATAGAATCTAGTTGTTTCCTAAAAGGAAATAGTTTCTTTGTTATTTTAGTTGGATAGGAAGACTTGATGTTTTAGTATTTAGATAGGATTTCTTTTCAAGCAATATTTAGGAGTCTATTCCAATTAGTTTTAGGATAATTTTGTAAAGCCTATTTAAGGCCTCCTTCTTCAATAAACACGGCAGATCAGATTTTGAATGCAAAGAAACTTCAAAGAACAAGTTCATTCTTCTCTAAAACCGGATTAATCATACCAAGGTGAGAGACGCCTAGGTTGGTTTCTTCGTCGGATTTCTTTACGTCGAGCGAGTGAAACTCGACTGGTGAGTCCGCCTATCCGTTCTTTATTTTGTGCTGTTATTGTGCGTGTATTCGTGGGGGCTGTTTGGACTCGTGTTGGGACAGCCTGCTCGTGTAGTTTTGGGCAGATTTTTGGTTGTTCAAAATTGGTGTTACTAGGCTATATTAAGGGCTGTTTTAGAAAGGGTTTTTGAGCAGGTTTTGTGGCTGAAGTTGGAGCAGTTTTGAGCAGGTTTGGACAGTCTAAAGGGCTGGGAGTTCCCTCTTCTTTGAGAAACCATTAATTATATCAGTGAATGTTACAACATCAGGAGCAAACCCCCTTCTAATGAGCTCGTCCAATAACTCTCTAGCCTCACTTGCAAATCCTCGCACAATTAGGCTGTGAATCAGAGAGTTATAAGACACAGTATCAGGAGAGATGCCAAAAGATTTCATCCTGTCTAAAAGCTTAAAAGCCTTATGTAAGAGACCTTTCCTTCCATAGCCATCCATTAACGTGTTGTACGCAACAATGTCAGGAACCACCCCTTCCCTAACCATATTGGAAAACATATTTTCTGCCTCGTCTACATCTCTACACTTGCAGTAAGCCTGCATAAGGGTTGTGTACTGATCGATGTTTTAATTAATCTTTTTCCTTGCAAGTGAACAATACTATTATAGAATAGTATTGGAAGCAAGGGTCGAACCCACAGAGACAAGTGATCACGAACAGTGCAGTGTATCGATAGCAAATTATTAATCTAAAGGGGGTTTTTGTGTTTAATTCTACTCTAAACTACTATTTATAGATGTTTAACTAATTAGACAGTAATAACAGATATGAAGATCTTATGGTGGGTGATAATCTAGGATTCTGGGTTTCACTTATATCTCCTTTATGTTCAATTCATAATAATATCATTCAATGTCTTGGGTTCGTTCACTAAAAATAGATATAGTATGTTGAACAATTGGTTCAGCCTCCATCCCCGCAAAATTCATCCATTCTATATCCTAAGCACAGGAACTATCAATCTAGCTGTCACCTAGATTTATGATCTATCTGTCACCTAGATCATGCAAGAACCTGGTCCTAACTTATCACTCTCGTGCATCGATAGGTCCAATTTATTGTGTTGGTGAGCCAGTGTACGACATATGCACTTGGTCATGCAGTTATCCGTACCTCTAAGCCTTTAATATTTGCGATTACATTCATTTGTTCAAAGCAAATTAATATAGGGATTGATAAACAACACAATCAACAAGCATTGAATGAACATAAATAATAAATAAGAATCAAAACATAAATTTGATACAAGTTACCTCCCACCTCCTAGATTATGGATGATTTAGTTCATCATAGACAATGAACAGCACATGGAGATGATTGGATACATGATTTGATCTTCAATGTTGAAATTACAGAATCTAACTATGTTATACAATCTAAAACTACCTAAAATCTATCTAAAGAGAGCTTCCAGCCGTCCTCCCTTCCTTTTGGCTCGGCATTAGACTTCTATATATACTCAGGAGTTGTAATTTGATCGAATGACTGTGTGAAAATCCGACTTTGACGCATTCTGACCACCTTGCGGTCGCAAGGTACTGAATACCTTGCGTCCGCAAGGTCTCCAGTGTGGGTGGCCGTTTTGATTCCTTGATTTCTGCTTTAAGACAAGTATTGCCTACCTTGTGGTCGCAAGGTCTGGGGCACCTTGCGTCCGCAAGGTGTCCAGTGTTGACAGCTTTCATTGTTTCTTCATTTTTCCTTTTCGGCCCTTCTTGAAATTTGCACTTAAAACCCTGGAGTTTCGCGTATTTTCACTAATAATCCTGAAATTTACAAAACTCACCGAAAACATATATTAGTAACCAAAAGACTCGTGAAATAGCATAATTTAAGTCATAGAAGCATATAAAATCGACGTATAAAATACATCGATCATGTACGTAGTAGCAGATGGTTTGATAGCCCTCTTCAACATCAGAGCCAAGAACTTGAGAGCAGAGTGGGTGTCCCTGATCTTACAGAATCCTCTGATTATGGTGGTATAACTATAGCAATCAAGAAGCAATCCCAAACCTGACATCTCAAGGAAAAGCTCAGTAGCAGTTGCAATGTCAGAATCAGCACAAAACCTTTCAATGAAACTATTGTAGACGTATATGTCCGGGGATAGATTGAAAATCTTTAAAATATTAAGTGCTTTATGTGTTTTTCCCACTTTGCAGAAACCATCAAGAACTGAACTTATAGAAACTAAATCAAGGGAGATACCCATCTCCCTTATTTTGAATAACATATATATATTTTTTTTGGAAAGCAGGACGGCACTTGCGGAATTTTATTAATAAAAGAAAGAAATACAAACTTGAGGGGGACAACCAGCCTTGCCCTTATAAATGGGAGGACAGAGGAGCCTAACCTCGAAAAGGAGATACAAGAAAAAATCTACTAACATAAACCTCTACGATTAGGCCTAAAAGAAAGAAAGCCAAAGTTGTCCATAGCAAGTAACTGATTAATTTCTCCAGGAACATCCGTTATCGAAATAAAATTCTTGCTTCCCTTATGCAGATGAGCAATACTAGCCAGACGATCCGCCACCCGATTTTGTTCTCTGTAAACATGAGACATGCTGAAATTTCTAGATAAACTGCTGCATTTTCAAAATTCATACACATATTGCCAAGGAACTTGGTCATTATGCCTGATAACATTAACAGCCACCAGAGAATCCGTCTCCACGTCTACATTATCCAAGCCCAACGAATGACACAACTGAAGACCATCACAAAGGGCCAGGACTTCAGCTTTCATGTTGGAGCCAGAGCCCTAGAAATTGGAGAAAGCTGAAACTAGAGAACCTTGATCATCCCAAATAACCCTACCTCCCGAGCACGCCCCATCTCTAGAGGAACCATCCGTATTAAGCTTCACTTTACCATGAGTAGGAGGAGTCCATTTAAGCAATCTCCCTTTCTGAAAACAAGGGTTCTTTATTGGAATAGACATCGAAGATAGATACATGGAAGCTCGAGGACTGATAGTAGCTCTCGGAATATAGGTAGCAGTCATGTCTCGAAGATCACATAGAATTTTCTGAAATATATTATCCACCTTCATTGGCATATTATCAAATAAAGCACAGCATCTCTCTTTCCATATCTCCCAACAGGTGAACACAAAAACCCCCAAATGGCATGCCTTAATTTGCCGACGAAAAGATCCCTTAGCCCAAAAGGCAAAGAGCTGCTGTAAGCTGTTAGCCGCACCACCTGTCTTGAAGATCGAGGCAAATCTAGTCCAGAGGGATTGCGCAACCTCAGAATGAACAAAAAGATGTTGAACTGATTCCTGATTCGGCAAAAGACTACAACAAACACACTTCGAGGCTATCAGAATATTGAGAGACTGAATGTTTGAATCTACCAAAACTGCATTGTTAAAAATCTTCCAGATAAAACAACTGATTTTCGGAGGAATCCATGGTTGCCAAATCTTCTTGGCCCAGCTAGGAGAAGGGTGTTTAAGACGGAAATAGTGCCAGTAAGCTGCCATGTCGAAGGCACCCGAAGTGGTTAAGGTGCAAACCAACTTGTCGGGCATGTTTTGGACGCAAGAAATCCTCCTGATATCCTCATAATGAGCTGGATCTACTAAATGCGCCAAGTCGTCAAAATTATTAAGGGCATTACAGACTAAGAGAGATCTGTCCACTGGAAGAGGACCACCCAGCCTTACGCCACACCAATTAGAGTCCCAAAAGGAGACATGGCCTTGGCCTATAATCCACCGACTAACTTGCTGAAGCTGCCACATCTGTCCCATGATAGCTTTCCAAGGAAGAGAAGCAGACCGGGATTCATTGAAGCCGTGAACCCCTCAATATTTATCCCAACAAAACCGAGCCCAAAGGCTATTCTTTTGCATAGCAATCCAAGCCATTTTAGCGTGTAACAAGTTCATTACTTCCTTTAGAGGACGAATGCCCAGACCACCTTCTGACAAGGGCCGACATATCTTATTCCAAGCAAGCCAATGAATCCTGTGATTCCCATTTGTTCCCCAGAAAAAGTCTGCCATCTTCTGTTCGATGCGATGAATGATAGAGGACGGGATGGGAAAGGCTGCCATAGAGTAGACCGGAATGCTTCAGAGAATGGATTTAATGAGAGTAACTTTAGCTCCCAGAGATAAGATTCGAGTCTTCCATCCGTTGATACGATTAGTCACCCGAGCTTCCAAATCTTCAAAATAAATTCTACGCATTCGTCCTTTAAATAGGGGGAGGCCCAGATACTTCATAGGCCAAAAGCGTTGATTGCATCCTGACCAGCAAACAATTTGAGCAGCTCTTCGAGTGGAGCAATACTTAGAGCCATAAAAGCCACTTTTCTGCATATTAATCATCTGGCCAGAACTTTGCTGATAAGATGCCATAACTTGTTTCAAACCGAGAATAGACGACTTCCCGGCATTGCAGAAGAGAAGCATATCGTCAGCGTACAGAAGATGAGAAATCTGAGTATCTCCTCGACGGTGATCATAATTTTTAATTCTCCATTCAGCTATGGCCTTATTAATATTTTGACTGAGAACTTCCTGGGCCAAGATAAATAACAAAGGGGATAGAGGATCGCCCTGCCGAACACCACGAGAAGATTTGAAAAAACCATAGGCCTCCCCGTTTATACGCAAAGAATACCACACATTGTCAATGAGATTTGTAATAAGAGAGTATCTCTCTTTATTGAAACCATGCGCAGACAGAGCTCGGAGGAAACATTCCCATTCTAAACGGTCGTAAGCCTTTGACATGTCAAATTTAAAAATCACGTTGCCTCCTCTCACCTTTTTATCTATACGACGGACCAACTCGTGAGCCAGAAGAACGTTCTCTTGAATATTGCGACCCGGCACAAACCATGATTGCTCCATAGAGATGATGCGGGGCAGAATATGAGATATACGGGTGGCCAAAATCTTCGATATTATTTTACAAGAAAAATTGCATAAACTTATGGGCCTAAAGTCTCCAAAACCATCTAGGGAGGCCACCTTCGGAATCAGGATCAAAGTAGTAGTGGACATACCACGAGGAAGAGGTCTACCAGAGAAGAAATCGCGCACTGCCGCAATTACATCATCTTGAATAATGTCCCAGCATCCCCTATAAAACCATCCAGTAAAACCGTTTGATCTCGGAGCACTGTTGGGGTTAAGATCTTTGACAGCAACCCAGATTTCTTCAGCCGAAGGAATAGCAAGCAGCATATTATTGTCCTCGTTAGTAACTGAATTCGGCAAATTTTGAAAAAGATCTTCATCGATAGTGCAACTGGAGGCAGAAAAAAGCTTGGAATAATACTCTACAGCAACAGGCCCAATGTTGTTAGGATGATCACTAATAGACCCATCATCCAATTTAACCTTAACCCTATTGTGATGAACTCTATCCTTCATACTAGCATGAAAGAAAGCTGAATTTCTATCTCCATCCCGAAGCCACTGTTGTCTAGCTTTAGTAGCAGCCATCTCTTCATCCCATTTGAGCAACTGTGAAAGACGTTGCCTAGCAGCTGTTAAGGAATCAGCCACCGTACCATCACCACCTTGTTGCAATTCAAATTCCCATCTGAGAATGTCATCTTGAGCCTTCTCAATATTTCGCTGGATATGACCAAAAACATTCCAATTCCAATTTTTAAGTGCCCGACGTAACAACTAGAGCTTCCTGAAAAGAACATCCATTGCCGAACCATTTAAAGGAACATTCCATTGTTTTTTAACAAAATCTAGAAAGTCCGGATGGTCCAACCACATGCGATGAAATTTGAAACCACCCTTCGGCTTACCAAAGTCCTATAAGTCTATTAATAAAGGAGTGTGATCGGAATCTGAAGTAACCAAGTGCCGCACCCTAAGACGAGGATATAAAACCTTGAAAGAACTGTTAACCAAAATACGGTCCAGACGTTTCCAAATTCGCGACCCTCGATCTTGATTATTGCACCAAGTAAAACAACTCCCCTCAAAGCCAGCATCAACTAAACCTGACTTTAAGATGAAAGAGTTAAAATCATCCATCTCAACGAAGTTACAAGGGGCTCCACCGAGTTTCTCAGATGATTGAGAGATAACGTTAAAATCTCCTCCGACAACCCATGGATCAGTACAACTGTTAGAAAAGGCCTCAAGATCTCTCCATAAAATTCTCCTATCCTCTATTGAACACATAGCATAAACTACCGTAGCCAAGGATTTAAAATTGTCGCCCATCTGAACCGAAATAGTAATGAACTGATTTGAACTATCCACCACATCAACGATCACCCTTGATTTCCAAAACAGCCATATATGCGTATTAACTGGATTTAAGTGAAGACAAGAATCAAATCGAAGTTTTCTACAAATGGTATTAATTCTGTTGCCTTTAATTTTTTGTTCCAAAATTGCACATAGAAAAGGATTATTTTGTCTAATAAGTTGACGCAAGTAACGTCTAGTTGATTTATTCCCTACACCTCTTGCATTCCAAATGAGAATCGTCATATAAGAAATTATTGGGAAGGTTTATGACGGGCTTTAGACACAGCCCTACTGCCACGAGTTGATCGACGAAGCTGAAATTTCCTTGTTTTACACGCCTTACCTTTTATTTCCTTGGCTCGGTCACCACAATACTTTTTGAATGAATCTCGAAGATGAACTCTATCTGCATCTTCCGTCGTAAAGAAAACTTCCTGATCTTGGATGATATCCTCATAAGATCCCCCTGTGGAATGAGCTTTGCCGTGCTTACGAGGATTCCTATGAAGGATGTCCGTCCATGGTCGTGCGTTATTATTATTCATAGCAGTCCCTGAATTATTGCATGGGATATTCTCTGTTGTACCATTGCCGTTTCCTACTCCAGTTTTATCGAGATGGACATAAGGACCCTTTGTCACATGGGCTATCTCTTCCTTATTGCTATCAGTCTCTATGTTATTTGGCACTGGAGCCGAATTGGGAGCGAATCCTTCTTCTTCCGATAAATCAACCAAGACTTCAAAAGAGTTGTTAAGAGTTACCGACTTAGGTTGACTAGGAGGAACGTTATTGCTAGTATTATTCTTGCAAACACTTTTACCTTTGTCAATTATTGGAACACTTGACGGACTTTGACCTCCACATGTATTTTCAGACTCCTTTTCTCTACCAAAATCATCCTTTGCCATTGATACCGACGGAAAAGAAGCCGCGTTAACTGTGCCAGCCATAGGAACATTAGTGTCTTTAGGGTCTTTCACCGGAACCCATTGAACGTTGTTAGGACGTTTTGCTGGTAAAGAGACTGGATCCGGGGGCTTGTTATCCACGCGAAGGGCATCATTATCCTTATTAACAACTGGAACTTGGGCTGGACGTCTTGCCCCCTTACGGCAATTTTCTTTCGTGTGTCCCAAGAGACCACATCCTACGCAATAATTAATATTCCCTTCAAAATCTAAAGATTGCCAGAATCCGTGCTCTTTGGACGTACCAATCCAAAAACGATTAGGGAGTGGCTTCGAGACATCGATTTCTATACAGATTCTTGCGAACATAGGTCTTGTTAAGGCCAGTGTTTTCTCGTCTGCGCAAAGGAAGCGATCCAACGAATTGCCTATGCATTGTAAAAAGGACGGATTGAAAAAGGTTAATGGCAATTGGTGAAGACGCACCCAAACAGCCACCATCGTGCTATCTCTTTTGAAGGCAAAGTCCGAGGACCATCTGAAAGAACGATACATACATGATTGCATCATGTGAGATTCCTTAGATAGAGCCAATATCAGATCCTCTGCCGAAGAAAGATGTACCATAACGTGTCTAGGATCTAAAAGGCCGACAACAAAAGACCTGTTGAGTTTCCAAGATTTTGCGATATCCTCCTGAATCGCGTGAACTGAAGGACGACCCGCCGAGAATTTTAGAATAATCGTATTGGCAAACTGTTAATCAGAAGCTTCTATTTCCATGGGGGAGAAGAGACAGCCGGGTTCTCCATTGAAACTAGTAGTTTGACGAGGAACCAGTTGCACGGCTTGCAGAACCGGTCCCGACGAGCTCATAAACTGCTTGGGCTGACGAAGAACGTTCGCATAAGATTTGACCGTAGGAACCTCACCTTGGGATGTTGCAGTGGGCGGCGATCCCTGAGCAGGGAAGTCCGGTGGGGCTGGGGGCACTGCTGCCGAAGCAGCCGCCATGCCAAAACAGTGAAAACCTAGTTAGGGCAAGAAACGGGCTGGAGAGAATTCTAGTGAGAGAAATTTTCTACCAATATAACATAGAGGTGGCTTCTCTTAAAAGATTCTTTTTGCATAGCGAATCAATGACTATAGTATATGCAACAATGTCAGGGTTGATCCCAAGGTTTCTCATGTCAATAAACAGTTTCCATCCACTCTCAAGATTACCTTTGCTACAGTAATTATGAATAAATAAGCTGATAATTGACACATTAACACCCAAACCTTGGTTCTGCATATCTTCCAAAAAATCCCAAGCCAGTTCAATCTGCTCAGATTGCAATAATGCCTTAAGAAGTGCACTACAAACCTTCAAGGAGGGAAAGAAGTTATATTGTTTCATTTGAGAAGTAAATGTAAGAGCTGCTTTTGCCATATTTTCCCTGACATAACAGCCAACAAGCATGCTATATGCATTCACCAAAACCATTCTTTCCGTATGGGTCTCGTGAAGGACCTTAAACAATAAATTAATCCACCAATCCCCTCCATCATTCTTTCTTACTAGATATAGAATTAGATCTATTGCTCTATGATTCATATTCCCAGCAACTAAAATATGTACCATGGTACATACAGATTGAACTGTATGATCTGATCTTGTGCAACACTGGGACCACCTGAAAAAGTAGAGAGCAAGTTCAGCTTTTGTACCTTCCTTAAAGAGATCATTTAAAATCCTTACAATGTTATCCTCATCTAACTCGATCTCACCAGAGCTGCTCATTTGAGAGCCTAGATTCCAACCACGGCGCCTAAGAATTAACTTCATTTTTTCCAACACATCCTCATCCTCAACACTCGTAAGATATTCTAATTTCATAGTTTTCTTTTCATCGGCAAACTCGCACATGGTATTCCCACCAAAATTCAGAAAAAGTTCATCATGTACTTCTATGGGGCTTGATGAAAGACCATGATCTTTCTCATTCACAAAAATGGATTCATCAAAGTGAGAGACTTGATCCTCATAAGAACGTGGGTAGGACGGTGATTCTAATAAAGCGGCGGACGAGAAAAGTCTAGATGTTCTCTTCCTTCCAGATATCAATTTCAGTCCAGTAGAGCAAGTTTTGAGTATTGAAAATGATGCCTTCGTAAAATGTACTGAGGAAACAAAAAGAGGAAATAAACTGCAAAAGTCAACACATACAAGACAAAGAGAAGGTGTATTGAGCATTTTCAAGTCTTCTTAAAATCGAAAAGAAAGTAAGAATGAACAGAAATTCATGGTAAGAAAGGAATATGTTATCTAAAATAAGTTGAAGAGCATAATCATTTAGAGTAGTCATTCTAAAAGTGGGGAATCATTTTCTGAGATAGACACAGAATTAGTCAAATAGAAATCGTCTCAATCCCAATTCGATAAAGGAAATATATATGAATTGAGAACCACCTTACAGGAAGGGATTCCCAAGTCCTAGTGGTTATTGCCAATTTCCTGGAAATCCTTAGAAAGATGATAAAACACAATCAAGAATTTGATAAAGAGAAGCAAAACTTTTCACATATGGTTCAATACTACTGAAAATATAGAAGTCTCCAGATGCCAATAGAAGAAAAACTCAGAAATACGTTACGAAATCTGCCAAAAGGAGCAGCCCCCTGTAGTATTTCTCTCCTTCGACAACTTCTGTATAACCTGTCCTTCCCTAATAACTTCCTCTTAGGTGAACTACACCAAATCCAACACTTAATAGGTGAATTCAGTCTAATCTTATAACCCCTGCCTGAAGGAGATTCCCACTGAATCCTATATAGTAGAACCACCATCCTTAATTCTTTTGGCACACATACCACTTATACATTACTTTTCAACATATGTTCTCGTACAAAGGTAGTTTCAATCTAAAATGTCCTTGTAATGTAGAAACTTTTTGAAGTAGTATATGAATGGCCATCTGCAGTTATGTTGTATAACTTGGGGCAAGACCAAATAGATTATGGAAGTACAGAGAACGAGAAGTCGAGTGACTATGGTGAGAGTGGCAATTGGCTGCTTTGGGGTGTAACTATCCCACCCCCACCCCAATGGACGAAAAGGATTTGGCCAAACAACATATTGGGCCAGTATTGAACCATCATAAGAAACTTTCTGTCATTAATTTTTAGGTCAGAACTTTCATGCATTTTTGTGAATATATTTGCATTTACAACCTTGGTTAATTGGCAAACAATTTTTGGGCAGGTTTGAGTCGGGTTTTGGGGCTGAATAAAGAGAGCTGAAACAGGTTGGTAGTGTTCAGATTTTTGACGCCGTATCAGGTAGTGATCTGGAAAAGGAAGATGAATGCTAAAGATGGGAAGTCTGGTTGGGGTTCAGTCGTGAGTTTGGAAAAGAGAGAATTATTTGAAGAGAGAGCAGAAACCATATTATTAATTATCAAGAATCGCTTCCTTGGAATTCCTCAATCTTCTCTATACATCAGAGAAATCCAGTTCAATCGAGTAAGAAACAACTTCAACCTTATTTTTCATTCCTCATTTAGGCTTCTCATTCAAACATGTCATTGCCTTCCCTTTGTCTGATCTCATTTAAAAGGCTAAGGTTCCTTCACACAATTTCTTCTTTTTGTAATTTTATCAAACACATTGAGTGCACTTTTACGTATAGAAATTAAAATACTGAAATTAACATATAAATTTCATCATTCTTAAACACTAGGACCAAGCAGAGTTGCAAATGGAAGAATGTAATTCATAAAATCAAAATGCATAGCCCTAATCGATTATTCTCAAAATTCAGCTACAAAGAATAACAATCAACTTCAATAGATTTTTTTACCTATAACTAATAAGATTAGAAAAAGGTGAAGAGACTAGTACCTTTAAACAAAACAAACCTATAGTTCAGTTAAGAAAATTACAAAACCTATTTAAAATTCGAAAGGAGAAGGAGGGAGACGGACTTACCGTGGAGAAGCTTTTCGGGGCGGGGACGACAGTGAGGGGTGAAATGGTGGTAACTGAGTGAGATACTAAGAGCACGAGTAAACTTCCTCCCAATTACTTTTTTGAGGATAACGTTTGGAATCGTTACATTGGCTTGGGAATTTCTTCCTTTATCCCATCTATCTATAGTAGATCTTCTTATCTCTTTCTGGGCCTAATCTTGAGTCACAATCACCTGGTTCGTGGATCGGAAGAGGGAAAGTCTCTCTAGGTGAGCCTCTCCTTTCGTCGGTCGGATCTACTAGTCACGAGAGAAAGAGATAGAGCGAGAGATTGCGCGAGGGCTGGGAGGACGTGGAGAAAAGGGTTGAGGGCTGGGAGGACTTACAGTGGAGAAAAGGCTTTGGTTGTCTGTTTTGTGAGAGTGAAATTAGACCGCGAAAGAAAAAATACTTAGACCGTGAAAAAATACCGCCCACTTTTCAGGGTACAACAGATCCTAAGACAACGTTTATCACTCAAACGTTGTATACAAATTCAATTTACAACGTTTCACACAAAAACGTTGTAAAACCGCGAAAAAATACAACCCTAAGACAACGTTTATCTCACAAACGTTGTATAAAACTTCAAATTACAACGGTTCACACAAAAACGTTGTAAAATCGCGAAAAAATACCGGCTAATTTTCAGGGGTATAGCAGATCCTAAGACAACGTTTATCTCACAAACGTTGTATAAAACTTCAAATTACTACGTTTTACACAAAAACGTTGTAAAACGCATAATCCTATAACAACGTTTTTAAGGCTAAACGTTGTTTAAAGTAATCCCACAACAACGTTTTTAAGGATAAACGTTGTGTAAAGTAATTGAATGGACCGAAATACAACTAAAACTACTCAACTACAACGTTTCTCCAAAAAACGCTGTCTAAAGTCACTCAATCACAACGTTTTCTTAAAAATGTTGTGCTTAAAATGTTGTAAATGCCCATTTTTGTTGTAGTGTCACTCTTGAACAAGCATATTATTTAACTCTTGGATATCTTATGATGCTTTTAATTTATCTTTTATTCAAAATGAATCATTGACATAGAATCTACTTGTATATTTCTTCAGAAATCTTTCGCATTCTTTGCTAGCTACTTGTAATCAGTAACCACAGTAATGACATGTGATATATGTTTTACTTAATGAATACAAGTATACAAATTTTGTTTCACGTCTATCTGTGCCTTCAATTATTATTTTGTCGTAGCATGAAATTTCTTGAGATTCTAGTTATAAGTCGTAATCTGCGCGCGCCCGAGCTAACTAGTGTTTTTATAACTCATGTTATCTAACTACTGAACTACAATATTTTTTGTTGATAGGTTTGATGATGAATGACACCGAGACTTGACGGCTTTGAGATGACGTGAACCATGGTAGTAGGATGACTATTCTATTGATAAGCTTAATTCAATCACAAACAATGAATCCATGATATTTGTGATCCAAGCTTCCAATCCACGACACTCAAAGAAGAATGAACAATTTCCATCTAAAAATCAACTCAAACTTTTATTATCAATCATCTCTTAATCTATCTTTCAATGCATAAAACAACCCTTTTATAGGTTGAAAAAAATCCTAAAACATGTTGGAAAAAAAACCTAAATAAGAGGAAACAACATTAAAAAGAAACTCTAACTAAATATGGAAACAATATTCCTAAAATATAAGAAATATGCAAAAACTCTAAAATCCCGATTTGGGATTTTTCCTAACGAAACTCGAATTTTGATGTCTTTTTTTGCCCTTTCCTTGTGACCAAAGCCTCTCCACTTTGTAGAACATAGTTCTTGGACCTCAAGATCATATCATACCCCTCTTGAAAATAATTTGTCCTCAAATCCGCATTTGGAACTCAATGATCCTCCTGCGAAGTGAGATCCATCCAATCTGCTCATTGTGTGAAGAAGAAGTGATTATTGATAAGCCGATTGACGAACCAAAATACAAACTAATTTGGAATTTTGAAGTTAAAAGTCTATTCATATGCATGCAATAACTTCAAATTTTTCTCAAACCACTCTCAACTTCCTCTCTTCAATATTCTATTTCCATTTTCTCTCTCTCTCTCTCACTCCTTTCCTTTTTAAATCTTCTCCATCTCAATCTCTTCTCTCTCAATAATCTCTTGCTCATGTGGTTTTAGTAACTTTGTGACATCTTCAAAAGCTTATCGTGGTGTCAAAGGTACAAGCGTGATTTTTCTTTGATTGAACACAAAAGAGTATTTGTTGGTGAAGTTATCGTGTATCGTGTGCCTATCATATTACGAACGTCGTCCTAGCAATATATAACTCGCTTACATTGGTACCACATCACACAATACTTCATCATTGTACCTTCTGATGCTAAATTTTGCCAACACTTGTTTAACAACTTCAGAGATAATAGGGCAGCCTTGTCGAAGGCTCATGTAATACCATGAATCCTTGTATGCTTGACTTCCTTGCTTTGTATGCTTGATTCTCGTTTGTTGGCATGACTTACATGTTGTGAGGGTCTAGATGTGTATGGGTAGCCACATTGAGGTCAAAACCGTATTAGTATATGTTCCATGGTCATTAGCTTGCTAAAGCTTCAAAGAGTAACTCGACATTCGTCGAAATCTCGACTCTATCGAGAGTTTTCTTGCATAGTTCTTCTTTGTGAGCCCGATTAAGGTATTTGCATGATTATTAAAAGTGTGCTTCAGTGTGTTATAGTTCATGTGGGATAGGTTCCCTAAGTCTATATGTGCTTTTGACGCTTTAGGTATATCCTTCTTCTTTATCGCGATGTGTGAAACCAAGTTTTGCATACGTTGATGTGATGTTTATTTACCTCGCAAGTGCACGAGTCAACAGAAGTATAGTTGTGCGGAAGCAAGCGTCGAATCCACATAGAGAAATACACATATCGAAAGTTTAACAAGTAAAATAAATAACTATTAACCTAAGGGGGAGTTTGTTTTGTTTATGAAAATAATTTTAAAAAAAACTAATTAAGAAAAGAATTGAAGGATTGTATGGTGGAAAGTGTAGGAATTAGGATTCACTTGTATTTACTCTTATGCTTGTTTATCTTTTGTATCAATCAATTAAGGGTTCGTTCACTTATGTAAAGATTGGGATGCATTGATCATGGATTGAAATATTTAGTACCATGCTTTGGCTATGCTTTCTTGATCCGTCTGGCTTTGAGCATGATCATGACTTGATTGAGCTACATCTGCAATTGTTCAAGGCTAGGATGTACTACTCCTTCTTTGATGTTTTCATCCTTGTTGTGTGTCTGATTATGCTGAACCTGCATTTTGCTCTTTATTGAATTTGACCTTGTGTGCAGGATGATTAGGATTCCCATGGTGTCTTATAGGGAATCCATTGTGTTTGTAACATGCATCCTTAACCTGTCCCTCCTCATTACAATAACTGCAGAAAATTCTCTTCCTTAAAGGGTTTCTGTTGTATCCATTCTTGGGAGTTGTAGTGTCATATCTCTCTGTAGTGCTTTGATTCCGTCCCATCTGTGTGATATTGGCTGCAAGAGAGTTGGATTCTGGTATGTAATCTTGTTTTTGAGTTTCTTCCTGTCGGATCATGTAGTAAGCTTCCCCAATAGTGGGCATGGGTTTCATCCTCAAAATCAGCCCTCTTATATTCATGTAGCTATCATGCAGTCCCATCAAGAACTGCATAAGCTGTCTTCTTTGATCTCTCATTTCTTGGTTCTTGGTGGAACCACAAATGCATGTGCATTTGCAAGCTGTGATTGGATCCAATGCAGAGCTCTCGTCCGAATAGCCCTTCATCTTGTGATAGTAATGTTCAACATAACCTAAAGCTTGCTTCAATCTGTGCAGATCTTTCTCTAATTGGAAGACCATGTGCCCATCTACATTGGAAAATCTCTCTCCCAATTCTTTCAAAACAAAATTGGCATTGATAACCCGCATGTCATGCTTTATCTTGTCTAAAGTAGCATGGGCATCATTTTTGTGGAGAAAAAATATATATGTGCATCATTCAAAAAATATATATGTCAGTTGCATGCATCGCATTAAAAATATATTATTTGCATGAGCATGCATCGCAGAGTCGAAATATATCAGTTGCATAAATATGCATCGCAGAATCAAATAGTGTCCATTGCATGAGCATGCATCGCAAAATTAAATAGCATTAATTTCATATTTTCACATATACTTTCATGATCAAATGCATCATCCTAGCATAAATCAAAATTGCAACAGGTATACTCCAAGAGTGCCGAAATATCAAGAAACCCAAGAAATTCAAGAAATTCAACCAAATGGGTTTGAGAAAATGAAGACTTACAGTTGGATCTGGAAGATGAGCAACATGGGTATGCCGATCTCAGTGTATATTGCTCCAATCATCTCTAGAATGCTAGTACCGAACAACGTTTCGGTTCAGTGGGGGTAGCTCTGTGGAGACCCGACCCGGATTCCGGAACGGAATCCCAAGGTCACGTCGCTAGGACAAGGCAAGAAGAGGACAAGCACTTATAAATTAATAGTGCGAGTCGGACAATCGAGCTAACAAAAGCTCGACACACAAATATAAGGCTGAACAAAAAAATACGGGTTTACAAAATTCAGTAAGCGGAAACGACATGGAAAAGTAGTCCCGAGCTATGAAGCTCGAAACCAAGGCCAAAGATACCAAGAGAGACATAAATCTTACGAAGGAAAGAAAAAGAAACTTCGCGTGCCGCATAACATTGCGGTATTTGGACAAACCATCGGCACTCAGGCGTTTGACAAGGGACCAACGATATAACACTTACCCACGACTAAAGCATGCCGGGGTTAACCAACAATAATAATAACTAGGATAAAGAAAAGCCCCAAAGCTACTGCGTGCCTGGGAGACAACTGAATATAAAAACCAAGGCTATGAGCAACGACACAACACGTCGGCCCAAAGGAGAACCAAATCAAAACCCAAGTATTCTACCCGACTGTAAAGTCTAAATAACCTTACAATACAACGAGCTCACAAGAATAGTAAAATATGATATACAAGTCAAGGATGCTAGATGAGATAGGAGTCCACAAGCTACTACTCGGAAATATCGACTGTTACAATCACGAACACACGTACTAAGCTCGGTTTGTCGATCAAGCGTGATGCGCTGCGGTCACGTACTATGCGTCCTCAATACGACTCTGAGCGCAACTAGAAAACAAAGTACGGGATGAGTCATAATGACCCAGTACGTTACTACTAAACAATATGACATAATTTGAAAATTGCCATAAGAGGAAATGATATCGTGTTACGACGAAGACCCAGTAAGTCGGGTTGTACTGTATGAAGATCGGTCCTTTACCAGACTACTAAGATGAATCAGGGTGAATCCCCTGTTCACAAACAATCAAACAAGTCAGGAAGCAAGGCACAAGAATAATCATGATTATGGATGTATATCTTATTGTAGAACATCCCAAGTCTCTCATAGAATAATTAAGTAGAAGTATGCATATTTATAAATATACATATACCAAGTCTCTCATAGGATTATCAAGTGTAGGTATATAAACTCGTTTATGTACCAAATAATTCATTGATGAAAGTTTATCATGTAAGGGTATGCATGTCTACATATATATACATATGAAGGCAATCATGGGGAAATCAAGTAGGAGTATGTATATCTACATATATATACATATGAAGGCAATCATGGGGTAATCAAGTAGGAGTATGTATATCCACATATATATACATATGAAGGCAATCATGGGGTAATCAAGTAGGAGTATGTATATCTACATATATATACATATGAAGGCAATCATGGGGTAATCAAGTAGGAGTATGTATATCTACGTATATACGTATCATACAAATCACAGGCCTATCACGAACGTCAAGCGATCAAGAACAAGTATATATAGGCATTCAGTTCACATATTCATGATAGCACTTTGTTTTCACAAGTACTAGAAGAAATCCACATATAAGAGGATATGATATAAATGCGGTGCGCAATGTAGCTCTGCAATATAAGCTGTTAACGAGGCGTCTTTGTCGGATGTGCGAGATGGTACATCGACCAAGGATAGTATTATTCCAAAGCGCCTAATGGTTACACAAGGTACTCTTCTCCAAAGTGATCAAGAATGGAGGGGTTTGCACGTTTCTGGTTCGGCAACCCATCACTATCACGAATCTCATGATTCGTAACGGTAGACGAATTGTCAACCAGGGAAGACAAGATAGGACAAGACAAGTATGCCAGCTGGGCTTATTGGGAAAAAACAAGTAATATTTACTTATTTAAGAAATCAAGCAAGGACGAGCACGGTAATAGCGATCTCATTCAAGTCAGGTGGGCATGTTATTCTTTACGACTAACAATCAAGCATGAGCATGAATTAAATTAAGAATCTCGAAACTAGTATTCTAGTTAAACGGATTTCAGGCGTCGTAGGGGTTGATCGTTGAGTCGGTATTGTTAAATGACTCACTAGCATCGACTCCGTCGAGTCATTTCTATAATTCCAATCAAATAGAGTTTGAACACTATATGTGTTCCAAGACTCCTTTCTAGGTTCTTGTTTGAGGCATAGCTAAGTTCTCATTCCATTTAGGAACCTTAGTTCAAAATCACTAAGTCACGTATAAAAGGCGGAAACCTAAGTTGATTATCGTCCAACCAAGCTTAGTTCAATTTCAAGTTCGAAATTCCATTTGTTAATAGAATCATAAATCAAAGCACGTTGATACTCAATAGGAAGATAATTATGAAGATAAGACACACAATATGCTTAAAGGTCAAAATCTCAAGTAGACATAGAAGTTCATGCATCATTCACAAACAAACCTTATCAATCTCAGTTCCATAGAATCATAAGATAGATAACATTATAAAATCCCCTCGAGGTTCCCTAAGAACTAAAGATCAAGCATGCACTTCTTGAAGGACAGAAGACTTAAGACAACTCAAGATTCATCAATTAACCATGTGATGGTACTTCATAAGTCCATCACCACACACATGACTTGGATGACTATTCAGTCATCTTTACGACAACTCAAGATTCTCATCATAGAGGGTACTAAGGCATACACGATTCAAATATCCTTCCTAAGGGAGAATTATCACGAAGAAATCCCGGATTTTCCAAGGATGTTAACAAGGTTCCCAAGTAAAGTCACATATTACATTCCTACGAATCTTGGGACTTCATTAAAAGTCCAACTAGTATTATTGGTTCTAGTTCATAATTGAACCCATTCAAAACGTCTTTCATTCGAGTTACGCATTCTCGACTCACACATAAACCACCCAAGAACTAGCGATAATCTCGCACTTAACATCATTCAAGAGACTCAATTAGAGTCCTAAGCCAAGAATCAATCTTATTACCAATTTGGTCTCACCCGAGCAATTCTCAAAATTTCGCAATTGAGATTCAATGAACACAAGAAGCTATAGGAATTTATCCTAAGGTTCAAGTAACAAATTTTATAATTAATTGATTTCATTTGGATCAAATTACAAAGTCCCAATTTCTAGTGCGAGGCATAAATTCGGGATTTACAATTTATCCGGGTTTCTAACCCAACAAAAATAAATCTTAAATCATAACAATTCCAATATACTCAATGAACCCATTTGGTTTCAAACCCTAACCAAAATCTATTGATATCCATGAAAACATATCATTTTGACATGTATAACAACGATAAATCACAAGGAACACGTCTCTAACAACCTATCATCAAGAGGCATGTAGAGAGAGAAACTAGGGCTTAAGTAACGTACCTCAATCGAGCCACAAACGTCTAGGAAGTGGAAAACAAACCGAGGGAAAAGACTCTACTCGGCGAGGGCTTCGCGATGGCGGTCGCGGCTCGACAATCCGATGGCTGGAACTCCGGGAATCGGCAAATCTCCCATGGAAGCTCCTTCTCCCTCTCTCTCTAAAACTCACGGTGGATGAAGGAAAATGAGGGAGGAAGAGGATGAAATTAGATTATAAAGGGTTAGGGAAGACGATTCTACCCCTTCCTAGTTGTGGACAAGGCAAAGGGAGTGATTAAAATGGGGTAGAATAGGTTTTTCACGTCAAACTCAAAACAGGGAAAAAATCCCGTAATTGCATATCAGTAGGGTGAGGCGGGCGCCTCACTTGTGCCAGTGGCGCCTCACTTCTTGAGGCCTCCTCCAAGTTCACCCATTTTGCAATTGCTCTGCATTTGAGGCGGGCGCCTCGCGGTGCCATGCGCCTCGGCTCCGTAACCTCTAAAACTTGGTCTAAACTTGTCCTAAATGATCCCAAACTTATGGGCAATCATTCTAAGGTCTAACCATACTCAAAACGAGTCGGAAACGCACCCGAACAACACCCGGAACAGGATAGAACAAGGCTCAACTCACGCGACGAATGATCAACGAATCAAACTACAAACAAACACCAATCAAACTAAGATGACTTGGGCATGAAAAAGACTTGTTTAAACATGGTTAAGACCTGAATATAAAGCCAAGAATTCAACGAACACTTGCATCTACTTAAATAGAGGCAATACGAGCAACGAGGGAATCGCTAAGGCCAAAATCAACACTGGCCGAACCGGCGATTCAACAAACAAGCATAAAACTTGTGTACCAAGGCCTTATGAGACTCAAATAACTCTCAAGACAAGTGGAGGAATGACTAGGAGTAAAATCGAGGTCTCACGAAAGAACTACGCGAGGAAACACTAAACCGAGTCAAGTAACGAACAGCGTCGGTATGCGACTTGTAACTTTAACTAGTTAAGGTCTATGGAACATATGGAACTAATGTATTGGCTCCTATATAGTCTACCTATATTAATCAAGGTTCTTACCTCAAGTCAAGTAAGCGAGGTTACGGTTAAACGACACGCAAAGCAATAAGGTCAATTACACGAAGGTTCGGGGTCTTACAAGCTCATGGCGTCCTTCGCCGAATTCCGGATCCATTGGAGCTTTTCACTTCCTAGATCACGAAGAAGAAGCCATCTGGTGAGTAAAACAATTAATTTGGCTGAAGAAAATTGAGAAAAGATGAAGAAATGGAAGAAATCTCTCCCTTCGTCAAAAATGGTAGAAGAAATGAAGAAAGAAGAAGGAAACAGGTTACTGCTGCTCGCTGCTTCCCGTGAAGTAATAAGGGGAGGGAATTTTCCCTTTCCTCCCCTCTAAAATCCATTTTAGTATTTAAAACCTCAGGTTTCTCCAAATCGCAAAATGGCCCTGAAGTCCTAACGGAAAGTTAACGAAGGTAACTGCCGTCAACAAAATTAATGGACATCCATCAAAAACAAAAGAAAAATCATATCCCCTGCAGGATGCCCGCAACCAAAAGAAAAAAAGAGAAGGAAAGAAAAGGGTTAAGTATCTGCGTTTTACTTTACCTGTTGCATGCATTTTATATTATGTCATGCTAATATCTCCGTTGGATCTTTTCCACAACAAGTGCAAACCCCGGGTCTTGGAAACGATCAGTTTCATGCTATCCCATCTGAATATCTGTGTTGGATCTCTCCACAACGGGTGCAAACCCCAGGTCTTGGAAATTATCAATTTTATCTATTATCTATGTTGGATCCTTTCCACAACGAGTGCAAGCCTTGGGTCTTGGAAATGATCAGTTTCATCTGAATCTCTGTTGGATCTTTTCCACAATGGATGTAAACCCCGGGTCTTGGGAGTGATCGGTTTCATGCCATGCTATTATCTGTGTTAGATCCTTTCCACAACGGGTGCAAACCCCGGGTCTTGGAAATGATCGGTTTCATCTAAATCTCTGTTGGATCCTTTCCACTATGGGTGCAAACCCCATGTCTTGGAAATGATCAGCCCCATCTGAATATGTGTTGGATCCTCTCCACAACGGGTGCAAACCCGGGTCATGGAAATGATCAAATTCCATCTATCCCACCAGTGCTGGTTATTGCTTGTCGGCTTGAGTCGAGCTACGTTTGGTCTGATTCCTGAAAAGGATACGTAAGCAGCCTACTCAGTGGGCACGACCATCAGAGTATTTCATTTGCATCATATCTACTTTATCCCATAAGTCCACTAAAAGTGTTTAGGGTATGAGATTAAACTGCTACATCCTAAAATGTTGCATCATAAACTGCTGCATATAGCATTCCTCCCCATTAGAATTTTCACGAAATTTGGGAGTCTATTTCTTATCAACAATGTTCGTTTACTCGGTAAGTTTCGGTTTACTCGTAAACTCCATCGTTGAGGGGCTCTGTAGACAACCCAATTTCGTACCCCTGGTATATGACATGTCATAAAATATCAAGACCTGCTAAAAGGACTAACGAATGTCAAGTTACATGGTTGAAAATGCAAAAGAAAAGAAGAATGCATGAACAGTGAACTGCAGGGGGCCAAAGTGCCAAAAACAAAAAAGGAAAAGCTGTGGGCGTAGCCCACACTCCTTCTAGGCACCGCGCCCACAGGTCCCAAGTTTACTAATGCACTTGGTCTAAGGTGCAACCTTTTCAGCACGTGGTACAAGCTGTTAAAACGCAGAGCGATCCAACTTAACCACGAAGGAAGCCTGATCTTAGCCTATAAATAAAGGCCTTCGGTAGTAAAAAAAAAAAAAGTACACAGACTTCACATAGTTCGCAAAATTACACCGCATTGTCTGTGAACGTTCTCCCGAGAGAACGCCGAGGTTATTTTCCTCTCTAGCCCCGAAGCTCTCCCAAACTGCCAAATCTCTTCCCCAAACACTCAAACTCTCCGCCCAAAGTGAACCTTAGTTACCTGCTAGGTTTCTGCTAGGTTTCTGCCCGATTCTAGACGTCAAATCCAGCCGAAGCAAGCAGTTGCTATGTCCGATTTCAGACGCAAGCAAGAAAATTCAGCCAAAGCAATCAGTTGTGCCGCCCGGATCCCGAGGCAAAAACAACCAAACGGAGCAGTCACGCTCCCCGAAATTAATCAAAAGAAAAAAGACACCCTCTCCCTAAAGGACAGAGCGAGCGCACCCTAAGGCCTACCAGAAGGAGGTTTGATACGAGATAAAACCACCACGCTTCAAGAGGTATGTACTTTAAAATTTATTTACTTTTTTTACCTTAAAAGTGCTATTTAAAATAGTCATATATCATGAAATAAGCAATGATGCTGCCCGAATTTCTATAACAAATAGCTTTAAAATAAGTCGTTATTATGACAAAATTTTTATAAATATATTTGCAACTCTAAAATGAGGCTGCTAGAAGTTTCTTTATATATATATATATATATATATATATATATATATATATATATTAAATGCTTTATTTAAACTTTTAATTTTATAAAAGAGCATATTTAGCCAAAAAACCTATTTTGAGACCGAAAGGACGAGTTGGGTGTCTAACCCCTTCCTAACTCGTAGCTTAGCCTCCGAACCCTTTTTATAAATCTGGTTATTTTTTATTTTTCTTTGTTTATACTTAAAATAAAGATGACGACTCTGTTATTCACATTTTGAGTCCACAATTAAGGCCGGACGTATTCTCATGCGCTTGAAAGGTTTTGAAACCACCTGCTTCTCAGTCGCGGGGGAGAGGTCGAAAAACGGGGCACTCACAACATGTGATTGCATCATTGGTATATTCTGATTTGTGCTTAGTAAATGATTTCTGATTTTACACCTTACCCAAATTCAGGGGGAGATGAGATTTTCTAACCAATGCAGGTTGGATGTTTGATGGTGTTGAAAAACACTTCATTTGATTTGACCAGAAATGATCAACAAAGGGGGAGATTGTAAGGGTAAAATAGGGTCGGCATATTTTACTCCATTAAATTTATTGTTGTGCCATTTCTTGGTCCAAAAGATATGGGAAGTATTTACCATATTTGCTACATTCTTGGTCCTAAAACTCTCAAGAGTCCTTGTTTTATTTTGAAAAAATCTTTGGTAAGATCTTTGAATTATATTAGAAAACTAATTTAGGAAACAAATCTTTTATTTCCTAACATTATGTTTCCTTGGAGTTGTTGGATTCTTATTTGTGTAGAATTCTACCTCTAGCTCATATATATATATATATATATATATATATATATATATATATATATATATATATATATATATATTATTCAGAGAGAAAAAGTTGAAAGCTTCGCTGAAGTATTCTGAAGTATTTTTGGATGCAGCTTCATCACGAGCTGCATTGACAGATTTGTTGTTTGTTTTCTAGTTTGCTAGAAAACTTATTTTTTTAATCCCACGTTTTCTATACTCTATTTTTGTGGGTTTTCCTCTCTAGACTTGTTGTCTTGTGAAAGGTTTGGTTTTGGTGATTTTACAATTTGTCTTGTTAAACACTTCATCTTTTTTAGTGAAATCTTTTTGGCCATAAGGCTGGATCTACAAGCATAGCTTGTAGATTGTTTGATAAACTTATGTGTTTATTATTACTTTATTTATTTAAAATCTTCCGTTATTTACATATTTGACTTTCTGGTCAATGCACCTTCGAGTGTAGCTACATTACAAGCTACATCACGAGACGCATTCAGTGGCGGACGCATGAATTTTTCCAACCGGGTGCACAAATTTAATAAAGTTACAAATCATAATTGTCCCCTACGCGTTTTCATACTTTGAAATCGTTTAATTATATCATCATTTGTAACGTTCCTAAGAAAATATTTTTCAATAAAACATACAATACAATCATTTATAAAGTGATCACAAATTTGGTTTTCATTTAAAAAATTTCTCCATAATCACTAAAACCAAATTCCTTTAAATCAACCACAATTTGGAAATCTACACAAATAATTGTTTTTTCCTCATAAATAAACTACTTCAACCCCCAAATTAAAATGCTCTAATTTCAGATTAAATAAATATACATTTCCTACCAAGATATTGAACACACAAATTTAGGAAATAAAATAATATTATCATAATATCAATATATCATCTATCACAAATTCATAAATCACAATTCACAACAATTACATAAATTAAATATTCAATTATGGTTATTTCAAAATTATGATTATTTCAAATTAGGGCTATTTTAAAATAAGGGTTATTACTTTTTTAAAAAATTTAAATCACAATTATAATTTATATTTTATTTAGGTGGGGGCAAATTGTAGAAATTTGATTCAGGTGGGGGCAAAATGTACAATATAACATATTATTATTATTATTTTAAAAAAATTCCTTCACCAAAAAAAAAAACTCAAGTGGGGGCAACTGCCCCCATACCCATTAACCCGTGTCCGCCATTGGACGCATTGACATATTTCGTGCATCCTAGCTACTATTGATCTTTCACACACGTTCTAATGGAGTTTTATTCAAGAGAATGGTTTTCCGTGATCAATCACACTCTCAACGAAAAATCTTTCGACCTCACCGTTGCAGAACTCTAACCCACTATGCATCCTAAGTTTCTTGTTTTTCTTACAGGTTTGATTTTCAATTAAAAGTTTCCAATTTTTGAATTTTTCGAAAACATCAAACTTACGTTGCATAAGGAAAACCCAGAGTTTTAGAGAAAAGTCATCAACCATAGATAAATGTATCTATTACCACCTTGAGTAGGTCAACACGAGGGGTCCCACACATCCGCGTGAATTAATTCAAGAAAATATTTGCTAGAGATGTTTTCTAGAGGAGGTGGAAAACTAACACTATCATGTTTGGTTTTTATATAAGTGTCACATAAAGGCACACAAGAAATCACATCATCACTAAATAAATCATTTTTATGCAATATTTCTAAGGCTTTACCACTTAAATAACCTAGTCTTTTATTCCACAAATCATGTTTTTCATCCATAAAAACACTTGTTTGATTTTCAATAAAAGACATAGACACTGCATTGCAAACTTATAAAATCTTTTGTTTTCCAGCTTTGAAAATTACTAAATTCCCTTTTTGAAATTTTCATCAAACCCCTTCCCCATCTACCCTCTAAGCCATCATTTTCCAAACATGCACAAGATATTACATTGTTATACAAATCAGGAACATGCCTAACATTTTCCAAAGTCAGAATATTTCCATAATCAAATTCCAAGCACACATTGTAAATTCTAACAATTTAACACGTTTTCTAATTAATCAAAGAAACTTTTCCAGTTTTAACCTTTTTGTATGACAAAAACAGATTTTTAAAAGGTATCATGTCAAACCCACACACATAATCAATAAGCCACTCATTTTTACACGCAGATATAGAAGGCACAAAATTCACAATGGTTTCTGATCGATGTATTTTATACGTCGATTGTATATGCTTCTGTGACTTGAATTAGGCTATTTCATGAGTCTTTTGAGTACTAATATATGTTTTTGGTGAGTTTTGTAAGTTTCAGGATTGTTCGTGAAAATACGCGAAACTCCAGGGTTTTAAGTGCAAATTACAAAGAAAGAAAAATTGAAGAAAATAAAGTCTGTCAATCTGGACACCTTGCGGACGCAAGGTGTGAAGGACCTTGCGACCGCAAGGTAGGCAGTATCGGTCCCTGAAGCCAGTAATCGAGCACACACACTGGAGACCTTGCGGACGCAAGGTATCCGCACTGCTTCGCAACGTAGGCGAGAATGCTTAAATTCGGGTTTTCACACGGTCATTCGATTCAATCACAACTCCCAAGTATATATAGAAGTCGGATCCGAGCCTAAGGATAAGGAGGGCGGTGGAAGCTCTCTTTACATAGATTTTATGTAGTTTTAGATTGTATAACATAATTAGGTTTTGTAATTTCAAGTATTGAAGATCAAATCATGTCTTCCATCATCTTCATGTGTTGTTCATCGTCTATGATGAACTAAATCATCCCTAATCTAGGAGGTGGGAGGTAACTTGTATCGAATTTATGTTTTGATTCTCATATATATGTTTATTCAATGCTTGTTGATTGTGTTGTTTATCAATCCCTCTATTATTTTGCTTTGAACAAATGAATGTAATCGCAAATAATAAAGGCTTAGAGGTGCGGATACTGCATGACCAAGTGCATATGTCGTACAACGGCTCACCAACACAATAAATTGGACCTATCGAAGCACGAGAGTGATAAGTTAGGACCAGGTTCTTACATGATCTAGGTGACAGATAGATCATAAATCTAGGTGACGACTAGATTACGGTTCTGTGCTTAGGATATGGAATGGGTGAATTTTGCGGGGAGGGAGGCTGAACCAATTGTTCAACAGACCATATCTATTTTTAGTGAAGCGAACCCAAGACATTGAATGACATTATTATGAATTGAACATAAAGGAGATATAAGTGAAACCCGAATCCTAGATTTCCACTCACCATAAGATCTTCATATCATTATTCTTGTCTAATTAGTTAACATCTATAACTAGTAATTTAGAGTAGAATTAAACATAAAAACCCCCTTAGGTTAATAATTTGCTATCTATAACCGCCTTTGTTCGTGATCACTTGTCTCGTGGGTTCGACCCTTGCTTAGAGTCTATTCTATAATAGTCTTGTACACTTGCAAGGAAATAGATAAAATAAAACATCGATCAAGTTTTTGGCGCCGTTCTTAGACAAGCTAGTTCACGTAGTTAGTTTGTAGGTAGCGTAGTTTTTAATTTAATTTAGTTTTTAGTTTAATTTTCGTTTTTATAAAAATAAAAATACAAAAGATTTTATTTTATTTTACCTTAATAGTTAGTTGTTTTTAAATTGCTTTTAATTAATTTTTATGCAAGGTCGTAGATCTTTAAATCTGAATTGGTAGACTTAGATCAAGAGATAAATATTGTTAAAAGATACCAAAGATATTTTGAAAATCTAGTTTTCGAGCGATAATCAAGATAATCTCGAATCGAGAGGATCCTCTGGTTGATCCTACAATGGAAGATAATAACAATAATCGTAATCACGAAAACCTAGTTGACCGGTCAATAGGAATCAAAGACAAGAAGAGCACGCAAGAAGAAATATGGAAGTAGTGTAAATCAAAGAACTATTAATGATTTTAGTAGACCTTCATTAAATGTGGTAACATCATGTTTAGTCTTGCCGGATCTTTGTTAGGAATTTTGAACTAAAAGGACATTATTTTAATGCCATACCATCTTTTCATGGGATGCCTAATGAAGATCTGTCGGTTTCTTAAGAGAATATGAATACATGATGAGTACTTTTCCTTTAGGAGGGTTAGCGAAGATCAAATTAAAATGAAATACTTTCCCAGTGCATTAAAAGAATTGGCAAAGAGATGGTTTATGAACCTAACACCAAGCAGTGTTTTTACTTGGGCACAATTATATGATTTGTTTATGAGCAAATTTTACAAACATGCATCTCTTACAGTATAGAAAACAAATCATGTCATTCCAAAATGAACCGGGTGAAACATTCCATGAGTCATGGGATAGATTTAAAAATCTGCTTATTATGTGTCCTCATCATAATTTGGCTCAACATGTGTTAGTGCTTCAATTCTATCATGGTCTTTCGCCGGGTTTACAAACTATGGTTGATAGTGCAGTTGGTGGTTCTATTAATAGAATGACACCGAAGCATTAGAAGAATATTTGAGATGCTAAGTATTAATTCCCAACAGAAAAGTGCTAGAGGTAAAAATAGGAGCCTATATCAATTGCAAGATAATTCAAATACACAAGCTCAATTTGAAAATTGGCAAATTCAAGAAGCATGTGCTCTATGTGGATTATATTCTCATGCTACTAATTTTTGTCCGTCAAGTGCTATGTATTCTGAACAGGCTAATGCTATGAATATGTACCCTCAAAGGCCAAGGAATGATCCATATTCCAATACATATAATCCTGGTTGGAGGAATCATCCTAACTTTTCTTGGGGAGGAAATAAGCCTTTGCAACCTCAACAATTCCAACCTCAGCCACCACAACCTCCACAGTTGCAAAATCAAAATCAAAATCAATTGAGAATTGAAGAAGTTCCCAAGCAAGAAGTAGCAAGTAAAGGTCAAGCAGCTTTGATGAAGTACATGCTTGAAGAAATTGAAAATCTGAAGAAACATATCGAAAATTCAGAAGCAAATAAAAGAGAAGAAGGGAAGTTCCTAGTCAAAGCGAGCAAGCTAAGTCAATCACCGTCCTGCGAAGTGGTAGGGTGATAGGTGAAGAGGTAAGTGATTTTGATCCTCCTTCTAATATGCATGCTTCAGTAGAAAATTCTGAAAAAGTAATAGAAAAAGAAATTGAAAAAGATAGTGTTAGTGATAAAGTGATTGATGATTTAAGTAATCAAGAGGTAGAAAAAGAAAAAGAAGTAGAAGTAGAGTTAGAAGTTCAAAATAAGGAACAGGAAAAAGAAAAAGAAATTCAAAATAAAGACAACACAGTTGAAGTAGATAAAAGATTAGATCAAGAAGAAGAGGAACCTTATGTGGCTCCACCACCTTACGTTCCTCCAATTCCGTTTCCAAGAAGACTTATGAAAAACCGAATGGACAAACAATTCACGGAAATTTATAATATGTTATCCAAAGTAAATGTAAATTTACCTTTGCTTAATGTTATTAAAAAATATTCCAGCATACGCAAAGTTTTTCAAAGATCTTCACTCTAAGAAACACAAGTTTGAAAACAACGAAAAGATTGTTGTTTCTGAAAACGTCAGTTCTGTTTTACAACCCGAATTACCACCTAAGTTGAAGGACCCAGGCAGCTTTAATATTCAAGTTTCCTTGGGAGACTCTAAAAAGATGAAAGCAATGCTAGATTTAGGAGCAAGTATTAACTTGATGCCTTTCTCGGTCTATAAACAATTAGGTCTAGGAGAACTAAAACCCACTAATATGCAATTACAATTAGCTGATCGCTCAGTTAAATATCCCTTGGGTATAGTGGAAGATATCCTAGTTCAGGTTGATAAACTAATCATATCAGTAGACTTTGTGGTTCTTGAGATGGAAAGGAAGATATGCACTAATAATGAAGTCCCAATATTGTTAGGCAGACCATTTATGGCAACTGCTAATACAATGATAAATGTGAAAAATGGTAAACTCACAATGTCAGTCCTAGGTGAAACAGTTGAAATTTCTGTGTTTGATGCTATGAATAGACCTAGTGACATGAGTGCCTGTTTTTCAATTGATGAGATTGAGAAATTATCAACCGAAACTTTTGAAGAAGAGCAAAGTTATGAGAGAGATAGATTTATTGTCTATGATGATAGCCCTATTCCTCCCATAAAAATTGACATTGAGGAAATTGAAAGAGAAATAGAGGAAGAAGAAAGATTAGAAAAAGAAAAGCTAGAAGCTAGTAAAAAGAAAGATGAAAAAGAAATAAAAGCAGAATCAGAAATTAATTCTGATGAGTCAAAGAAAATAGTTGAAGAAAGTTATGAAATTAAAGAAGATGAAGTAGAGATTCTAAAATCTCTCTTTGAGGAAATTGAAATTGAAGATATTAAGGAAGAAAAACAAGAAGAGAATAATGAGGCTAAAATAAAAGAAACAATTAAAGCAAAAAATTCTGAATTTATGCCTTCCATTAATTCTCCCAAAGTCGAAGAATTAAAACCATTACCATCCCACTTAAAATATGCATTTTTAGGGGAAGGTAACACTTTGCCTGTTATTATAGCAGCCGACTTATCAGAAAAACAAGAAGAAAGTTTGTTAAGAGTTTTATGGACACATAGGGAAGCTCTAGGATGGTCTTTAGCTGACTTAAAAGGAATTAGTCCCTCTATGTGTATGCATAAAATTCATTTAGAGGAAGGTAGTAAACCTTCTAGAGAAAGACAGAGAAGACTCAACCCACACATGGAAGAAGCTGTTAGGAAAGAAGTTCTTAAGCTTTTAGACGCGGGTATAATTTACCCTATATCAGATAGTAAATGGGTTAGTCCTGTCCAAGTAGTTCCTAAAAAGTCAGGAATTACTGTTGTCAAAAATGATAAAGATGAATTAGTCCCTACAAGGACTATCACTGGTTAT
Source organism: Codonopsis lanceolata (assembly GCA_013146195.2). Lineage (NCBI taxonomy): Eukaryota > Viridiplantae > Streptophyta > Magnoliopsida > Asterales > Campanulaceae > Codonopsis > Codonopsis lanceolata. Next base: position 3,789,446 of record CM028380.1, read on the forward strand.
AGAATGTGTATCGATTTGCGTAAATTAAATGCGGCAACAAGGAAAGACCACTTTCCTTTGCCATTTATTGACCAAATTCTTGAAAGATTAGCAGGCCATGAATACTATTGTTTTCTTGATGGTTTTTCTGGGTATAATCAGATCCCTGTTGTACCTGAAGACCAAGAGAAAACAACATTTACATGTCCCTTTGGTACTTTTGCCTTTAGGAGAATGCCTTTTGGGTTGTGTAATGCACCGCTACTTTTCAAAGATGCATGATTTCTATATTTTCGACTTAGTTGAAAGATGCGTAGAAGTTTTCATAGATGATTTTTTTTCGGAAATTCTTTTGATCATTGTTTAGAAAACCTTACATCGTCTCGAAAAGATCTTTGCGAAACTAATTTAACGTGAAGTTGGGAGAAAAGTCACTTCATGGTAAAACATGGAATTGTCTTAGGGCATGTTGTTTCAAATAAAGGAATTGAAGTTGACAAAGCTAAAATTGAAGTTATTTCGCAACTACCCCCTCCCAAAGAAAAGTTAAAGGAGTTCGAAGTTTTCTGGGTCATGCTGGTTTTTATCGTAGATTTATAAAAGACTTTTCCAAAATCTGTAAACCTCTATGTAATTTGTTAGCAAAAGATACAGAGTTTATTTTTGATAAAGAATGTTTGGAAGCTTTTAATTTATTAAAAGAAAAGTTGACTACTGCCCCAATCTTATCCGGCCCTGATTGGTCACTTCCGTTCGAAATCATGTGTGATGTATCAGATTTTGCAATTGGAGCCGTGTAAAACCCTAGAATGTTGTTTGCTTGTGTTATGCTTGAACTCATGCACTTATTTACATTTGACCGGATTAGAAATAATACTATTACAAATAAAGACTTTAATGAATAAAAAAAAAGCAAATAATTACAAATATATCTGAAAACATTTGGCCATAATAACGGCTACATTTAGTACTATTTCCTAATTAAATCCGAGCAGCACAACTGCTTATATGACTACATTGGGCCGGATTGGAAATAATACTTTTACAAAAATGACAAGACTTTAAAATAAAAACTTACAGACAGCCTAGGGTGTGCTCGCTCTGTCCCTCGGAGAGAGAGAGTCTTTTTGTTGTTGTTGTTGTTGTTGTGTTTGTGTGTTGTGTGTTGTATGAATTTGGGGCGTGGGCTGAAAGTTACTTTTCGGCTTCGGGATCGGGGCAGGGTAACTGTTTGTGTTTGGTTGTTTGTTGGCTTGAGGTAGGCTGAAATCGGGCAGAATAACGGCTTATTTTTGAGCGATTTGGTCTTTTAAATCGGGCAGAGCAACTGCTCTTTCCACGATTTTTGGACCGGGGAAAAAGGGTGGATACCTAGCTGGGGGGCTAAGGTACACTTCTACCGGTTGGTTTTGTGTTTGGAGGAAGTTTGGCAGAGTTTCGAGGCTTTTGAGGTGATCTCTCACTATCTCACACCGCTCTCTAATTCTCCAGCGTAACGTTAACGCGGAGAAGCTTGCTGAATCAAAGTGTGCTGAAAATGATCGACTGAAGCCTCTATTTATAGGCTGAATCAGGGACACGGGAGGAATTAAAATTCCTTCATCGCGCATCAAATAGTGGTACACTGTGCTGAGAATCTTGTGAATTACGGCAAATGAGAAGAGCACTGTGCGCTGAAGGAAGAGTTTTGGGCGCCACTCCCATTAATTTTGGGCGCCATGCCCAATTTAATGGGTAGCCACACCCAGTTCCAAATTTAGCCTTTTTTGAGCATTTATGTCCCTGCAATTTGTCCTTTTGCGCATCCTGCTTTGTCCTTTTGCACTTTTGACCCTGTAACTTGACATTTGTTAATGTTTTAACAGGTCTTGATATTTTATGTCATGTCACATACCAGGGGTACGAAATTGGGGTGTCTACATCACCATCGTCATCGACCAGTGCCGGCACTGCGCGCTGCCTTTCAGGCTTCAGCCTTTGCCAATTGCCATTGTCGTCGGACTGTCGGAGTTCGGACTTAGGGAGAGCCGGAGTCAGCCTGGACTAGAAAGTAGAAACTGGAAAGTGGAGTTTGTTTTGGCCTTTAGGAATTAGGAATTTGGTATTTTATAATTGTGGGCTGTTCACTGTTGTCTGCTTCTGCTGACCGGGAATCCCACATTCCCACTACCACTACTTTACAATTTACAAGCTGGACCAAGGTAAAGGTAATGTCACTTTCTTTGACTATTTCTATTGTTTACACTATTTAGTTTTTAATTTTAATTTTTCTTTATCTTTTATGTTAATAGTATTCATAAATCATAATCATAAAATATTGTTGGTTTGAAACTTTGAATCATTGAATATTCAAATATTTGATGTTTAAAATTAGGGCTTTTTTATTTTGTTGGTTGAAAACTTGGAATTAGGGCTTTTTTTATTTTCAAAATTAGAGCTTTTTTTATTTACATATTTACTTAATTACTTGGGTGCAAATTGTGAATTTGTTGTTTGGGGATTTGTTTGGTTTAATGGTTTTTGAGCTATTGACCTATTGTTAAATGTTACTTGTTTAGTTGTTTAAATTGTAATCTTCAAATTGTGAATATTGGTTTTTGTCTCCTCAACAGGGTTATAGGTGTTTTGACTATTGAGAGAATATGGAAAGATTTTTTAAACGAAAATTGACAGAAAGTGGAATTGGTGGTTCTAGTGGTGCTTCTCCTAGTACTCAACTGTCTGTTCCCATAACTTCAACTATGAAAGATTTTGTTGATTTGAATAGTCTTCCTTCAGATCCTGCAGAAAGGAAAAAGATATCTGAATTTCACCCAAACCAAGTTGATGAAATTAGAAGAGCTTATCTGTTAAAGGGGCCTTATCAACCCCGTGGCCATGATTTCCCCCAGAAAATGATAAGAAATAAAATGCGTCGTTTTAATCCTGATTGGTTTGATCAGTATGCTAATTGGTTAGAGTATAACATAAAAGAAGATAAAGCATATTGCTTGTGTTGTTATTTGTTTAGAGATCAAATCAACAATCAAGGTGGTGGGGCATTTATAACCGAAGGTTTTTCTGCTTGGAATAAAAAAGTTAGGTTGGATTCCCATGTTGGTGCGGTTAATAGTGCTCATTACGTGTGTTTAAAGAAGTGTGAGGATCTAATGAGACAAAGTCAATCTATTGCAGTTGCTCTTCATAGACAACCAGACATTGAGAAAATTGAGTACCGGAATCGATTAAATGCTTCAATTAATTCTTGTAGATTTTTGTTGCACCAAGGGATGGCTTTTCATGGATATGATGAGAGTGATGGTTCTTTAAATAGGGGGAATTTTCTTGAATTGATGAAACATATGAATCTTCATGGTGAGAGTATTTATAAAAATCTTCCCCCAAAAAATTGTCAAATGGTTGCTCCAAGCATTCAAAAAGATATACTGTTAATTGTTTTGCAAAAGAGACAGTCCAAAAGATAATTGGAGAATTTAAAGATGATTTTTTTTTCTTTGATGGTGGATGAATCTAGTGATGTATCAAACAAAGAGCAAATGGGTGTGGTTTTGCGATTTGTTGACTCTCGTGGGATTGTGAAAGAGAGATTTATTTGTGTTGTCCATGTGATGGAGACTTCTGCTTTGTCTTTAAAATCTGCTATTGATAAATTGTTAGCTGATAATGGTTTGAGCTTGATGAAAATTCGGGGTCAAGGCTATGATGGGGCAAGCAATATGAATGGTGAATTCAATGGGTTGAAGACTTTGATTTTGAATGAAAATCCGTCTGCATTTTATGTTCATTGTTTTGCCCATCAACTTCAATTAGCTCTTGTTGGTGTGGCTAGAAAACATGAGGATACTGCAAACTTTTTTAGTATGATTTCCACATTAATGAATGTTGTTGGAGCCTCTTGTAAGCGTAAAGACATGTCGACAAAAACAAGTAGAAAAAGTGGCAGAAGGAATTAATAGTGGTTAAATTAAGACAGGGAAGGGATTAAATCAAGAGTTAAGTCTTCAGAGGGCTGCGGATACACGTTGGGGGTCTCATCATAAATCATTGTTGAATTTAGTTGCTTTGTTTTTTTCTGTTCGTGAAGTTCTTGAAGTTGTTTCATGTGATGGTACTGATGCATTGAAAAGAGCTCAAGCAAGGGGTTTATTGGGATATTTAGAATCATTTGATTTTGTTCTTCATTTGCAATTGATGTTGCTTATATTTTGGTTCACACATGATTTGTCATTGGCTTTGCAAAGGAAAGATGTAGATATTGTGAATGCTATGGCACTTGTTAAAATAACTAGGACGCGATTGCAAGCGGTAAGAGATGATGGATGGGAATCTCTTCTAGGTGACATCAATGCATTTTGCAATGAAAATAAGATTAATTGTTTGGATATGAATGTTGAATATGTTGATGCTTACAGACCTCGACACAGAAGACACGTTACTAACGATTTTCATTATCGTGTTGAATGTTTTTATGCCATTATGGATAAGCAACTTTTCGAGATTAATGATCGATTCAATGAGGTCAATTCTGAGTTGCTTCTTTGTGTTGCTAGTTTGAATCCAAGAAATGATTTTCATGATTTTAATACAGCAGCATTGATAAGAATGACTCAATTTTATCCTCATGACTTCTCAGTATTTGAGCGTATGCCTATTAAGAATCAATTAGAGACATATATTATGGATGTGCGAATGGATGACAGATTCAGTCAATTGAAGGGGCTTGGTGATCTATCTGCATTGCTAGTGCAAATAAACAAATATTTGTCGTACCCGTTGGTGTATCGGCTTTTGAAGTTAGTGTTGCTTTTGCCTGTAGCAACAGCAAGTGTAGAAAGATGTTTCTCAGCAATGAATATTATCAAGACGGATTTGCGAAATCGAATGTGCGATCAATTTTTAGGTGACTCTCTTGTAATTTATATTGAAAAAGAGTTGTTTAATAGTGTTACAAATGATGATGTAATTAAGCGTTTTCATAATATGAAAACGCGTAGGGAACATTTGTAATTTCTAATGTTTTTATGTAATAGTTATAATTGTGAATCCACTTTAAAATTTTCCTGGATCCGCCACTGCATAAACTGACTCGAACCCTTGGACTTGTCCGGAGGGCGATGGATGTAGTTCAAGGGTGCATATAAACTGACTTGAAAGCACATTACTAACCAAACAAAAATGTAAAATTAAGAGAAGTTCATGCTGTTATGATTAAGGGTATACCCCTTGTTTAGCATAGGTACCGTAGAATAGCCAACCAATGTGACTAAACCAAAACCCTTGCACCGGGTGTGAGAACCCAAACTCATTACTTGTATAACATCATTATAACATGCTTAACGTATACTTTAACATGTTAGAGAGTTCATATTGTTCATATCATGCTTGCATTAGGTTGGTTACGATCATAGTCATTTGAATGCCTTCTATGCGTTGCATGCTTTGTCGTTAATGCTTTGAGTATTCATCTTAGCATGTTTGCACTTAACTAAGTCCCATTGGAGTCTTAGTAGCTTGCATATATGACTTATAACATTAATCTTGATCATAGTATGCTTGGTTGAGAGTTTAGAAGCATTGTTGCTTCGTTTGAGCCTTAGGGTCTCTCGGGATTGCCTTCGTTGCTTGTATTGTTTGTGCTTTCAACTTGCGAAAAGTTCATTTGAGTTCTAGACCAAGTGTACTAGTATTTCTCATGCTTGCACAATGATTGTTCATAGACATTGCATTTGGTAATAAGATGACCAATATATTTCTTCACAGATCAGTCTTGGTTTTGGGTAAACTTCGGGAAAATTCTGGTACCAATCTGCTAAAGAGAATTCTCTAAAAATTTAGTATGTTTTACCTACGTATGTTAGGATACTCTCTGTAAATTTTGGTAATTTTTCAAGGTGTTTAAGTACCTTAATTAGGTCTTGACTTACGGCTGTGCCAGATTTCTGTTTTCAAGAATTCAGCTTCTGTACTTGAACTTGTAGTGACCATATTTTGATGAATATAAGTCCAAATGGAGTGATTTAAAAATCTAAAATATAGTTTAATGAGTCTAGTTTCAGAAAAATCAAAAATCAAGCTCATTTGGAGGTGTGAGTGATTTATGGTGGAATTTACAAGTTTACTGGTCAGAAACAGCAAAACTGAGTCTTGGGCTTTGAACAGAACCATGCGCTAGCATTGTCCAAACCAAAATGACCGCATTGTGCAATTTTCTGCAATTACGGGATTTCTGAATTTTGAACTTTGGTCTGAACCATTGAACCCCTTTAGACCCAATCCGAACCCCCACCTTGTTTGTGACCTTTCCATGTTTAATTTCAACCCTTTGATGTGTTTTTATCAATGGCCAACATGAATCCTCCAATTAGAAGCTTGATAACCCTTGCCTAGGATTGAACCTTTAGTGAGTTCATCCTCTCCAAACTCAACATTCAGCCATTTTCATTCCTCCATTGTTGATCTGATTCATAGAGAGAGAAAGAGTAACCTTGAAGATCCTTCACCTTGTTTGCTTGATTGCCGGAGATCCGGCCATCGGATTTTCGATTGGAGACCACCAAATCGAAGCCCTTGCTCCCTACATTCTTAATCCTTGCTTTATTTCGTCATCCAACCATTTGATTTCGAATAAGGTAAGCACCCAATTCCCCCGTTTTTGTATGTTCAATATCAAACATGCTCCCTTCATGATAGTTTCTAGTTACATGTTCAAGAAGACATGCACCATGTTAAAAACTTGAAATTCATTAAGTTAATTTTCTGTAAATTTCGGATTAATGACTCATAATTGATAATTTGGACTTGTGTCAAGCATGAATAATGTTCTAGAATGGATTTGGAATAACTTTTGTTCTTGGACTTGTTGTAAATTATGACTTTAAAAATGATGAACATGTTAGGGTTCACAATTTGGGAACTTTGATATTGATGGACTAAAAGTCATGAATGACTTAATAGTTTAATTGTTAATGAATCGAGAACATAGAAAAGAGCCATGAATTGCATATAGCATTCATCCTCTACTTAGAAATATTTTAGCGATAACTCAACGGAGTTGCACTTAGAGAGTCATTGAACAATACCGACTCTACAATGAATCCCTACGACGTTTGGAGTTCAATTGAATTGTAAATTAGTTCTTGGGAATTTTTAACGTGATTGATCTTATGCTTGACTTGTATATCGTAGAGTAACATGCCTACTTGATTGGACGAGTCGCTCTTGTCGACCTCGCTCCCTTACTTGATTTATTACGTGAGTAAACATCTACTTGACTCGGACGAGTTCGCTCTTGTCGAACTCGCTCCTTACTTGATTTTGTGTGACAAGTAAATATTTACTTGGCATACCATTAGTCCAGCTGGCATTACGTGAATTGTCTTGATGGTCAACGATGCATCGCCGTCATGAATCGCGAGATTCATGGTAGTGATGGGTCGCCACACCATAAACTTACACACACCCTTCACTACACGATCACAAGTGGAGAAGAGTACCTCGTCGTAACCAAAGGGCGCTTGGAACAATACTATCGTGGTCGATGTATCATACACGTACATCCGACAAATACAATCGTGATAACCTTGTTTATTTCAGGATCTACGAAGCGGCACCGGTTCCATAACATATCCTTATCCTATGTGATTTAATTAAGCACTTATGTGAAAACAACGTGCATCGCGACATGAGAACTACGTGCTAGTATGATCTTGCTTGATACGTGCTATGTATGCCTTGCATTATATCCCGTCATGCATAATTGGTGGCTTACAAAGTCTTTATGACTTACCCCTCCCTTTTCTTGTTTTAGATCCTAATCATCCAGGACCGTCTCATCGAGGTTGATCGTCTACTCTTGATCGTGATCGTTCGCCTAGAGGTGGTAGCGTTGGCTTTTGGTTTCTTTTTGGCAAGGACGCTTGGGTTAAAGCAAGTCATTTAGACTTCGCTTGGGAATGTGTAATTGTAGTAGCTTGTACTTGTTGTAGACTAAGACTAATAGTACTACTTATGTTTCTAGTTGTTTGCCGGCACTTGTAGGCCGAGCCTTGCTTGCATGTATTGGTTCACTCGTTAAGACTTCCACTGAGCATCCTATTAGCTCTTATTTACTTTTGTAGTTTCTCCGGCGTGTTTAGCCGTTGAGGTGTTTATATATTAGCATGAATTGTTTAGTTGTTGGGTTCCTTTGTAAATTCGCCGATGACTTGGTTTACTTGCTATTAAGCTGTTATATCGGGTTCTAAAGTTTTAAATTATTCCGGCTTTTTAATGCCGAGTTGTACTGCGTGTCCAATGTTGCGTCACGTCAGTTTTGATAATTGAGTCCTTGCATGAATTGTAGTCCTTATTTGGACGACACGACCCGCGATTCCTCCTCGGGGTCGGGGCCGGGTCGTCACACCGGGCTCTGTGGATCTTTTTCTATTATCAGCCAACTGATGGTGGTGTCTGTGTACACTCACCCAAAATATTGGATCTCTCTGTAAAAAAATGTATTAATTAGTTTAACAACCTAAATTAATACTCCCCGTTCCAGCAAAAAGTCCAAGTTTGAAAGTCTAATTTTAAAAGAAAAAATTGATTTTCCGAAAATTCTCGCGGATATAGAAGGGGGCGGAGTTAGAGATGTTGGAGCTTAAACATTGTAGGTGCGGAAAGGACGACAAGGAGGAAGGGATAGAGTACGAGAGAGGTTGACATGGGTGCTCTGTAACCATATCGGATGGGAGACTCATGGAATATAGCAAGTAAAATATCCGAAAATGAAATATAGTAGACTTTTCGCAGGGAATATAGCAAGCAAAACATCCGAAAATAAAATAGTTGACTTTTCAACTGGAACGGAAGAAGTATATAGCTACGTGCAGGAGTTGATACTCTAATTTTTTTAAAAAAACTTACCTGAGCAGCCAGAACACCACAATAAGCGATAAAAATACTCTAGCCATTTGGGAAGGTTGAAACTCCGATGTGAATGATTTCTATGATAAGAAAGATTCATACCAAAAAGTCCAGTAAGTATGTTCATTCCAACTGCGGACCAAAATGCTGGCCAAGTGAAGGTGGACGGTGCAAAAACACACAGTAAATGCACAAATGGTATCCCTGCAGCCATGTTATGCACATGTGTGGGCTTCCATTTCCAACCATGATCACTGTTGAGCTTCATCCTTGATTTATCCATGCCTTGATATTCTGACATAGTAGCTGTTATATAAATATGTATATACCCACAATTTGCAGTTTACATTCTTCTATGATATGTGTTTTGTTATGTATCTAATCTGATAGGTAATGCTAGGGCCACTCTAATAGTACTCAATTTTGGCTACCAAATGATGTGGCAGTTGACATGTCATAAGTGGGTCCCTATTCTTTACTAACTTACTTAGAGCATCCACAATGGTGGATTCTTAAACAATTCTCAAATTGTTTAAGAATTCCCAATCATTGTGGACAATTCCCAAATAAGAATTCCTCCCCAAAATTCCTAATTAATAATTCGAGGGAAGAGAGAGAGAGAGAGAGAGAGAGAGAGAGAGAGAGAGAGAGAGAGGCGGGAGAGTGACCAACACCGCAAGGCTAGGTGGAGTAAGTGTGGCACACGCGAGGTTGAGGGGCGTGAAGGGTGACTGTCGCTGTGGGCCTAGGTGTCGGCCATTTGGGAAAATTTGCTCTTTTTTTTAAAAAAAAATTTTGAATTGTAACCGTTTGAGATTTTTGAAAATGACTTTTTCCTTTTATTGATTTTTTTAATTATGTAATGTTTTTAAGTAATTTGAATTATTCACGTTTTTATGTAATTTTAATTATTAACGTTTTTATGCAATATATTAATACTCCCTCCGTTTCGGGCAAAAATTCTATTATTCCATTTAGATATTTGAATATGGAATATATAAATAAAAATTATAAACGAAATAATTTATTTATATTGCATATTTGAATATTCAATATATTAATAAAAATTATAAACGAATTAATTTATTTATATTGCATATTTGAATATTCAATATATTAATAAAAATTATAAACGAATTAATTTATTTATATTGCATATTTGAATATTCAATATATTAATAAAAATTATAAATGAATTAATTTATTTATATTGCATATTTGAATATTCAATATATTAATAAATACTATAAACGAATTAATTTATTTATATTACATATTTGAATATTCAATATATTAATAAAAATTATAAACGAATTAATTTATTTATATTGCATATACGTATTAATTAATTTATTTGCAAAGTATAAAAATAAAAAGTAGTGTAAATAAAGTGAATGATGTGGTAGTGGGACCCATGTAAGAATTGTTGAAGAATCAAAACCATTGTAGAAGAAAATTCTTAAGAGAGAGAAATTATGAAAATGTATAGTTGCCAGTGGGACCCAGCTAAGAATTTGTGGGGGAATGTGAACGATTGTGGATGCCCTTACTAAACCTTAGTTAAATTAACCTAACTAAAACTAATCAAAATTAATCATTAATCAAAAGAAAAAAAGAAAAGAAAATAATTAAACTCTGCAACCCTAAACCCACGACAACAGTTCTTCACGGACGACGGCGGTTCTTCTCCTCCAACACCCTGCAACGCCCCAGCTCTCTCTCTCTCTCTCTCTCTCTCTCTCTCTCTCTCTCTCTCGAGTCCAGTTTGATTTGATGCTTTGTCTATATTTCCCAACCACCCATTTTCCATGAAAAAAATTTGAACTTGTTGTAACTTTTTTCTCAGGAAAATGGTGTTGAGGATAAGAACAAGGTCGACGAAGCAAGCTGTGGAAGTAATCAAACAGCAAACAATCAAACCCAGATCAGCGAAGAAGCCCAAAACCAACAAGGCTGCCAAATTAGACACTAACAACCCCAAAAAACCTCCCACAGCCTTCTTCTACTTTTTGTACGCAGTTCTTCCTCTATGTGTGTGTGTGTATTTCAGTTTACTTATGTTATTCACCTATTCAGTTCTGAAATTTCGTCTTTTTTATCATTTATGCTTTGGATTTTGGACGTTTAGTTGTAAACAGGCATCATAAGTTTTTAAGTTATAAACTAATAAGTCAAAATTCCCCTTTCTAATTGGGTTTTTGTTTTCTAGATTTTACTTATAACTTGTGAAATGAAATGGGATTTACAAATATTTGCACATATTACTAAGTTAGTGAGCGAAAATGCATATGCTAAGTGGTAATTCTCTATGACTCAACTTTCTAGTTGAATGCTAAGTGGTAATTCTCTGTAGTTGAAATGTATATTTCCAGTATGTGCTTAGTTTACCTCTAGCATTTCCTCGAAGATCCTGATTCATTTTCTTTACTAAAGGCTGCTACTAGTACATGATATCCTTCTCTATTATTCAGGACTATGTAGAAAACTTTAGGTGCACAAATGTCACTTGCTGTGGTGTGAGTGGGATTCTTACCAGTTCCATGGCTCTCAGTTTTCACTTCTGAATTTCGTAAATGTTTTGTTTTATTATGGATCATATGATGTGTTTGGGCATAATATTTGCTGAAGTGTTATATGGTGCCGTCAGCCGTGGTGAGTAGCAAAGTTGGGAAAGTTTTCTGTTGAGTAGGCAGAGTTCTTTTTACCATGTTTCCTGGAGTCACCAGCAGAATGTTCTAAGCAGTACAATTTTGAGCATGGAGTGCAGTTGTAGGAAAACTTATCCTGGCTCAAGCGAAGGCCAATTCGCGTAGTTGTATTGGATTTTATCAAAGCTCAAGCTGTCTGTTTAGCCCCAATTGTGTATACTTGAATTAGAAGATTTAGTGATCTCTGATTAGATTTTGGTTTTTAGCGATTTATAAAGTCTTGTAAGTAGTACTTATAATTTAATATAGCGGCGCTATTGAATTCCGGAGTGTTTATACCTTTCTCCATTTTAATCATTATTGACGGTCAACTGAAGGACTTATATAGTGCTTACCCTTTTTCTAATTGGTTGACACTTCCCATGTTGAAGGGTATTGATCTTGAAGTTGAAGTTAATACCACGTACCAGAAGAAGGATTCCATCCTACTTTCTTTGTGAACCGGAAGATAATGACCCTTTAATTTATTTCAGTTTGTATTTGTTCCATGTGTTCTTTCCTTTCTTTTCTACAATTTATTTTCTGACAGCATTCCTATGCATCAGATGAATGAGCAGCTGTTCCATGTTGCCTTGGACCAAACTGAATAGAGAAAGAAGAATTCATGTAGCTGACGTAGCATTGCCGATTTCAGCAGCAGGAGTTTTCCCGACCCAGAGATAGGGCACAAGGACTGATGTTCTTAGGAATAATTTTTTTCTGGCAACACATGCAGTATGTTGATATGCATGTGTGTATATAAACTTCTAGTTTATCTTGTGACAATGAACAGGGGTTACTTAGTGAAGTAGTAACTTTCTACGCTAAATGAACATTTTTCTTCTCAATTGTCTTTGTAATTTCTTGTACTAGTTTAACTTTCACTCGCAACATAAAAATGTAAACTTGATTCGCTTCGTTGAGTTTCTTGACAACAGCAACTCTACGATTAGACAACACACCTTTATAAACAACACCACTTCCTCCTCTTCCAATCTTTTCACCAAAACCTTGTGTTGCCTCTTTTAACTCTGCATAACTGTATTTTCTAAATCCAGTTGCAGCAAGCAGATAACCCTGAATGGCTGCATCCCCATTATGAGAATTAGAAGAATTGACATTAGGGCAGCCTTGTCAAGAAGACACCAAACAATGGTAAAACAATATCTAGACAATACTAATTCACGCATTAGAAATTGTCTCACTACAATATCTACTAAATTATAAAATGGGAGAGTAAAAGGGACGGTTTGCAACTAATGCAACTACAAGTAATGATAAAAACAGAATGGTTGACAAAAAGCACAATAAATAGATAATCAGAGTTAACAATTCACTGGTCTTGCAACGAAACACATACAAGTCTAATAAAAAGTTTCTGAATTCCTCTAAACTATACTATAACACCTACTCGACTTTGTGCCAGGTAATCTGTATTTTCTAAATCCAGTTTCTAATTCCTCTACCTGTATTTTCTAAATCCAATTTCTTGTACGTTCTCTGTAGCACTGTACTAGCTTTGTGAGGGCAGTTTAAATTGATTACATTAAATGGCTCAATCAATGGAAACCCACCATTTGGCATAACAAGTTTGGAGAATGTTTCCCATTAAGCAAAAGTGATTTGGCATAACAAGCATCTTGCCTTGCACAAGCGACCTCATGCACAACCCCGGGAAGTTCAAGATCTAATTCACAAATTCTCAATTAACTTATCGTAGAAAAATAAGAAAGTCTAGCTCTATTGTTTGTTAACTGCAAATAATAAACTCCAATCTCTCTCGTGTGTAATACAAATAAAATGATAAACATCAACATGAATGCATTCAACTATAATTAGTCCAAAATCACAGTCATACGACTAATCTGCGTAAAATGATACAATACCAAAACAACTATAACTAGTCCAAAATCGCTAGTCCCTACATCTAGCTCACTCAATCTTCACTCAATCAAATGTCACCTCAAATGTACCATGCCAACTTTGCTCAACTCGTCATAAAAAAACCTCATGTTAGCGTAGAAAACGCGTAACACATACAAGATTTACAACATTGTAAGAAATTAATTTAAGACACCTGTTGAGGATGGTCTTTCACTTGGGAAAAGTAATTCATTTGTTGAGTGAAACTGTAAGGAACTTGTCCTCTTGGATGGTCTAAGTAGGGTTGTGCGAAATTCTGGATCCTTTGAGTAATTTGAGGCTCTTGCATTACAATGTAGTAGATAAACTAAAAAGTTAAGATATAACTTACTACACAGAACATATACTAAAAGAGCAAAGAAAAACAAACATTCAATGGGATGAGATCTAAAATTAAAGACAATACCCCCCAAAAAGTACTTTCTTGAGTTGCAGTTACATCACTGGCTTCCTCTTTCCTAGGACTTGGATAGGTCTATACAAGGGTAAAGTTAGTACATCCTTATAACAATATTTTTATATAAGTATAACAAGACAAACGTAAAAACATATACCGATTGGGTCTCAACCGGATCAACTTCCAATGCTCCTTCTTTCGATGAACACTGCACCAAAATAAAATTGCAATTAATGTTAAGAAACACAAAATTAATATAATATTACCAAACATAAAAATTAGTACAATTTCTTTTACATACCTTATTTCTTTTTTTGTATTTGTTTCTTTCTCCTTGGAGTCTATCCTTTTTTTCTTTTTCCTTGCTTTCTCAACTTCCTTTTCAACCGTAGATTGCATCCTTTTAACCGGGCGCCTTTTGAGCGTCACGGCCAATGGAGAAAGAATATTTTTGCTCTTATTTGATTTCCCTTTTCCCAACTTTTTTGGATTGTTTGGTTCATTCTTAGGAAGATCCTCACTTTTAGATAACTTTTCCTTTAGAGTCGCTATTTTAGCGTTCACCAAATTACACTTGTCTTCAAACTCAAATGCTAAGTCTGCAACTTCAAAAAAAGCTTTGCACATCTTATCGTACCGGCGTCCTTCTTCGGATGAACTCCAATCACTATAACTTACTATAACCTTGGTATGTCGTCTCTGCACATCCTTCCTCCATCTTCGTAAAATGTATTTAGTTGGAATGGAGTAAATGTTTTCCTTGATAAGCACCGCAATAGCATGCCTACACAATATGCCTCGAAATTCAAACAAGCGACAATTGCACTTCACATCACATTCTTCATCTCCCTCTTCTTTGATCAAACAAACCATGAACTCTATCTTCCTCAAGTTTTCACCAACTAATTTATCCTCTACTATATTATAATTTGTAATTGCTTCATAAGATTGTGAAGGGCCAATTTCACAATACATCTTCCCTATTAACTCGGCTTGAAATTCTTTGAACTTTGAGGTAGTATAAGCTTCTTGGGCTTGTTTTTCCATGAGATTATAAATTGTTACAATAGGAATACATGAGTGGAAAGAATTAACATCTTCTTCTTTTTCTTTCCTTACTTTACTCCTCAAAGCATGCTCATATTTCTCAACAAATTGTTTAAGGGTGGTTTTTGAGTTGACATACCCATCAAAAAAAGAATTCATGCTCTCGCTCCGTTGTGTGGTAGACATACCTGCCCAAAAACAATCTTTTACAAAACAAGGGACCCATCGATGCCTCTCATCATATAACCCAATCAACCACTCATTATTCTCAAGCTTATATTTCTCTATCATTTCCTTCCAACTTGCTTCAAACTCGATACAAGACAATGAATCATAAATAGCATTCTGGAGAGCATACTTAATAGCTTCATATTTATTATGCCCCCCAAATTTTTCTGGGAGCTTTTTCATTATATGCCACAAGCACCATCTATGACGAACATTTGGAAATACATACTCAATTGCATTACGCATAGCTTGATCTTGATCGCTGATTATGGCACTCGGAGCATGATTAGACATGGATGCAAGCCATGATTTGAATAGCCATATAAAGGTTTTTGTATCTTCTCTCGAAATTAAACCACATCCAAGTAAAGTTGACTATCCATGATGATTTACCCCCACAAAAGGAGCAAATCGCATGTCATATCTATTTGTCAGGTATGTTGTGTCTAAAGTCACGACATCACCGAACTCTTCATAGGCCGCCCTACTCCGTGCATCTACCCAAAACACGTTCCTTAAACGATTTTCCTCATCTAAATCAATCACAAAAAAAGAAATTAGAATCTGTTGCTTGAACATTCATGAGTAATTTTGAAGAGCTTCTGCATCACCGCAACTAAGGTTCAATCGTCTTTCTTTTTCAATGAAGTTTCGAGCATCCTTCTCTAGAAATGTCAAATTTTCATGACCATTAGCCTCAACCGCTAAAGCATTTATACTCTGATTCACTCTTATCCCAGCATTAGCATGAAGTAGAAGTTGTCTTTTCACATGTGGTTTTATTTTCCTGTTCCTCTTGTGCAAGTGTGTTTTCCCTGGACTTAGTGAATGGTTGTGCTCAAGTACAACTATAGTCAATTGCCACTTTCCATCTTCATAGAGCACCGTCCTAACCTTTGCTTAACATTTTGTTTTTGTAATCGGGCGTGGCCTCAAAACATTCTTTCCTTTGCTCCTCGACATACCTCCACGGAAGCACACAACTGTGAAGTACCTAGTAATTTCATCATCTCCTCTTGCCGATGATCTTTTACTTACACTAAAACCTAGTTTCTTAGCATAATCTTGGTAAAAGGCCACTGTGCTTTCAATGCTATCAAAAGTCATCCCTACTTTAGGTTCTTCAATTTTCTCATTCAAGGCTATCAAATGTTCGTTTCCTTCTTGAGCATCTCTTTCATAAGCTTCTTGTCCATCTGGTGGTTGGGTTATAGAAAACAGAACGACATTTATCAGAAGAATAAAACATAACTGATAATTACAGTGGACTAGTATAGAAACTAAAAATATGAATAAGAATATAAAAAAGGCACGCATATAAATAAACAAACTTTACAGGACCCTAGAGTTAGAAAACCACTTTCCACTAGCAATAAGCAGAGTTGTTATGAAGTGGACTATTCCAAAATATTTTATGTTTCTATTTTCAAAATTCAAAGTTTTGATTTCGCTAATGATTTTTTATTAAATACATGGTTGATTATTAATCTTATGCATCATATAAAAACATACTATTAGCAATGCTTAACTTGAAATTAGCATCATCAAAAACTATCATTGATGTGAAATATAGAATGAAAACATTTCTCAAAAGTCAAAACACCAATTGGAAAGAGTCAGTTGATTGTTTCTTGCTATATCCACCAACACCAAATAAATAGACTAATCAGGGTTCAAAAAAAAATTAGCTTTAAACTTCTCCCATCTCGGCCACTACCAAATATCCATCCCCAATAATCTGAATTTAACAAAGAAGTAATTGGCCAAGTTATCTATGTAAGCAAAATCCCCAAGTAGCCAACATCATAAGTTTCATACTCTCATGGAATTAATGTTTCATCTAACAATGCACAAAATCTTAGTAAGCAAGACCAATGTAGCAAAAAGGGGTCATAAAGCACAGAACATGAGAAAAGGAGGGATGTTAGAACGAGGACAAGGTCACAAGGCAAAGGGTTGAGTTTAGAGGTAACAGGAACACGTTGTCGGCTATTTGATCTCATTTGGGGGCAATTCTCATTAATTATTACAATGGGGTTCGAAATTCCAGGCAATTGTTTACTTGAAACAATCTGATTATATCCAGTGGGCAGTGACAGCCTAGTGTTTTTCCATTTTCAATTAATAATTTAATATAATCAAGAAAATAACTTGAGTATATATACAGATTGTTTTCGAAACAAGTTTAGAACAGATGAACAAGTTGGTATTTGTTGAATCAAATCCTCATAGAAGCCGCCCAAAGCAACAAAATTGAAAATCCAATCCTCATAGATTCACTTTTTTATTAATTAAACACATACTTGCATTCTTACTACATAACACTGATTAATTAGTACAGTATTACACATGTTTAAGGTTCCATCAACCTACAATTGTAATACATCTCATCATATACATATTAATTCAATTAAGCAAACAAACCAGCTGCTAACTAACTGTTTAAACAAAATTGAAATCAAAATTTTAATTTGCACATGGAGAGGGAAAGAGTAAGGGGGAGAGGAGCCACCGCTCATCTCGTCGACAATGGTAGCTGCCGGCGTCGGAGAAGAAGAGGAGTCACCGTTCATCTCGTCGGAAAAGTTTGGGCGTGATTTCAGATTAAATGTCACCTGCGATGGAGTCATGGAGATCGAAAACTTGAGAGAGAGAGAGAGAGCTGGGGCGTTGGAGGAGAAGAACCGCCGTCGTCCGTGAAGAACCGTTGTCGTAGGTTTAGGGTTGCGGTGTTTAATTACTTTCTTTTCCTTTTTTCTTTCGATTAATGATTAATTTTGATTAGTTTTAGTTAGGTTAATTTAACTAAGGTTTAATAAGTAAGTTAGTAAAGAATAGGGACCCACTTATGACATATCATCTGCCACATCATTTGGTACCCAAAATTAAGTACTATTAGAGTGGCCCTAGCATTACCCCTAATCAGATATAACTTTTGCTGTTTTGTTCCATTATTTATAAAGTACAAAAGGTAGAGTTTGGGGGCTTTGGGCCACCAAAATAATTGCATCGATATTCACAAAGAAACATGAATACATATTTTATGTCCAAATTTTTGTTTTAATTTAGGTGTGATACTGATGTCGACAAAAAATCATTATTACTCTCAAATTAAATGATGTTAGAAAGTGGAAGTTTGTTAAGAGAAAAGATAAAATACTAGTGCACTTTAACTACATTAAATGAACTTAAATAATAATATATATGTTTTTTATAAGTTTTCTTAATTTATATGCAAATTGTTAAAACAATACTTATTTTGAAATGGGGGGAGTAAGTCGGTATCAAGACCCCAACCTTGAATAGTTGCCAATATTAGAAAAATTATAACAGCCCAAGGACTGGAACAAAGACTTTTTCTGCGATAAGGAAAACTTATCATCTGTCAAGAAGTTATTGACTGGTTGGTAATTGATGGCCGAAAGAAATATAATTTATAAGTTTTATCTTCTTATCGTTCTTACATGTGGCGACCTGACCCGGATCCTAATGCGAAATCCCAAGTCGGACTATCCAAATATACACGAGTCAAGCATGCGCAGGTAGGAATATAAAATTTAACATGACGCAACATGGCTTACGCATAATAACTAGACTACACTTGGTCGAAAATAACATGAAATAAACAAGTTTTCGATGTTACAGAGGAACCCAACAACTACTCCTACAATTATAACACATGTATAATAACAACCTCAACAGCCACAACATGCCGGAGACAACAAAAACAATAAGAGTTTAAAAGAATATTAAGCTAAATAAGCTTTAGTGAACCATAACATATAAACAAAGCTCGACATGGATATCAGCGTACAAAAGATTCCTACGTTTAGAATATTAAAGAGTTATACAAATACAAAGTCTCAAGTCAAGTCTAGATGACTTGTTTCCCATCGTTCTTGCCAAAATAAAAGACTAACTATACATAGTCTCAAAAGAACAACCTCCAAGCTCACTAGCTATCTAGCTCGGACAAGATGAATCTAGCGAGGACTTCCGCCTTGGCTCGGATCTAAGGAAAACAAAACAAACAAATAGGGTAAGTTATAAAGACTTAGTAAGCTACTAAAAATACATGTTCATGTCATGGCATATCACTTATCATAAATATGGTACATGATCATCATATAACACTTAGCACATTATTCACATAAATGCGAGTAATAAATCATACAAGTAGGATATGATGTAAACTTAGCCTCACGTAGCTCCCCGCAATAAACTATGTTAACCCAATATCATGACTACGATGCTCGTGACTTCATATCAATATACCGAACTCCACCTCTGCGGTCTACAGTGAAGGTGTGTGTGAGGTCCCAGGTAAGGCGATCCATAGCGAGCACAAATCTCACGATTCGTGAAGGCGATGCATCATCCCACCGTGACATAAAAACCAAACCAAATAATGCCAGCTAGACTCAATGTGATGCACAAGAATTTACTCGTCAAAAACAAATAAGGATCGAATTCGACAAGAGCAAACTCGTCCGACCAAGTAGGTTAATAGTCTCTACCATAAATCATGTCAAGGCAAATAATTTCTCATAACCAAATAATCATAAACGACCTTAATTGCACATAAATAGACCCAACTTATAAGTTAATTAGTAATCTCGACCATACGGTATCAAAACTTTGTTGGGATTAAATGTAGTGTTCATCATGTTCCAATCTTCCCTAGAATCGACTCTGTTTAGTCTTTACTACACATTTCCAATTTAGAGTCTAGAAGCTATATGCTTCACCAAATCATCCTAAGTCTATTACTAAACCCAACTAAGTTACAAGCTTACCAAAGTTCAATTATAGGCTTAGAACACATAATAATTTACCACAATTCCAAATAAGCCACATAGAGGATACTTTCATATATCACACTTTCAAGTAAATATGTCAATCCTAAATACACAAGATGAAGGCTAGTAACATACTTCAACAACCATAGAAACCAACCTACATATGACCTTAGCATGCTCACATGTTCAAAAACACAAGTAATAGGCATACAAAGCAGTATGTGTACTCATTGACCTCAAAATAGCATAGATTTTGTTTTCCTTAGGATCAATGAGTATTAAATCAAAGAGAAGAAAAAGTAACTTACATGTAATCTTCAAGCAACAACCAAAATGAAAATATAAATGGATAGAAGTAATCTACTCTTTGTGTTCTTCAATCCTATGGCTTGGCTTCAATAATGGAGAAGTGGAACAATGGTGGATCAACCATGAACTCCAAGAACCCTAGCAAGCCGTCAAGGTACTCTCTCTCACGTTTTTGGAAGTAGAAGACAATAAAATGTGTGCACAATGGTTGGTTTTTGGCTTATATGTGGTCAAGTGGGTAGTGGGACAAGTGTCCAACATTTGTGGAGCTTCAAAGACTGATTTTTGTGGTGTTAATCCTCTCATTACAACCACTCAATTCATTCTTAGAGCTAGGTAATCATGTTAGGATAGGATTAAAGGTGATTAGGGAGGTTTAGGTGGTGTTTAGGAAGGGGTTAAGTGAGGTTAGATTGGTCAACACAATCAAAAATTCGAAACAGGGAAACAGGGGTTGCTTTGTGAGGGACGGTAGGCGCTAGCTCCCACGGGACCGAGTGACCGCTTGGTCTTTTTTTCAAAATAAGGCTGCTACCGAAAAATCTGGCGCTTAATACACCAAGCGCCGCTTGCTCAACAAAAAAACCAAAATTCTTCAAAACTCAACCCAAATGAGTCCTAACCTAAAGCCAATCATCAATGGTGGATTCCACACTCAAAATGAGTCCGAAACTCACCCGAAACACACTACGAAAGTCTCAAACAAAGCACAAAACATGCAATATCAAAGTAACAATTGCATCAATGAGTTTGCCAGCCGTTCACTTTAGTTCACCAAGAACATAATATACATGCACACTTTTGGGATATAATAATCAGTCTATTGTCTAAACAATAGATCACCAAAAAACAAATCCTCAATGTCAGGGTAATAAGCTGCAAGACAATGATTATAACAAGATACAAATATGCATATTATAGTAGTCAAAAGAAGAAAGTGTGTCACCGATGAATGCCTTAACTCATGATCAATTGGCTCAAATCCCCATACAAAACCAACTATACAAAGACTATAGTTCTTGCCCAAATCAAGCTGAGTTCCAAGAGAAACGAAGGCACGCTATCAAGGTTCCGAGGTATTTCGGATTGCCAAGCCTTCCAACGAAATCCCCAACCCATATCACGACTGAATCCTCACAAACACAAATGCTCAAACACACACTCACAAAGTGTTTCCTCTTCACACACGAGAAGAAGAAGAGTCGAGAGATAGAGTGAAATAGCTTAGATGATTCGGTTCCTTGAAGAAGAAATAGGTAGCGATGAATAGGATAAGGTCTGGATTATCAGAACCAAGGTGAGACCAAATTAGGGAAACAAAGAAACCCCTAATTTGAAATAGGATTCTGCGGGTGAGAA
>CM028380.1:3811174-3837312 GCA_013146195.2 Codonopsis lanceolata
TAAAATTGGTACTTAAGAAAATATCTTAAGTTCAGCTTTAAAACTAAAATTTTCTCGCCTTTAAATATTCCTTGAACAAAATCATTTGCTAAACTTTACGAAACCCTTTGACAAAATATTTCTCTCTCTCTATTCATACTCTCTTCTCTACTTGAAACTTACTACGTACTAATGCGCATTTCATTTCATAACCTAAAATTGTTTTGGAATTCAAACGGTCATTTTCGAGTTTATACGGTATTCACCATTGTTGTTGTTACAAACCTAGAATACTAACGATCGCTTATGTATTTTCATTGGTTATTCTTTTGAAAACTTACATCTTACCTTTCTCGGTGTGGATACTCTAAACATCCTAGGGTTTCAAGTTTTCAGTTCGAAATTCTAATTATTTCGGTAAACCTTGAAATTCC
This sequence comes from Codonopsis lanceolata, assembly GCA_013146195.2. Classification (NCBI taxonomy): domain Eukaryota; kingdom Viridiplantae; phylum Streptophyta; class Magnoliopsida; order Asterales; family Campanulaceae; genus Codonopsis; species Codonopsis lanceolata. The sequence goes on from CM028380.1 coordinate 3,811,588, forward strand.
TACTTATTTAGTTGTTGAGATGAAAAGCCTAATTTTTATTTTGGATTTCTTTCGGGCAAGAACTTAATCGGCGAGCGGCGACATTGAAAGAAATTGAACCCGAGCCGAGCATTCCTCGATGCGGATGTCAACCTTAGGGCTATCAACCTTTCCCACCTCTCGCTGACATCATTGTCGCTCGGACCTAAAGGCGTACATTCGAGGAATGTGCATTGACCTTGATCAATCGGTTGATAGGCTGCCGGCGTCAAAGCTTGCGAGAGGAGATGAGCGCCTGCAGGATTCTACCCTCTTACGCCTCAACGACAAAAATTATAGCATCTTCGCCGAGGAAAAGAATTCTATCGAGAGAATGGAGCTCATGAACAAGAAACGCTCTGAGGGTGGATTCGAGGCCGTCCCATCTCCATTACACTAAAACAATTTCAACCATCATTGGAGTACACTTTGGTGGACCTCTTGAAGCAACCATTCTTGAGGTTGTACATGCACGGGAAGCGATGGGGAGTAGACACCTACAGGGGAACCTCAAGGGAAAATGCTCGGGGGAATCACGTTTCCTCTTGGCGTCTCTTGCACCGCCCGGCCACCTTATAGATAAGGGGCTTCATTCAAGAGTGGAGCTCATGATATGTTTACGGCCCGGCAAAATCAACTTGACAAGTGCGTATTCCCGACTTTGTCTCAGCGGGAAATGAAATTTGTCATTTTCAACGAATTAAAGCGATTGGGTGGAGAAAGCCAAGAACAACCCCACTTGCAAACGCCCCTTCGTCGGGCGATTAATGCCGCTACAGGGATGATGCTAATGTCAACTCTTCCTTGAAAGAAGATGAGTTGATTATAGTGTAAAAGGAGAAGCAACTCACTGACCTGGATTCTTTAGTAAGTATCTTGAATCACGAGAATAGCGGCAATTTGCGAAGGGTCCGCCCGGATTACCCTTGATAAGGTTGCTAAGCTTGTACCACTCTTGGTAACCGCGACTTCACATGGAAGCACATGGCAGCGGCTAGTAGAACCTTGAGAAGGCATGCGCAAAATTTGATGATCAAGTGGCCGCGTCCGCTTCATCAAAGGCAAAAGACTTGGCGATGAGGCGGAAGCATTTGCCGATCCAAGATGGCGGCTAAGAGGCAAGCAAAGACAAGGCGGGAAGAGGTCACTCCAGCGAGGAAGGCTTGAGGCCAAATGGGTTAGAGAGAGAGATGAAGGAAGGCCAAAAGAACCGGACTCTGGCCAGGACCAACTCCTTCCTCTTCCCAGCCCAAACTTCTGGCCTGAGCCCGACCTCTCAAACTCAACAAACCACTTCCACCTGACCACCTACCAAACCGGTCAATCAACCTCACAATCTCCACCCTGCACCCACTCAGCCAAAGCGAAGGAGACTTCGTAAAACCTTTGAAGACCGACCAGGCGATCACTCCAACCTCTACCCGATGAAGCCGTTGAGTCTCCTATTCGTGGGGAAAGAAAAGGAGAGCTACGGTCCCAAACCCTCTCTTAGGCCTTGACCAAGCTGCCTCTACGGCGCTTGGCCTTGACCAGCTACCACTACCGGCCGACCAAGTACCTCTGGAGTGCTTGACCAACCATCTACCAACACCCAACCCTGTTTGTCAACCCTTCATCTATTCCTCTGAGTCATCACTCGGAGGAATTCACCACCTCAGGAGGAGCCTATCACCACCTCGGAGGAACTTCAAATTCGGGGAGGAACGCCGGCGGAACCCCCACTCCTCCTCCTCCTTCACCCTTGACTACTCACGACCCATCTACACCTTCCTCTCCTCCCTATCCCAACCAACTTCATCAAGCCACACCACATCCAACTCAAATCCCTCCCACCCGGCCATTAGACTCTGCGCCAAGTTCCTTTTCGAACTTTCGTCGGTAGGACTATTAACCTACCCATCAACCTCCCAACCTAACCTTCCTTAGAAAACCAAAATCCCTCTTCTACCCCGCTTCTTTACGGTTTCTCACAGGCCCTACCGAATCCTCCCATATCGGTGAAAATTCGACGCGATATGGGCTGATCCACCAACCCTCCTCCACTCCACCTATAACCATATCTTCCTCCACAAACACCATACCAACCCAGACTTCCTTCCTCAGGCTCCATCACTCCTCCCTCCAACGACCCATATGGCTGCAAACTCTACCTCTTAGGCACCATTCATATTGGCCGGTGGCCTCTTCCCATCGGCCCACCAATAGTGAAATTTTGTCCCAGCTGGGACGCCATATATATGAAGCAGGGCTTACGCTTACTATCTCTACCGCTACGAAATAGCCCTTCTTTGCCCAAAGTCCAAAGCCAATGACCGAACTGCCGCTCTTCTTCGACTATTCCAAGAGGATGTCTGGACTCATTTTGGACAGATACGACACGACTTTACAGATGTCAAGATCAACGTTGAAGCTCAATGAGATGAGTGTGCGTATCGCTCCTCACTTTCTGAGTTATTCCATGCCATCACTCTCCATCTCGGCAGTCGCCCTCTGTTCTAGAGCTCAACCGCATTGCTCGCGACTACGCTCTACAACGCGTCATGAATGCCAACCGTGATCGTGATCTGGCCATCACGGAGGAGAAGCAAATGAGGTCAATCAACAAAATGCTGATGGAAGAGAACAGCCGTCTTCGTGAAGAACTGGACTACCATTCTCGTTCCACCAGACCTCCTACTGATGTAGATGACGAATATGAATGAAGAATGGAAGAGCTAGAGCGAGAACGAAGGGAAAAAGAGGCTGCAGACAAAGGCAAAGGGAAAAGACCTTGGTAGTTTATGTATCTTTTCTTCCCTTACCTTTGTATTTATCTTATCTTTTTGAAAACTCTGTGATATGTAAACATCTTGTTTATAAATACAAAAGATAATTTGCTTTTCAAAAATTGTCTTGTTTAAATTCTCGTTCCTTTTATTTTCATATCTGTTTAGAATTTAAACAATCGGTTTAAATTTATTTGAACTGCTGCTAATCTATGTGCTGTTTTATGATTTTCTTACCATTGTATGAACTTAGATTAGTCCCTTACATTTGAGGTGTTATTCTGTCTGATAGAGGCATGTCTTCTGCTACTTTATATATAAAATTCTCAGACATGCTATTATCTATCATATAGTCTGTTTTTAGCCCTCATTTGTAGTAATGATGACCAGATATAAATAGGAGGAGATTGTTGATTCTTCTGTTAGATTTATATCTGCTCAGTTCATTACATTTAGTTTTATACCTCAGTGGCTAATCGGGCTGCGTATCGATTAGCGTGGCAACTGTGTATAGAACTTTGCCTAGTATAGTTTTTATAGGACTTCACAGGTTCAGCGGAAGACCTCTCCACAAGCTTTATCGGAAGACCTGCTTAAAGCCCACAAACGGTAGACCTCGTGTCCACCTAATCTTCTATGACGTGTCCTATCCAGCAAAGATTAATTGGATTAATTCAAACTTATCCTAATCATTGTTTGAATTAATCCAAGACATTCCCTGACATATCAAGCCGCCGAAAGCAACCTTTCCGAAAAGCAGGAAGACTTTTCGTCCTGAACAGTGAAAGCAGGAAAAGCAGACTGTCTCCTACTTTCTGCTACAACTCTCAGATCTGACACCTAAATCGCCCACCTTTTGAAGATCTCAGAAATCATTACCTGCTCTAGACATGTGTGAAGACGAAAATCCTTGACTGACAGCCCCATGCATTTAATGCATTCTTGAAAAGAGCTGTTGAAGTATTCGTCTTCTCCAACAGATCTTTTGAAGTGCACCTGCTATAAATGCTGCCATTGAAGACTGGAACATGATGACTGTGCTGAATCAATCGAACACTTAAAGGATTGCTCTGAAACTTCATAAACTCCAAGTCTTTCAACTCAGTGCAATCAAGAGATCCTTTACATATCTAGAAGTCCTCGTCAACAACAAGAAGCTGTTCATCAACACTTTTTACTTTAACTTCTTGTTGTTTATTTTCATTAACTATACTTCTGCACGAACTAAATATCCTGTATTTACATATATTTAATTCCCTAGACCCCAAACACAAGTCAATATTTTGTACACGATCCATTAGAGATATTCTTTGTAATTAATATAGTGGAAAACATAGTGCACTATTTAAATCCAAGGTTGACTGCCTTGGTGGTGGATGTAGCACTCTTTATAGTGTGAACCATCCCAAAATACTTGTGTTGTTTCATATTTGTTTGTCTGTCGTTTGATCTGTTCTTTATTGTGATTATCTTTATCCAATTACAGCAGAACTTAAGCTATTTGTAAAGGTCTACCGGTAGTACTTATCGGCAGATCTGAACAACTACCGTGAAGGTCTTCCGCTACTTGAATCTTTTCGATAGATTGCAAGTACCTTTCCAAGTATTTACCAAAAAGTTTTAAGTGCTTAATAAGCTATTCAAGGATTTAAGCTTTCAAAGGATTTACCAAAAAGTTTTAAGTGCAAGTACCTTTCAAAGTATTTGATTGGCTTCTAATTCAAAGTATTTACTCTCATGAGAGGATTGTCTAGAGGTACGAAATCGTCACATCCCATTTCAAAAATCAAAAAAACAAAAAAACAAAAAACAAAAAAAAAAGAGTTTTCCAGCAATAAAAAAAATCACGTGTAATACTTAGTTTTCTTTTCATTTAAAATATATATATATATAATCGTTTCTTTTTGCAAAAAAAAAAAGATCATTAAAGAAAAAATTTCGTTCTTTTCTAAAAAATAAAAAAAATTCTCTATTCTTTCAAATTCAAAATTCAACAAAAAATAGATTAGCAAAATGAAAATTTCTCTGTCAGAATTGAACTACGATGACCTGAGCCTCGAAATGAAGAACGTTGGCAGCCTTCGGGTTCGGTCAAATGCTTTGATTTACTCTTTAAAAAAAAAGGTATTTTTTATGTGTTTCTTTTTGTTTCCCAAAACATGAAAAGACAAGACAAAACCCCCTCACCATTATTCTTAATGTCCAAATTCCTATTCCCTCTTAACCTCTCATAAATGCATCACTAAGTTGATAAGTGCATCGTTCATTCTCGATTTCAAAAGAAAGTCAGTAAGTTCTACTTCGAGATGTTAAGGTCTGCCACTCAAAAAAAAAAAAAAAAGAAAGAATGCAAAAAAAAAAAAATGCAAAAAAAAAAAAAGAAAAAAAAACATTAAAAAAAAGACCCATAGGGAGCCAGGAAAGAAATGAGAGCTGGAAAAGCCAAGAAGGCAGAAAAATCTGGAAAGGCAGGAAATCCAGAAAAGGCCGACTCAAGGATCATACGCAACACTTCAGGACTAGGGGCTTTCAAACCCAGGGGTATCTCTTTTGCCCATATTGATGCCTACGGCCCATCCTTGCAAAGTATGCTCACTAGTCCATTTGGTCTCCGTTTTTTCAAAAGTCCAATCGAGTCCTCAAATCGAGCTTTCCAAAGGTATCCATCTCGATATTCGAGTCTGGTAAAACTCTTGCTTCTCCTTTATTAGCTTGTGGAGTCTTCTTCTTGATATATGAGCACCACCTATCGCAAAAATATATGTTATAAAAAAAATGATGAATCAACTCATGTAAAAACATGATAAAACTACACAGGTTGATAATGAGTCATTTCACAATATGGACCCACAAACCATTAAAAAAAATTCGATTAAGCAACCTTCTGTCTTGATAAAAGGTCATCTTCGACCCATTGCGACCGAGCTATTAAATGGCACACAAATCCAGCCAATGGTCCCTTCTGACCGCCTTTCAAAAAAAAAACACACACAAATCTACATCCCAAAATACCTTTGAATTAGAAGCCAATCAAATCCTCAACCCTAAAGCTAATCCATCCCAAACATTTAAACACTACACCCCAACCTAGTTGCAACCTATAGCTCTGTTTCAATCGGTTGTAACGTGATCTGGATCCAGGGCAGAATTCCTTGCTAAAGACACATAAAATTATCAAAAGATAAATGTTAAGTAGGGTCCATGAAACTGATGATACTTGGCGATAAACTCTGGATCATGACTCTTTTTTTTGTCCATTAGAGTCATCCTCTTTCTCTGAGCATACTCATTTCTATCTCTCACAAAAAGTCTCTCCAAATCGAAGTCCGCTGGGTCCTCTAGTTAATTTCTCCAGAAAATTCCCATCATGCAAAATTTGGTTGATCAAATTCATCACCCGAGGGGTTTCTCCCGCAAACTCATTGGATACATAAAGACCCATCGTCTCCAGAAGCAGTTGTCATTTCCATCCCTGCCTAAAGAAATGAAGAAACTACAAAGGCATGATCCTTCGAAAACAAGCGGCTTATCTTCACATGCATTGAAAGACTGGCTCCCTATAAGGTAAAAGTTCGCTAGGTTGAAAACCCGAAAGGGCGACCTAAGCAAAAGTTAGAGCACAAAAAACAACAAACAAAAAAAAGCAACACAAAAAACAAAAACAAAATAAAAAAAGCAAAGCAAAGAAAAAAAAAGTGGCCCATCTGAGGCATCGATTAGTAGGATTTACTAATCTTCTTATTGAATTCCTTTCTTGAATCATGCACTAGTCAAAAGACTGAAAAATGACCCAGCATCCCATTCACCTCCATCTCAAATATCACCATCAACTCCTATATTCATAACTCTTCAAAGCCAACCAGAAGCCACATCCTAATCTCTCTTATCACATCTGCATCCCTTGACTCATCTTGTCTTAACATGTTTAAGAAACAGATGATTCACATGCACATTCAAAAATCTTTTTTTTAAGGAAAAAGAAAAAGAAAAATTGCATTCGCATGCTTGCTCTTTTGTTTGCATCCTTTTACTGCATCTTATCAGGTCTTCTGCCGCATCGGCCTATAAATATTCTTCCAGCATCTTGCCAAGGATCACCTCCCAAAGATCCTCGGCGATCATCAAAAGCTACACAAGCCGATCATCGACAAAGATTCTCCGCCACAACACTTCAAAAAAAATCATCGCTTCTCCTATGTTGGATAAACAAAAAAAAAAATCATCGCTTCTCCTATGTGGATAAGCATTTAAAAAAATCATCGCCTCCTATCATGAAGCATAAGAATTTAAAAAAAATCATCGCTTCTCCTATGTTGGGATAAGCATTTTCAAAAAAAAATCATCGCTTCTCCTATGCTGGGATAAGCATTTTCAAAAAAATCTCACCGCTTTCTCCTATGCCGAAACTTTCCCCTACTGCATTTTCAAAAAATAAAAATCATCGCTTCTCCTAAAGCCCCTATTTTTCAAAGCTTCCAAAGCTTTCCCTATGCTGGGAAAGCCCATTTTCAAAGCTCAAAAGCTTTTTCCTACGCTGGGAAAGCACATTTTCAAAGGAAAGCCCATTTTCAAAGCTCCAAAGCTTTCCCTATCTTGGGAAAGCCCATTTTCAAAAAAGCTTTCCCTATGCCGGGAAAGCCCATTTTCAAAGTTCAAAAGCTTTGATGGGAAAGCCCATTTTCAAAGCTTCAAAGCTTTCCCTATGTTGGGGAAAGCCCATTTTCAAAAGTTCCAAAGCTTTCCTTACTAAGCTGGGAGGGAAAGCCCATTTTCAAAGCTCAAAGCTTTCCCTATGTGGGGAAAGCCCATTTTCAAAGTTCCAAAGCTTTCCCTACGCCGGGAAAGCCCATTTTCAAAGCTCAAAGCTGGGAAAGCCCATTTTCAGCTCAAAGCTTTCCTATGGGAAAGCCCATTTTCAAAGCTCAAAGCTTTCCCTACGCTGGGAAAGCCCATTTTCAAAAGCTCAAAGCTTTTCCTATGGGGAAAGCCCATTTTCAAAAGTTCCAAAGCTTTCCTATGCCGGAAAGCCCATTTTCAAAAAGTTCCAAAGCTTTCCCTATGCTGGGGAAAGCCCATTTTCAAAAGCTCAAAGCTTTCCCTATACTGGGGAAAGCCCATTTTCAAAAAGCTCAAAGCTTTCCCTATACTGGGGAAAGCCCATTTTCAAAGCTCAAAGCTTTCTATGGGAAAGCCCATTTTCAAAGCTCAAAGCTTTCCCTATGCTGGGAAAGCCCATTTTCAAAGTTCCAAAGCTTTTATGCTGGGAAAGCCCATTAAAGCTCAAAGCTTTCCTTATGCTGGGAAAGCCCATTTTCAAAAGCTCAAAGCTTTCCCTATGCTGAAAGCCCATTTTCAAAGCTCAAAGCTTTCCTATGCCGGGAAAGCCCATTTTCAAAGTTCCAAAGCTGCTGGGAAAGCCCATTTTCAAAGCTCAAAGCTTTTCCTATACTGGGGAAAGCCCATTTTCAAAAGTTCCAAAGCTTTCCCTATGCTGGGGAAAGCCCATTTTCAAAAGCTCAAAGCTTTCCCTATGCTAGGGAGAGCTCATTTTCAAAAGCTCCAAAGCTTTCCCTATGCTGGGGAAAGCTCATTTTCAAAAGTTCCAAAGCTTTCCCTATGGAAAGCCCATTTTCAAAGTTCCAAAGATTTCCCTACGTGGGAAAGCTCATTTTCAAAAGTCCAAAGCTTTCCCTATGCCGGGAAAGCTCATTTTCAGCTCAAAGCTTTCCCTATGCCGGGAAAGCTTGTTCAAAAAACAAAAACAAAAAAAAAAAAAAAACAAAACAAAACAAAACAAAACAAAACTAAAATTTGAAAGAAATAGAAAAGAAACTACCCCGTCAACAATGAAGAAGCAGGAAGCAGAAGGAAGAAAGAATGAAAGCTGCACCTTCATCCCGTAAGTGAAGAAGGGAGGAAAAGTGGAGTTTTCACTTTTCCCCCTCCAAGCAACTCAGAATCAGCACTTAAGTCCTCAAAATTCCAGTGTTGCAAAATGGCCCCTAATACTTAACAGAAAGTTAACAAAAGTAATTTTGTTAACCAAATTTGACGGCCTTTCATCCCGAGAGCAAGAAAAACTCATGTCTCCAAAGAAGTCACCGCAAGACAAGCGTAAAAAGTCGAAAATCTTGGCAAGTAGCCCCTTTTTTAATGATAAAGTCAAAAAAAAAGAGAAAAAAAGCATGTAAAAAGGAAAAAAAAGATGGCAAGCAAAAAAAAGAAAAAAGAAAAAAAAACACATCAAAGAAAAAAAAAAGAGAAAAAGGAAAATCAAAAATAGAGTCAAAAAAAAAAAGAGAAAAAGGAAAAATGAAGATCCCCTACATAAAAGAGTCAGAATCAGAATAGTCAAATCACCGAACCAAAGAAGTTATCAAAGCATGAAAAGGTAAGAAAGGTAAGAAAGGTAAGGTTTGCTTATTCTACCTTCAAAAATAAAAGAAAAATCTTTTTCAAAAAGTTTTGTTTCAAAAAAAAAAAAAGAGAGAGGAAGAAGAAAAGAAAAGTCTTTATTGTTTCCAACATATTTTTGATCAGTTGGATACAATTTTCGAAAAATTTGAAGAACGTTCTTTATTCTTTATTCGGCGGGTATTTATCTGGCCGAATATTTATCTCAAGGTCCTCTTATTGTGTTTGGAAACAAGGCATTTGGCCAGCCGCATACATAATTTTGAACCCGCCTCTTAACATATTTCAACGTCGTATTTATCTCGGTTGAAGTATGGTTTTCGAATATACAAAAATCTTCATACCAGTATTTGACAACGCTGGACCGGAAGAATACGACTTTTCGAAAAACATGAAAATCTTTCCTTCGTTTGTGCTCTCGGATGGGTCTTTGACCCAAAGAGCACAACATCCTCGTTGGTTGTTCGTCTTGCTTGAGGTCGAACTACGTTTGGTCTGATTCCTTTTATTAAAGGATACGTAGGCAACCTATTTCGGTAGGTCTGACCATTGCAACATAAAAAATATTTGCATATCTGATTTACATCTTCCCTAACATTTCTTATCTCAAATTTGGGAGTCTATCTTTTCAACGATGTTCGTTTACTTGGTAAGCTTCGGGTTACCCGTAAACTCTATCGTTGAGGGGCTCTGTAGACACCTCAAATTCATACCCCTATTTTGTACTATTTAATAAATATTGCAAAATAGACTACTAATTATCTCTTGTATGTTTCAGGAACAAAGATACAAAGAAAAGATAAATAAAACAAAAAGAAATGAAAAAGAAACAAAAAAAGAAAAAAAAAACAAACAAAAGAAACAAAAAAAGAAAATAAAAAAAGAAAAACAAAAGAAACGAAAAAGAATGAAGAAAAAGCAAAAGAAAAAAAAAAGAAAAGCAAAAAGAAAACGAAAAAGAAAACAAAGAATGAAAAAAAGAAAAGAAAAAAGAAAAGGAAATTGGGGCCACCAGTCACCCCCCCCATTCCTTACTCCCTACTTTTCCTCCCTAACTATATATACTCCCCCAACTCCCTCACAATCCCTCTCTCTCACAAACCCAATCTCATAATTACTCTCTCTCACAATCTCACTCTCAACCGGCCCCTCTCTCCCAATTAGAGCTGTCAAAATGGGTTGGCGGGGCGGGCCAGCCCACAACCCACTTCAACCCACCATTTGGCGGGGCAGGGCGGGCCAGCCCAAAAACATGGCGGGCCTAAAAAATACCAACCCAACCGACCTCTTTTAGGTGGCGGGGCGGGTTAGCCCAACGGGCCCAAGCCTTTTTAACAACTCTAGGTGAGCCAACCCACAACCCACTTCAACCCGCCATTTGGCGAGGCGGGGCGGGCCAGCCCAAAAAATTGGTGGGCCTAAAAAATACCAACCCAACCCACCTCTTTTAGGTGACGGGGCGGGCTAGCCCAACGGGCTCAACCCATTTTGACAGCTCTACTCCCAATTACCCCCACTTCCAGCGCCCTCATTCACACACACTCACATAATATACTCTCCACCCGTCTCCCTCTCACTCAAACCCACACACTCACACACATATACTCCCTCAAACCCGACAGCTCCCTCTCACACACATAACACGCACACGCACACGCACACTACACACATATATAAACCCGCACACACATAAATACACAAACACACACCCTGCCGTTACGCTGCCCAATTTCAGACAACAAAATCAACAAACACAAGCAGTCACGCTGCCCGAATCCCCGCAACAACAACAACAAAATCAACAAATACAAGTAGTCACGCTGCCCAATTCTCAGCAACAACAACAACAAAATCAACAAATACAAGCAGTCACGCTGCCCGAATCTTCGCAACAACAACATCAAAATCAACAAACACAAGCGGTTACGCTGCCCAAATTTTCACAGCATTTACGCATTCTAGGTAAAGCGCAACACTCCATCTACACAACACAAACATCACAAACAACACACACAACACAGACAACACAAACAACACAACACACAACAACAACAAAAAAAAGACTCCCTCTCCCTGAAGGACGGAGCAAGCACACCCTAGTCCGTTAGTAGGTAAGTTTTAAATTTATTATCTCTTAAAAGTGTTATTTTCAATCCGGCCCAATGTAGATATATAAGCAGTTGTGCTGCCCGGATTTAGTTAGAAAATATCACTAAAAAGAGCCGTTATTATGGCAAAATATTTTCAGGTATATCTGTAATTATTTGTAAAGAGACAGTTGCAAGTCTGTAAATAAGGTAGACAAATTGATGTATTTGTAGGCAGTTAATGTTTTATTTATCTGTTAAATAAATATAACAAAAAGCATACTTTAGCCAAAAACTGTTTTGAGACCGAAAGGGCGAGTTGGGTGCTTAGCACCTTCCCAACTCGTAACTTAGCCTCCGAACCCGTTTTTTTTGCAATCTCTGGTTTTATTTTTGGTTTTGCTTTATTTATTCTTTAAAATAAAGATGACGATTCTAAAACATTTTGGATCCAGTGGGGCCTCGCAACATCTTTCCTTGCACTTTTTCGTTCTCCCCTAAAAAAGGGAGAATGAGAATGGAAAGGTGATGTATTCCTATGTCCTGGTATCTCCTAAAAAAGGGATAACTTGACATAGAAAACCCAAAGCACCCATAGTGATCCGAGATAGGCCATAAGGCTATTTTCATAGAATCCATAGTGGGGGCGCTGCAACATTCCTTCCTTGCACTTTCACGTTTTCCCCTAACAAAGGGAGAATGAGAATAGAAGGGTGATGCATTCCTATATCCTGGTATCCCCTAAAAAAGGGATAACTTGACATAGAAAACCTAAAGCTCCTATACTGGATCAAAATCCACTAAAGGCAACCGAGGCGCATTCCAACACGCTATTCCGACAGCGCTCCTCTCGCACTTTTGATTTCGTCCTCCCCTAGACAAGGGAGGGTGGAACGAGAGCAGTGGATGTCACCGCATCCGCACGTACGCGCACCCCTATCCAAGGGCGCGTGGGGCGCAGAAGCAATTTCCCAGGAACCCACAATATGTGTTTGAGACCTTTCATTATATTTTTAACATACTTTAAAATATGTACACATACTCGTTCGATCGTTGTTTCAATCGTTAGTTTGTTTTACGTAATTTCGTCCATCGTACAGTAGTTACAGATCGATTATTGGTACGTGGTTGAATTGTTTTGATCGAGGAATTCTCGAGAAGATTTTTGTTTGGTTTGGTGCTTTAAAGGATTTTACTTTGGACATTTAAAGAGTGTCAATAGAAGAAATCACGTCGTTTCGTCGAACGGTGTTCAAACTGGAGCCGTTAGAAAAATCACAGTAGCACCCGCAGTACTGTTCATACCGTGGGTACTGTAGCAATTCGTGGCATCCCTTATTTCTTTTGATTTTTGGTTGTGAAATCCCTCCCCAACCCTTAATGGTCCAACCCTTTGCACTTTGTGGACTCCCATTGGGAGTATTTGAACCCCAAAACACCTCCTCCATATAATCATTCTCTCCCCCAACTTCATTTTGTTCCTCCATTGAAGGAGAAAACACCTCAGGTACCTGTCTGTGTGTGTAGTGTTTCCCCTTGACTCGCCCAATAGAATCGTGAACGGAGATCACCGTTGGAAAGCTCTCGTCGAGGAGATCGTTTACCCTCCATCCATTTTCAGTTTCCATAGGTTGTTAAATTCAGATTTTTGGTAAGTTACTCAACTTTGTACTTCTCTTTCTAGCTAAAGATTGTGCTAGGATGTTGGAAATGTGTTCTACATGTTTTGTAGAGTTATTACTTGTCTATAAGATGAAGTTATATGTGAGTTTGATTTGGGAATATGTGGGTTTGCAAGTATATGAGTTTGATGGGTTTGTGATGCGAACGGGGCTCTCAGGTTGGACTCATCACGTGCAGGAAGATGGGCTGAGGGAATTAGCGACCAGGAGAGGATCGTGCAAGTGTATTCGGGTTGGGGCAGTGCAAGCAAGGGGGTACAGGAAATGATGGACTCACATAGAAGCGGGCTGGGGCATTGGATGTGGCGAGCAAAGCAGGTGATGGGTTCACGGGAAGAAGCCACGAGGAATGCCTGGAGCACAAAGAGAGTTTGGGTGGAGGGCTGGATCAGGCCGACAGTAGCTCGGGTTGGGCTTGGATGTGGAAGGAACTTACAGGGCAAGTCAAGATGTTCGCCAAAGGATGGAAGAAAGGAAAGGGAGATCACCCGCCTTAAAGAAATCCTAGGAAGACTAGGATTCGTTTTTAAATTTGCCTAATTAGTTTAGATAATTTATTTCCTTTATGATTGTTTCCTTATTTCTTTTGAAGTCTGTTGTTTCTAGTAATTTAGGACTCTTTTATTAATTAAGGTAGGACTTTTCTTTCCTAGTTTGATAGGAAATGCTTTTATTTTGGTAAGCAGATTAGGATGAATTCTTGTAGCCTTTTTAAGGCATTAGCATCTTAATGAAACGGTAGATTTTGGTGAACGCAAGAAACTTCAAAGAATGAGTTTCATTCTTCTCTCAAACCAAATTAATCATTCGAATGTGAGAGAAGCCGAGGTTGATTTCTTCGTCGGATTTCTTTACGTCGAGTGAGTGAAACTCGACTGGTGAGTCCGCCTATCCATCCTTCATTTGGTACTGTATTGTGTGCGTTTCGGGACTGTTACGGGGCTGTTTTGGATTGGAGTTTGGAGCAGCCTGCTCGTGAAGTTCTGGACAGATTTTCGGTTGATAAAAATTGGTGTTGTGTAAGTCCAGATGGCAACAGTTAAGGCTAGAGGGGGGGTGAATAGCCTTTAAAAACTTCGAGGGTTGATTTGTAAAACTTGTAAGATTGGCAGCGGAAAACTAGTTTTATCAGTCAACTGAAAAATTGGTCAGCTGGCTAACACTTTGAAAATGCTTAAGCTGATGAAAGTTGGTCAGCTAGCTGACACAACTGTTTTCAAAGGAAGTAGTCTTTTAAGATTGATCACTGAATATAGAGAGGAAAACTGAAATACAAATTAACTGAACAACTAAGCAAACAATTGTTGTTAACTGACTGGCACTTAATTAGTTAAAAAACTTCTTAAGTGTTGAGTCAGGTTGCAAGAATATAAGACGCGACTGACAAATCAGTTGAAGTGGTTCACAGATAAACTGCTACGTCCACTACCAAGTTGGTCAGACTTGGATTTTTGAAGTGCACTAATTTTATTAAAAATCTATTTGATCTCTAATGGATCAGTGTACAACAAAAGACCGGTGTTTGTGGAGAATGATTGAAAAACAGTCAAACTCGTGAGACAAACTGACTGATTTCAAAAGATATGAGGTAGAATCATTCAGTGTTTGCCTAAACAATAACTAGAAGGAATTAAGCAAAGAAGAGTATCTAGCTAATGTTTTTCTAAGAAGACTAAGTCACAAAGAAATTTCTTGAAAGTATAATGGCTTTAGACTTCTGTAAAATTGTATTGTCTTCAAGAATGCTTCCAGTGGGTATTTATAGATAATCTTCAAGAGTAACCCGTTAGGAACACATTTTGAATTTGAAAATGTGTTTGGCAGATGCAAGATCTCAAAAGATCCTGTGAAATATTATCTAGCAGAATATCTACCAAAAACACAAAGTAGGAAAGTGTCAGTACAAGTATATGATCAATCAAATAAGGAAAGACAAACTGACACTAAACACATTAAGATCAGCTGAAGTGAATAACTGACAAAATAATTTCGGGCTGACCAAAGGTAATTTAAATTCTTGGCTGACAATCAAGTGGAATGATTTTAAGCAAATCTAATTTTATGCAAGATTCAACAATCTCCTCCTATTTGCTTAAAACCATTCACTTGAAAGCAGAAAGCCAAAAATGCTTAAGTTCCTGCAAAAGTGATGTTAGTACAACAAGCAGATATATATGAAGGAAAGTAGCTTAAAAATTTAAAAGTACCAAATGTAAACTACAAGTAAAACATGAGTTTTAAAGTTGTTCAGAGTTTAGAGAGAATGAGATATCCAGTTGGCTGATGTGGATCCTTCAGTTGTTCTTGTCTGCTTCAACTGATGGACCAACTTCTTTTGTCGGTTTCAATGAGCCTTCATTTTCCTTTACTTGTTCATCTTGATTTCCTTCTTCGGCTTAAGTTCGCTGTGCTTACGGTTCTTTATCGTGTCAATTTCAACATCGGCATCGACGTATTTTGAGAATCTTGTTTTCGGCCAGGAAAGTATCAGCTCGTGCTTTCTGCTTCTTCTCCTCCTGAATGGTTTGAAGCAGTGTTGCTTCAGCATTGAAGGCTCGGTTGGCCCATTCTTCTTTGGTAGAGCAAGATGGTCCTCGATCATCCATATTGGCTTCATGAGGGGCACCGGCAATGGCAGCTTGCACCTCGGTGGTGATGATCTGGGTAAGGTTCGGAAGCAGAGAAGCTACTTGCTGTTGAAGTGTAGCAAGCTGGTTGGTGTGGTGTGTAAAAGCTGACTTCATTTGCAAATGGTGGACATACAGAAGATCTAGCTTGGCTGACAGAGAGAGGAAACCAGGGGTTGTAGGTTCGGGGGCAGGTGGTTGAGAGGGTCCAGGCTTAGTAGAGAATAGCTGAAAAGTATGGATATCAGCATCCTCAGGGTCAGGAGGGAAAAAGATATCCATTGGGTAGGCTGGGATTTGGGCTTCTGGCTCAGGCATGGGTTCCGGTAGTGGCATGTCTTCGGGAAAGACAATTTTGGTGCCTGTAGGATGATGCAAAGCTTTGGAGACAATCTCCCTTTGTTTTCTGGCTTTCTTACAGGCCAGCTAAGAAGGGACTCATCCTCATAGGTGGACTTGGAGGAATCAGAGGAGGAGTCTATGGAGGATTGGTCCACAGATTTTTCAGAAGAGGGAGAAACAGAAGCATCTTCTGGGGAAAGCTCAGGTTGGGTAGGCTTAATGGTAGACAAAGGACTGACTAACAGAGTGAGAGATGTGTGAAGGGATAGGTCAGGTAGAACAAACAGAGGGGAGGCCTGGTTTGGATGAGAGGGTAGGTCATGCGAAGCGGGGAGAAGCGACTGTTAGTGAAGAGATAGTGATAGCAGCTGAAGGATCAGCTAGAGGGGCAGGTGCAGCTGACACAGTGGGAATAGGAGTATGAATGGTATCAGTCAATGGAGGAATGGGAATGGATGGAGTTGTGGGTTCCCGGGAATGCGGCTCCCGCGCCCCGCGCGCCCTTGGATAGGGGTGCGCGTCCGTGCGGATGCGGTGACATCCACTGCTCCCGTTCCAGCCTCCCTTTCTGGGGAGGACGAAATCAAAAGTGCGGGAGGAGTCTTTGTCGAATAAGCGTTGGAATGCGCCTCGGTTGCCTTTAGTGGATTTTTGATCCAATATGGGAGCTTTGGATTTTCTATGTCAAGTTATCCCTTTTTTAGGGGATACCAGGATATAGGAAAACATCACCTTTCCATTCCCATCCTCCCTTGTTTAGGGGAGAACGTGAAAGTGCAAAGAAAGATGTTGCAGCGCCCCCACTATGGATTTTATGAAAATAGCCTTATGGCCTATTTCGGATCACTATGAGTGCTTTGGGTTTTCTACGTCAAGTTATCCCTTGTTTAGGGCATACCAGGACATAGGAATACATCACCTTTCCATTCCCATTCTCCCTTTTTAGGGAGAGCGCATGAAAGTGCAAAGAAAGATGTTGCGAGGCCCCACTTGGATCCAAAATGTTTTTAGAGTCGCCATCTTTATTTTAAGGCAAAAATAAAAGCAAAACCGAAAAAGAAAACCGTAGATAGAAAACGGGTTCGGAGGCTAAGTTACGAGTTGGGAAGGTGCTAGGCACCCAACTCGCCTTTCGTCTCAAAACGGTTTTTGGCTAAAGTATGCTTTTTGTTATATTTATTAAACAGATAAATAAAGCATTAACTGCCTACAAATACATCCATTACATCTATATTATTTACGGACTTGCAACGGTCTCTTTTACAAACAATTACAAATATACTTGGAAATATTTGGCCATAGTAACGGCTACATTTAGTATTATTTCCTAAATAAATCCGGCAAAGATAACTGCTTATATATTGATATTGAACCGGAATGGAAATAATACATTTACAAATAAAGACTTTAATGAATAAATAGAGTAAATAATTACAACTCTATCTAAAAACATTTTGCCATAATAATGGCTACATTTAGTACTGTTTCCTAATTAAATCCGGGCAGCACAACTGCTTCTATGGCTACATTGGGCCGGACTGGAAATAATACTATTACATGGAAACGAAAGACTTTAAAAGTAAAACTTACAGACAACGAAAGGGTGTGCTCGCCTCCCTCGGGGGAGAGAGTCTTTTTTTTGTTGAAGTTGTGTGTTTGTGTGTTGTGTGAATTTGGGCAGCATGGATCGCCACGAAAGTTACTTTTCGGCCTCGGGATCGGCGTGGTAATCGCTTGTGTTTGGTTGTTTGATTTGATCGAAGTAGGTCGAAATCGAGGCGCAGTAACGGCTTATTATCTGGCTGATTTGCCTTTTAAATCGGGCAGAGTAATTGCTCTTTCCACGATTTTTGGACCGGGGAAATAGGGTGGATACCTAGCTGGGGGGCTAAGGTACACTTCTATCGGTTGGATTTGTGTTTGGAGGAAGTTTGGCAGGGTTTCGAGGCTTTGGAGGTGATCTCTCACTATCTCACACCGCTCTCTAATTCTCCAGCGTAACGTTAACGCGGAGAAGCTTTACGGATGAATTATGTGTGAAATGAGGAGCCGGCCTCGCTATTTATAGAAAAATAGGACATCGCTGGAATTTTTCTCCTCTCAAGATCAACCGGTTGCACCTTGCGTTGAATTTGTTGTGAAATGCGGTAACTGTTTGAGGTGCTGGGAAGGCTTTTGGGCGCCATGCTATAGGAATTTGGGCGCCATGCCCAAATTTGTAGGGAGCCACGCCCATTTTCCAAATATTGCTTCACATGTGTGTACACCGCGCTGGAAAAGTTGCATTTTACGGCAAATGTTGCATGAACAGTGGCTGGGAAGGCAAATTGGGCGCCACCCCCTCCTTATTTGGGCGCCATGCCTAATTTCATGGGTGGCCACGCCCAATTTCCAAACTTTGGCTTTTTTGAGCATCCAGGTCCCTGTAGTTTGTCTTTTTGCGCATCCTGCTTTGTCCTTTTGCACTTTTGACCCTGTAACTTGACATTTGTTAATGTTTTAACAGGTCTTGATATTTTATGTCATGTCACATACGTGGGTACGAAATTGGGTGTCTGAGAGCCCCTCAACGATGGAGTCTACGGGTGCAACCCGTAGCTTATCGAGTAGACGAACATCGTTGATAAGAATAGACTCTCCAATTTCGCTTTCATTTCAAAACGAGGGAGAAATATGCAGCAGTAGCGCTTATAATGCAACAATTTATCAAACCTCCATATCCTAGACATTTTTAGTCAGTTATAGCAGGTTATCACAGTTTTTAAGCAGATATGCAATCTTAAATGCTCTGATGGTCGGACCTACTAATGTAGGCTGCCTACGTATCCCTTAATAAAAGGAATTAGACCAAACGTAGTTCGGCCTAAGCCGAAACAAACAACCAATTGAAGAAAAGATTTTCATGTTTTTCGAAAAGCCGTATTCTTCCGGTCCGAAACCGTTGTCAAATACGGTATATATGAAGATTTTTGTGTATTTCGAAAACCATATTTCAACCGGTCAATACCCGACGCTGAAATATGTTAAGAGATCAGTCTCAAAATTGTGTCTGGCTGGTCAATACCTTGCTTCCAAACACAATAAGAGGACCTTCAGATATTCGAAAACTGTACTCGACCGATCAATACCCGACATCGAATACGACAAAGAACGTTCTTCAAGTTTTTCAAAAACTGCATCCAACTGATCAAAAATCTGCTGGACACGATAAAGAATTTTCTTTTCTTCTTCCTTCTCTTTTTTTTTTTTTTTTTTTTTTGAAAAAAAAACCCTTTGTGAAAAAGATTTCTCTTTTATTTAAAAGCAAACTTTCCTTAAAAGGAAATTATTCTAATAGTCAAGGTAATAATACTGTACCTGACTTACCTTTTATGCTGGGGTGGATGTCGCGGATTCGGCTGATCTTGGCATTTTTGCCACTCTTGCTGGGAAATTTATTCTCTTTTTTTTTTTTTTTGTGATGGTCGTGCCTAGTGAAATAGGCTGCCTACGTATCCTTATTCAAGGAATCAGACCAAATGTAGTTCGCCTCTACTGGGGATTTTGTTCTTGTTCTTTTCTTTTTTTGCATTTTTTCTTTCCTTTTTTTTTCTTTTCTTTGATTGTTTTTTTTGTTTTTTTTATGACTTTATTATTTTTTTTCTAACTCTATTTTTTTTGTTTCTTTCTTTGATTGATTTTTTTTTATTTCAAAAGGAAAGGGGACTTACCTTTGTCGAAGCGAGTTTTTGATTTTTCTCGCTTGTCCGCAACCGACTTGTCGGGGATATGAGTTTTTCTTGCTTTTTGGGTGAAAGGTCGTCGAATGTGGTTAACAAAATTGCTTTTGTTAACTTTCTGTTAAGTCTTTAGGGATCACTTTGCAGTTTTGAAATTTGGAGGACTTAAGTGCTGATGCTGAACTGTTTGGAGGGGGAAAAGTGAAAATTTTACTTTTTCCTCCCCTTTTCTTCTTTCACTTACGGGAATGAAGGCAGAAGCCTTCATTCTTTCTTTCTTCTCTCCCTGCTTCCACCATTGACGACGAGGTAAGTTTCTATTTTCTTTCTTCTTTTTTTTTTATTTATCTTTTTCTCAATTTTCTTCCGCCAAAATTTTTGTTTTTCTACGCAGATGGCTTCCTCCTCTAGATCTAGGAAAGGAAAAAAGCACCAATGAACCCGGAATCTGGCGAGGAAAAGAAAGAACTTCCTCCTTGGTTCTGTTCGAACCATGTCGGCTATTATTATTCGAAACATGACTGGGGCAATCTGGTGCGAGATTGGTACAAACATATCTCGAATCTTCCTGATCCCAATGTAAGTATAACTTTCTTCCACCCATTTGGTTAATTTTTCAGATCTGCTCATTTTCTGTGCTGTTTTGGACTTTTGGAGTATATATATGCTGCTTATGATATTTATGCATATGATTTATGGACTAAAATGATGCAATTTTAGTAATAATGCATGAAATTTGGACAATTTATTTTTGCGATGCCCAAATTGAACTAGTAGTTACTATTTGACCCTACTATGCATGATTTATAATGTTAATGCAATTAAGGCTATATGATGCATGTTTTAGCTCTAAAAATATTTTTACATGGCATATATTCACAGATGGAATTTTCGGAATGAAATGCAAATTTTTCCTGGACACATTTTTCGGATACATTTTCAAATATATACAAGACAAAACATATATATTTCATGCACCAGAATTTATTTTTTATGCATGATGATGCTGTAGGGATATAAGAAATGCCCAGAAGATATTATTTTTCCATGGCAGATGACATTTTTATTTTCTTTTTCACACATTCCCAATACTGCTTATTAAATGATAAATGCAAATTATGGATGCATGGACTACTTTATTTAATGCAAATGCGATGTTGAATATATATGAGATGCTTTTTTGATGTGAATGCATGGTTTATTTATTTATATGTGAAAAGAAAAATGTGACATGTATATTTAAATGCAAAGTATATATATACATTTGTTTGCTTCTTTTTTTTCTTTTTATGCTGACATGCATATTTATGTGCAAAGTATATTTGTATACTATTGTTATGTACTTAAAATGATAACATGTATTTTTATGTACAAAAATAATTTTTAATGTACAAATATATATATATATATATATATATATATATATATATATATATATATATATATATATATTTTTTTTTGTTTTATTTTGTTTTGTTTTTTTTGAAAATCTAATGTATTAAATATGCGAGGAGAAAGGGTTTGTGAGAGACTTACCCTTATTTTCCTCCCTGTTCTTTTCTTTTTCAGGAACACGGGATTTTGGACAAGGCCAGAGCCACTTGCGCTAGAGTGTCCGATATATTCCATTCAATGCCTTTGCCAGCCCAAGTTTTGATAGATGAGACGGGCTTGGGAGACTTCATGCGGGCCTTTACTCCCTTCCGCAGTTACAGAGTCATCTTCGACGTGCTGCGAAATTTCTGGTGGGATACCACCCACACTTTCCACCTCAGATGGGGAGAAATCACAATGACTCCCTGCGACTTTCGCTATTATCGGTATTTCCACCAAGATTGACGTGACTCGAAACCCGATTACACCATTCGTGAGCGTCCATGATGAAGTGGAGGATCTTTTTGGGTTTGTGCCCAAGTACAAGACAGCTGATGAGGTGACCATTCCTAGTGTGAAGAAATGGCTTCTGGAGAATGCCGGGCAGGTTGATGCCGCAGATAGCGTTGCTGTGACTCGTCTTGCCCGGACATTTTTATTCTTTTTCTTGGCACGCCTCTTTGCTAACGCATCCACTACCATGAGGGTCTCTCCGGGCTACCTTCTGAGCCGGACCATGTGATTGACTATGAGGCGGGCCGTCTGGCTGAGCTTTACTTCTGCATGGATAGATTGAGTCGGAATGACTCAAAGGTTATGACTCGTTTTGCCCCTGCCTAGGAGGTATATTTTCTTCTTTCCTCTTTTTTTTTTAGCCTATATATATATATATATATATATATATATATATATATATATATATATATATATATAATTTTATTTTTTATTTTTACATATTTTTCTCTGTTTTTTTTTCAGGTGTGGGCTTACTCTGTCTTTGACTTTGTACCGGGCCCACTGCGCAGTGATGTTCTTGGCCCACCTTTTTTGGTAAAGTTTGTGAATGCAAACCGGAAAGAGAAGGACATCATAGGCCATTATGTTGAGTCACTGTGCGGAGAAGTAGCTCGACCTCAGGTTCGGTGACTTTGTTTCCTTGGCGGAATCTGGTAGGGCCGATCGAGGTTACCTTACTATTGAGTCGTTGCTGGATTTTGATGGTATCGATCATGTGCGATTCCTTGTACATGGGTGAGCGGGTCAACCGTCAGCATGTTTCGTTTTCGATAGCCTCGGTGGCACCTCCTCCACCTCCTCCGAATGTGATCGATCCAGATTGTATACCAAACCGGCTTCAGTACTTGGCCAAATATCATATGCCTGCCAGTGATTTCCCGGTGATAGCCTATGAAGACTTTTTGAGGACAATGCTCCATCCTCCTCCTCCTTCTCCTGTGATCGGGAGGCGTGCATCTGTTGATGGTGCTTGGGCTGGATCTTCTCATTCTGTTTTGGATGCAAGGCTCGGGTTTTCCATGCCTGACGATGCCTTTTCATCCTTCCCATACCGGCGAGATGGTAGGCTCATAAGGGAAGTTCTTCCGGATGTGGAGATTTCTGAGGTGTACCGCGTCCCTGATCAGGCCCGCACGGTATATTCATCACTCCCCCTTTTTTTTCTGGCTGACTGATGCTCACTCTGATTTTTTCCCTTTTTTTTTCGATTGATGCTCTCTCTGATGCTTTATTTATTTTTTTTACTGATGCTCTTTCTTCTTTTTTTTTTTTTTCCAGGTCAAAGTGTCCACATACAAGAGACTTTTCATGGGCTTCGGCATCGCAAAACTCTATCGGCCTCGATGGATGACTTTTCTTGTCGAGCAATGACGCTTTTTTGCGCGCATCACCCGGCGCCGCAGTTGATGATGATGACGATGATGCGGACGTAGGATCGAGTCGTGCTCAGAGCAGGGGAAGAATACGCAAACCTGACGGCACGTTGGGCCCCCGAGTCAGGGGAGGTGGCTTGAGCAGAGGCAGAGTATCATTTGACTATTAGCTTCCTTTCCTGCACATGTCAGCTTTCTCCTTTTTTTTTTCTTTTATTTGTAATTAGTAATTAGTATCTGTACAAACATGAATGATGAAATGTAATATAATTTTAAATGATATGATAAAATAAAATGCACATTCAAAATACATGTAGAAAATAAAGCTATACCGACTCCTAAGGGTAATGGCACGCCGTATTTTTAGAAATGAATTTGAAAAGAATACACCTTCATTGGGGGCTTTTCGGCGATTCATGGGTAGAGGAAGAGGCGCCCGCCTCTCTACGTGGGAGAACATTATTGTGGCCACTACTCTGCATAGGCTTTGCTTTTGGTAGATCGCCAGGCTTCCGGCTTAGATCGACGAAAGACCAATTAGTGATTTGGACGTAAACCGCAAGCAGGGTAGTAAAGTGGCAAATTGGCAAGTGGCTTATAAGCATTTTGGGCGCCATGCCCAATTTTCATGAGGGTGGCGCCCGCTTGGGTTTCTCTGGGGATTTCTTGGCCACTGTTTGCCATTGTTCGTCCTGTTTGTCGATTTTCTTTATTTCTGCTATAAAAGGAGACCCGACGAGCCTGAATTCTTCACACCTGAATTCTTTTTTTTCACCGCTGACTCGCTTCGTTTCACGCTCTTTTCCTTCTCGGTTGCTCTTTTTTTTGACAGAAAGCTTTTGTTTCGCTCTAATGGCGCCTGCAGTACCATACACCTCTCGAATTAGAAATCTATGAAAATGCCCTCGACCTATGGATTCTTGCCCTCCGAAGCGACGCAGCGTGATCGTTCGATCACATTTTTGGCTTCGTGTGCCTTTTTCTTGAGAAATATCGTGATCAGGGGACATCTTGAGAGGAGGCGTCAGGTTAAGTCCGTCGAATCATCTTTTTAACTTTGGGATGAGCGAAATGTGCTTTCGGCCTTTGAAGAATTTTGTGCAATCTTTGGGAGTTCTTGCCACTGTAATATTCGCCGTGCCTTCGCCTCGGGCGTCCTGCATGGCCGTTAGGGTTATCCCAGAGTTGCCACCCCGGGTTTTATAACGGGGTGAATTTTGACTTGAGTTCTTCCACGATCATTCACGAGTTCTAGAGAATGGCGTGGATTATTTGCGGCTCGGACGGCTCTTTTCTATGCACGGTGGAAAGATATCTGCCGGTGGGCCATCGGGGATTTATTGGCGATGCAGTGGTGGATCTCGCCTGCCGATGCGTGATCGCAGGAAGCGGTCTCGTTGCGGTAATGCAGGAGACTCGGCTGGTCTTGATGCCTTTTCTAGTGGCAACGAACTTTTCCCTACCGGCGGTCCCATTTACGATCCATATGTGGTGGAGGAGCATTTTCGGTGCGTGATGGCTCACTGCATCTTTTGGACCGTGTATATGACCCGGGGCTTTATGGTTTTCGAGGCGCTTTCCCCAAGTTAACTATTACTCGATTATGACCGGTCGAGGACTACTTTCGGAGGGGCTCCATGGACATATCACGGGTGATTAACCAGGATCCGCGCTTCATTTTACTCTCTTAGGTTGCAGTACGTCATGTTGGGCATCGGAAAGAACTTCTTTTATAGTCTTGACGAGGATGTTGCGCCGTTTGGGGGCAGATCATTCAGCACACGACTCGCACAGGTATTTTGGAGATGGAAAGCAGGCAGGACTTTGGCTGACTTCCGGAGGATGTGGAATCTTGACTTTAATAGGCTGGGGTGGCCTATTTGTTTTTGATTATATATTTTTGTCCTTTGAGTACTTGGCACGGATAATGGTGATTGCCGAGGATCTTCTCGCGAGATTCGAGCGAGGGTCGAGAAACTTGTTTGGCCGCCATGTAGCCGCGGGCATTGACGCCGCCTTATGGAGATAGGCGAAGATATCGAGAGCTCAGTTTGGTCATTCCTCGTTCTCAGTAGAGGATTTTAGGCGAGTACATAATCTTGGGCCTCCAAGTGCCCCCGGCCCCGATGAAGCAGTCCCGCAATTGGGAACGGCGGTACCGCCCCCCGAGGCCGAATGGGAACTCGCTTTAGATACGATTATGAGATTCCTCGACATGATGACGCAGTGCGCAAGTAATCCTCTGGGAACAAGAGTCGCCCTTCCCTCAAAATGGATGGGGCACCGATATAAGGCCCGATAATGGCAATCAACAGAATAATCCCCGGGAACTAGCGGTTGTTCCTCCCCTCACTGATGGGGTACCGTGTCGAGATAACTGAGCCGACCTAGCAACACAACGGTCCATGAGAATGGAGATGCCGGTGATGACGAAGGAGACACTTCCGGCGTGTTCTCGAGAAAAGGGGTTCTTCTCGTGCCCCGCAAGAGGAATATGGGCCCGCTTGGTGGACGCCGCAGCATGGATAGACCGCTAGAGGCCGAGCCGCAAAAGGAAGGAATGTTTGGGGAAACAAGGGGGTGTAGGCAGAATATGTATATATGCAAATGCGCTTAATGTATAATATAGACGTCTTAAATAAATATTCCTAAGTTGCACCCAGACCTTGTAATATATTTTAAGTATTTTAATGTGAGCTGTTGTGGTTTTTCTCTTTACTGAGCCTCGTCTGATATCAAGACCCGAGATAGTATGCCGAAGATTCAAAAGAGTGTCTTCCTCTCATTTTTCTCCCGATTTTTATTTAA
>CM028380.1:3837412-3872004 GCA_013146195.2 Codonopsis lanceolata
AGAGAGAAAAAGAGAGATGAAGATGAATAGATGCAACACGGGTTTTATTATTCTGGTTTGACCCCTTTTAAATATAATTGTTCCTCTATTGGGGGTAAAATAGATATTTGATATGACTTAAAGGCTAAATCTAATGGTGTAACACCGAAAGTGGAGTTCGTAGCCTCTTGACCCGACACCTTGAGTCTCAATTACAGGCCAAAAAATCACCAAATCGTCATCTGTGTGGGATTGTGGTATTAAAATTCCCGCTTAAATCACCAGCGTCCTCGTCAAGGCCAATCATCTGGCAAAGGTGTACCGAGGCGTGCGGGAGGCTCAAATGCGGGGATCGAAGGTGATTCCCACAGCACAACGGTGTAGCACTTTGGCCCCGCGCATCACTTTGTTCCCATATTTCGGTCGGGACCCGCCTCATACCATTTGTAACGTTCGAGCCGAGTGCCGGTTATTGCAGCGTAGCCCACTTGACCCACTTGAGCACACAACACCTTGGGTCATCGGTCCACCTGGCCGACCCAAAGTCCATGGATGATGTTGGTGCCCGATGGTAGCGCATGACCACCTTATAAATCAAACACAAGTCTCACATCTAGATGTAGGATTGGGGTATTACAAATAGCCATCCAAAAATGGGCTCGCTTGCAACTAGACTAAAGTTGGGTGGCAAAATAGATATTTCAAACTTGGTCGAATTATAAAAGGATAAAGTTGGGTGGCCTTGTGTGTTTACCTATGAAAATATTAATTCAAGAACCACCTCATCAATCAATTATTCATGTTTTCTTCATTCTTTCATTTTTCTTCTCCATATTTCATTATTCTTAGTCAAATATTTTTTTGGAGAAAAATACTACAATTGAATGCTATGCTTTGTTGAAGACATCAGTCAAGCAGCCTTCGTATATTCAAAGTCTGCACCATAAAACTCACATTTTCATTAAGTTTTTAAAATCATAGAATTACATAAAATTGAATGATACTTTTATGACTACCGTAGCATGAATATATTTGTTTGGGTTTGTTTGAATTTTGGATCAAACTAATTTTAAGGTTAACAGCTTCAAGTGGAATTTTGTGGATTTTTTGTTTCCCATTTTTTTTTGAAGTTCTTGCCAGCTCAACTAAAGAGGAATCAAGAAGAATAATGAAGAATTGATGTATGTATGTGAAGTGGAGGAGAGGGATGCAATGCTCTTTATATTAAAATTTTGAGGTAAAATTTTGAGGTAAGTGGAATAATGACATCTAAGCTATTCCTCATATACCACTCCCAAGGATATGAAAATGGCGATGATTTGTCGCAGACACTAAATCTCTGGGTTTTGTTTAAGGACAAAAATAAAAATTAGGTATTAGTTTTTTTTGTCTTTTTACATTTTTCAAATAAAGATTAGTTTTGACATTTTAATTGTTTTTCCTATTTTACCCCTTAATTTAACGTCATTTTCTAAGTTAGAAAATTGGATCGTTGCAACATGACTAATGTTGGATGATCCAAATAGATATTTTAAACTTTCGATGGCCGAATTGAAAAAAAGTGGTAAAGTTGGGTGACCAATTTGTGTGTTTTGCCTTTATTTATAGGAAAAAAATGACACATTTAAATGTAAAAATTGACATATTTATAGATAAAAGTGATATACTTATAGACAAAAGTGACACACTTTCATACATAATGATTTACACATTAAGAGACCAAAAGTGACATATTTAAAGGCAAAAGTGATATTTAAGGCAAAAAAAAAAAAAAAGACACCCTTTTCATTTATAAAATCCAAGGGGTCGTGTTGTCATTTTCCAAAGTTGAGGGTGGCGGTGTAATTTTTGAATATTTAATGCATTAAACATGAATAAATCCGTTTTACAGATTAAGATTCATAAGACCATATTACAGAAGACCTACTTTAAAGCGAATGATTATAGAAACTATATAAAACTAAGTGCATTATAAACTGGTTTAACTCATCGGACTTGTTATTATACAAAAAAAGATTATGATGTTTTTGTAATCACGGTTTGATAGATCCAGTACCTTTCAATTTTGAGAGTTTTCTCAATATCTTCAAGTTTAGAGATACTCCATCCTTTTTCAAACTATTGTCATATTTAACCCGACATACCGTTTAACAAAATATAATTGACAGTATTATAAATATTAGTGAAATGTGTGGTTTTCTTTAGTGACCTTGAGTGTATGCCCATAATTAAAGTAGAGAGAAAAAGTAAGGGTAAAGACGTAAAAATGATTTCTTAAAAGGGAAAGTTTTGAAAGAGTACAATTATTTAAGAACGAACGAAAAATGAATGGAAGACGATAATTTGAAAGCGGAGTGAGTAGTATTATTTTAGTAAATATTAAAGCATCACCAATGCTAATGTGAATGTGAAAGAATTTAAATGTCACATATGCATGATTTGTATTTTTTAAAAGAAAAAAATTCCTTCAGTGCAATTGTAGATAAATGATGTGAATATGACGTATCATCCAAATCTATTCACATTGTGGATATGTTAAATTGTGACTCAATGATGAAAGAATTTTCTGTATTCATTGATTGATTTACACAGTTACAATGAATATGTATATATACAGCTTTTCCTATTATTTTAGGACAGAGATCCCAGTCAATATTTGGGAGAAAATTAAGGAAAAGATTGAGGGATTGAGATATCCACGAAGATATAGAAGATACTGGCAAATCTCCTAGCTAATCACGCGACTCGATGATCGAGGATTTCTACTCCCTCAGAGTTGGCGCATGAAGATTACGAATGCCCAACTTGCCAACAAGGAAAGCAGCGTGATGTGCCTAATGCCTTTGTGAACAAATCGCAACTTTGGTGTTCGTGGAGATTTGTCGCGGAGAACATCTTGTGATTCCACGCGTTCGAACAAAATAGCGATCCATCTCCACATGTTTAAATGCGTTCGTGGAAGGCTGGATTATTGGCTATATGTCGTGCGCGATTGTCCGCAGTATAGAAGTTTTGAGATTGAGGAGCCTCGATGTCATTAAGCCAAGGCTTGAGATGAGCTCACTAAGCGTTGTTGCCATGGCTCGGTATTACGCCTCGGTGACGGCGAACAGTGTTTTCTTGGAACGCCAAGAAGCAGAGGCTCCACAAAGATAAAAAATATCTGTCCGCGACCGTCTTGTCATGGGACATCCACCCGATCGTCGCAATAAGCTTCAAGTGATAAGTCTCCATTTGGATGGTAAAACAATCCTTGGCCGGCCGGTAGTTTTGAGGAAGCGCAAGATCGTGTGGCGGCATCCATATGAGTTCATCGTGGTGCTTTGAGGAACGAGTTAAGAGATTAGCGGCGGGCCCGAATGTGCAGTGGTGTCACGGTAAGGTAGAGCAATCGCCAATAAGTGCGATATCTTGCGCATCAACACAAGGTTGTCATCATTAGCAAGGCGGAAGTGCGCTCCATAGGGAAGTCACTCGGCTGCTCCCTTGCAATCCACTCTCTTCCAAAATATCCAGCATATACTTCCTTTGACTAAGCACAATGCCTTCGAAGATCTTGCAACCGATGCCCAAAAAAACTTGAGAGGGCGAGATCTTTAATCTTTGAATAGTGCGTCCAAATAAGACTTTACGCTCCCAATTTTTGATTCATTGTTGCCAACTAAAATGACATCATCCACGTAAATAAGGGCCGCAACATAAATACCATTTTGTTTGAATATGAACAAGGAATGATCGCTCGTGATTGATGAAACCCAACATCAAGTAAGGCACGAGTAAACTTATGATACCGATTGCGTGATGCTTGGCGGAGACCGTAGAGTGATTTGTTGCACCCTTGTGTCCCCGGTTTTAGCAAAACCTTGTGGTATCTTCATGTACACATCCGTGAAGGAATGCGTTGTTCACATCCAAGCGATGAATGGCCCAATTCTTCTTGGCGCTACGGCAAGAAGGCCGCGTGTTACCAATTTAGCCGGCGCGAAAGTTTCATGGTAGTCGATGCCTTGACTTGAGTAAAACCCTTCGCACTAATCTTGCCTTATAACGTTCAATTTCGCCATTTGGCTTGTATTTGATCTTGTAAACCCATTTTGAATCAAGCGCTTTCTTCCGGTGGTAGTTGTTCAGGGTCCATTTTCTTCAAGGCATGTATCTCTTTTTCATTGCGTCACGCCATTTCTCGCTTTTGGCTGATAATAATACTTCGGCTCATCATGAGTGGTGATGGCCGCAAGAAAGGCTTTGTGAGAAGGAGAAAATCTAGAGTATGAAACAAAATTAGATAAAGGGTGTACGTCGAAGTCTACGAATTGGAGGGTGACGGCGCATGGTCTATGGAACTTCGGTAAGTCAAGGCGTATGACTCAGATGCTTAGGTTGGCGTCGAGTCCGATCACTCTGCGTACATTTTACGGACCAATCGGCGAGGATCATCTTGGTCTGATTGTCAGGTAGTTCTTGATGGTTCGATATGTCAATGGTCATAAGGCACATTTAGTTCACAGCCCAAATCATGTGAAATCACAGCAATAATGTCTTCCTCCCAATCAACTTCCCTTGAATAATCTCTTTTACCCCTTTAGTTTACGGATTAAGATTTTTAAGAGGAAACATCTCTTCCACAAATTTAACGTCTCGAAGTATATATTTGTCGCGTTTCGAGATCAAAACCCGATACCCCTTTGTATTGTACGGGATATCCCACAAACACGCATGCTCTTCCTCGTACATCAAACTTGTCCATTCCCCCTTTGTTGTCTTTGGCATATGCAAGGCAACCGAATGTTCGCATGTGATCATAGCCGGGCCTTTTGAACATGATCTCATATGGTGTTTTGTTGTGAAGGACATTTGAAGGCAACCTATTAATGATGTATGCGCAATTGCCAGGTGAACACACTCCCCGGAATTTCTTTGGTAATCCGCCTCGAATCGCAAGGCTCTAGCCACCTCTAAGATGTGCTGTGTTTAGTTCCACCACTCCATTACATTTGTGGGGTATCGGTACACGACGTTTCAATTAACATGCCGTGCTTGTAATAGTAATCAAGCATTTGCTGCGACTGAAACTCTAGGCCATTGTCACTTCAGATCCTTTTAACCCTTTTATCGAATTGCGTATGAATCATGTTACAAAAGGCAGTGAGATAATGGTAGACTTCAGATTTGTTTTTCATTAAAAATACCCACACGCCTCTGCTAAAATCATCTACCACGGAGAGAAAATAATGTGCACCGGAAAATGAAGGTATCTTATATGCTCCCCAAATATCACAATGAACAAGTTCAAAACATTCATTTGTGTGAATGCAACTAATCGGAAAAGGGTTTCTTGTTAATTTTGCTTTAAAACATGAATCACAATGTTCTTCATTACCCGATCACTACCACAAATATCTTTGAAATCTTGAGACTTGAAAGCAGACGAGTGCCCTAATCTTACTCGTGCCAAATTCTTGGTGCACAAGAGTGTTAGTGCCATACCTTCCTTTCTGCAACTGTGGTTCCATGTAGTATAGACCATCGTGACGCCTACCCGTCCCAATCGTAGTCCTCGGCTAAGTCTAGTAGACATGTACAATCAGGAAAGAATATGAGGGCGCAATTCAAATCCTTTGTTAACTTGCTAACTGAAATTAAATTGCATTTAAAATCTGGTATATTTAAGGCCGATTCGGTTTTAACCCATTTGCGGGAGACTTCGCTTGCCAACGCCCTTCACCGAATTGCATCTCCATTGGGAATTCTGACCGGGGTCTCGTTTCCAGATCTTTTCTGGTTCTCCAAGATATTTTCATCAAAGGTGATGTGTTCACTTGCCCCGGAGTCAATTATCCAAGGTGTAATATGAGTTTGCTTACCAGCCATGTTAGCAGTAGGGAGTACACTTCCTTGATCACTATGTGTTGCATCAGAATTGATGTTGATGTAATGAACAAGCTTTGCGTAATCCCTCGCCGAGAGTCCTGGAATTGGACTGTCTTCCGCGTTTGCAAGATGGGCTGACTTCCCGGCAACCTTTTGTTTCCCGCGATAATCTCCCCCTTTCTCACCATCTCGGTTATGCTTCTTTCTACCTTCAGGATAACCAATAATTTCATAGCAAGTTTCAATTGTGTGATAAAACTTTCCACAGTGGCTGCACTTGGGTTTTTCTCTCAAGCTACCCTTTCCTTCCTCCTTCCGCTGTTGGATACTATGAGTCTGAAAAGCTGCTGCTTCAACACTTACCCTTCCTGCCGTGGCAATTTGTTTCTGTCTCTCGTCTTCTGAAACAAGGTGATAAGCTGTTCCCAAAGTGACCACTGGTTTGGTACTCAAAATCTGCGTCTTGATCGTCCCAAAACTCTCATCTAAACCCATGAGGAACTCGTACAAGCGCTCCTTCTCCTTTATAGCCACCAACTGTTTGCTGATGTCGCAAGTGCAGCCTCCACACTTGCACTTTGGAGTGGGTGTAATGGCTTGTATCTCGTCCCATAACCCTTTGAGTTTAGTATAGTAGGAGGACACTGAGAGCTTGTCTTGTCGAGTGAGCGTGATTTACCTTTTTAATTCATACGCCCTAGGTGCGCTCTCGCTGCCAAAACGTTCACGCAGATCTTCCCAAATTTCTTGTGTCGTTGTAGCATGCTTAACGCTGCTACGAATGTCCTTTTCCATGGAACTGTGCAACCACCCTTTCACCATGGCGTTGCATCTCTTCCACAATAACAAATTTGTTGCGCCTTCGGTAGGAGTTGGGATCGTTCCATCGACGAAGCCAAACTTGTTCTTTGCAAATAGGGCATTGCTCATTTCTTCCGCCCAATCTGCATAGTTCCCGTCTCGAAGGAGGTCGCTAACAAAGACAATGTTTGGGCTATCCGAAGCTGCGATATAATACGGAGACATCACATCTACCGTGACTCCACCAGTGGCTTTATCTTTCTGTTTGGCGCCACTGTCTTCAGTCATGGTAGTAAGGATGTCGGCGTAATAAAAGAAGAAGAAAGGGAAAAAAAAATATGTGTGTGGAAGCGTTCTAGAGAGTTACCCGCTCTGATACCATGTTAAATTGTGACTCAATGATGAAAGAATTTTCTGTATTCATTGATTGATTTACACAGTTACAATGAATATGTATATATACAGCTTTTCCTATTATTTTAGGACAGAGATCCCAGTCAATATTTGGGAGAAAATTAAGGAAAAGATTGAGGGATTGAGATATCCACGAAGATATAGAAGATACTGGCAAATCTCCTAGCTAATCACAGCTCAATGATCACAGGATTTCTACAGGATAACAATGTTAAATTTTCACATTCTACTTGAGAGTGTTAATGCATTATAGTCAGCATTTTTTTTTAATAAACTCCTTCTATGAGTTGTTCTCTTTTCTTTTACTTTTTATTTGATTGTCAAATTTCTTTTATTGGTGCGCATATTACATAAGATCACATCCACATTTGAATTTAAAATATTAGTTTAATTGAATGTGAATGAAGAGACAAAAATTGTTATACATTATTGTGGGTCTTAATTACCCACAACCACATATGATTAAATTAATGGTTGCATTGGTGATGTTCTTAGTAGTTTCATTGCTTATAAGCAACTTTTAATATTAGGAATCGCGAAGCATCACAATGTAATGAAAATGAGAGTTACAAAATTTAATCATAACGTGATGCACAAAATTAATTGTGATACATTAACTTTGAAACGCGATGCATGATTTCATTGATTTGTGCCTCGCGATGCTTGATTTTGTTATTTTGTGCATCACAACACATGATTTTGTGTATCATGATGCATGATTTCGATCGTAATGCATTATTTTGTGCATCACGATGCATGTCATGTATATTACATTCGAGAAACAAATGCTTCACGCGCGTGTTTGCTTCATTAAGGATATTGTCGATATTTACAATAAAAGTGTCTTTTACTTGATAAAAAAAAGTTTAGGAGAGTAAAGCGTTTTGAAAAGTTCCAAAAGTGATGTAGAACAAGTGGCGAGACGTATTTGAGCAAGACATTCGGGAAGAGTTCGAAATTCAGGGGGTCCAGCGGCAGTTTCTGAAAGTTGAGTCGGCGGGTTGGTTTCACAGTTTTCCGTTAGTTTCCATCATGCACTAGTAGAAATCATTTAACGGTCGGCTGAACTTTAACGGAGCATAACTTTCTCGTTCTGATGAATTACGAGGCCCGCCGCATATCAAATTGAAGATCTCAACGAGATCTACAAGACTATCTAGGTTTACCTTTTGAACAATTCGTTTTTAGCCCAAAAACGCTGTTTAAGAACTATTACGGGCCTTTGAAGTTTTCAGGCTTTTTCGTCTTGTTAGTTTAATTATTTTCCTTTTAGGGTTTGGTTTGTTATGACATATAAATACCCTCTTAAACATTATTTCGACAGTTTTGATAAAAAAAAATTAAGTTTTCTTGCTTTGTGCTTGAACCCTAAGCTGTCATAGGCTTGTTCAAAGGAATTTCTTGTGGAAAGAGTTCCTGTTTGATTGTTTCCCTGCGCCAAAAATGATTGGCCTGAATTTCACCCTATTAATAATTAAGCCAATTTTTTTTTCAACGTAAAAATAATTTTGGGTGGGACAGACGAGGTATTTTCATTATGTAAAGTAATTTAATGTAGTTTCTAGAGGGATTGAGATATGCTTAAGTAAGTGTAACTAACTCTGGGGTACCAACAATCTCCAATTAATTGATATTACTTATGTAGAAACTAATAAAGTTTAGGAATAATAATGGCATAGCCTTCCCATTGATTGAATCGCATATTTATAGGGAGAGTTATAATTAGGGTGGTTACACTTGGAGTAGGGTACAAGAAACTTATACAAGGAAGGAAACATAATAAGGAAAGAACTATACAAGGAAATTACCACTAATTACTAATTACAAATAAACAAGAATAATAAAAAGATATTATTCTCTAATATGCCCCCGCAAGATGGACGTCCAAGAGGAGAGACCAATCTTGTGGAGTAATTGATGAAACCGCTGGCGAGCAAGAGGCTTGGTCAAGGCATCAGCCAATTGATCATCCGAAGAGACATGTCAGACTCGCATAAGCCCATCCTGAACCTGTTGCCGAATGAATTGAAAGTCCAAGGCCACATGCTTCATGCGAGTATGAAAAACCGGGTTCGAGCATAGACTCGTGGCGCCCACATTGTCACTGAGTAGATGACTTGTTGAGTCGAGGAGGTGAGACCGAGTTCGCCAAGAAGAGACACAATCCACGACCTCGGGTGGCGGGCCGATATTCGGCTTCAGTCGAGGAACGAGCTACAGTGCACTGTTTCTTGGAGCTCGAAGAGATCGGGTTGCTTCCAAGATAGACAATGTATGCACTGGTGGATGTGTAGTTATCCTTGTTGCCAGCCTAGTCAGCATCAGTAAAGGCATGGAGAGCAGGAGGAGACTGGCGATGAAGGAGGATTCCCGTATTGATAGTGCCACAGAGATACCGAAGAACTCTTTTGACCGCATTCTAGTGCTCAGTGGTCGGCCGATGCATGAACTGGAAGAGTTTGTTGGCCGAAGGCAACATCGGGCTTAGTAAGAGACAGATATTGAAGACTCCCGACCATTGCTCGAAATTACATCGTATCGTGAGAGTAGTGCCGGTGTGAAGAGTCAAGGTAGGCGAGGTAGTAAGGGGCGTAGCTCTTGGGTGACTTGGGTGAGCATGCGGTCATGCGAGCAAGGAGATCGGCTATGTACCACGCTAGGAGAGCGAAGGCCACTTGGGTGCTTAACAACTTCAACCCCAAGAAAGTAGTGAAGATCACCTAGGTCCTTGAGCGGAAGCGATTAGCGGCGAGATATGAAAGTTTGAGCTGGCTAGTTCAGTGACAATGATATCATCCACATATACAAGGAGATAGATGATGTTGCCCCCAGTACGAATGATGAACAATGATGTGTCGGCCACCGAGTTTTTGAAGCTGGAGGCAAGTAGAAATTGACGCAGCTTATTATACCATGCTCGGGGAGCCTGCTTGAGACCATAAATAGCCTTGTGAAGCCGACAAACATGTTGAGGTTTGTCCTTATCTGTAAACCCAAGTGGTTGAGCCATAAATACCTCCTATGAAAGATTTCCTTGAAGAAAGGCATTGTTTACATCCAGTTGTCGAAGATCCCATCCTTGACAAACAACCAGCAAAAGAACAAGAGGAACAGTGGTCGGTTAAACCACCGGACTAAAAGTCTCGTGGTAGTCAACCCCTGGTCGCTGGTGAAATCCCTTGGCAACAAGGCGAGTTTTGTAGCGATCAATAATGCCATCAACATGTCTTTTGATGCGGTAGATCCACTTACAACCAACAATATTGCGAGCATATGCAGAAGGGACAAGATC
This sequence comes from Codonopsis lanceolata, assembly GCA_013146195.2. Lineage (NCBI taxonomy): Eukaryota > Viridiplantae > Streptophyta > Magnoliopsida > Asterales > Campanulaceae > Codonopsis > Codonopsis lanceolata. The sequence continues at coordinate 3,847,770 of CM028380.1, forward strand.
CCAAGTCCCATTGCGTGTGAGTGCATCAAACTCCTCAGACATGGCTTGACGCCACTTCTCATCTTTCCGAGCCCGAGTGACACATGTTGGTTCACTTTGTCATTGCCAGTTGAGTCGAAAGACTCGGTTTGGTGATAGGTTTGTAGATATTGTTTTTAGATCGAGTAACTATGGTTAAAGTTCTAGAAGCGGCAGAACGAGGTCGGCGGACACGAGCACATGACTAGGTTCAGCGGGCACATGAACAGGGTCAGCAGGCATGTTGCAAGTGGGCATAGTGTGATCCTCGGGCATGGAGCTGGTTGCTGAGGAGGGTTGAGCAGCTAGAAAAGGACTAGTAGCGGGCAGTGGTGAGGGTGGGTGAGGCTGGTGTATGGGCGCTGAGATCGGCCACATTCGATTAGTGCTAGGAGAAACTGGTAGGGAGGCACTAGAGCGAGCAGCCGATGGTGTGTATGAGTGGCCGAACAGGTTATGAGGGGGTAGCCAAGAGACACTAGCGTAGGTATCTGGGCGAGCAGGGCTGGTGGGCGAGGTGGACATTGGAAAAGTAGATTCGACAAATCGAACATGACGCGAAATGTATAGCTTGGTGGTGCTCGGATCATAATAGAGATAGGCACTCGAGTGAGCGAGTAACCAAGGAAGATAAGCAGTGGAAGCGGCAGCGAGTTTGTGGCGAAGAGTAGCGAGACAACCAAAGGCACGAAGTTTGGAGTAGTTAAGCGGAGAGCCAAAAAGTTTATGGTAGGAAGACTGGTGAGCAAGAGTGGGTTTTGGTAGTCGATTTATGAGGTAGGTCGCGGTTTGGAAGGCAAACGACCAGAAAGGCAGCGGACGAGATACACGAGAGAGTAGGGAAATACCAGTTTCAACAATGTTGTGATGGCGACGTTCTGAGAATCCATTGTTTTCCGGGGTGTGAGGGGGTGAGGTGAGGTGAGAGATGCCATGGGCGGACAGGTAGGCGGCCAAGCCAAAATCCCGGGCAAGCCCCATGTACTCGCCTCCATTGTCCGAGTAAAGATTGACAATGGTTGTTTTAAAATAGTTTTCCACCAAGGCTTTAAACTTGAGAAAGATGGTGGCGACCTCAGATTTGAGTCTGAGCGGGTAAAGCCAAATGTAATGGGTATAGTGATCAACAAAGATCACATAGTATTTGAACCCATTAATAGAGGGAAGGGGAGAGGTCCAAACCTCAGTATAAATAGTTTGAAGAGGGAGACTAGACACAATAGTATTTTGATGAAAATGAAGTTTATGACTTTTATTAGAAAGACAATCATTACAATGAACATGATTGAGAGCAATCTCTAATGCTAAACCTAGGCTAGAGAGTATCTGACTTTAGATGGGGGCTAGACGAATGGACAAGGAAATGATGCCAATCTTGATGGGAGACTTTGGAGCTGACACAAGCAGAGGGGCGAGGAGAGGGAGCTGTGGGTCGGCCATTCATACACACCATCCTTGGACTGTCCGGTCAGCAGTATTCTCCCTGTCAGTAGATCCTTCACATGAAAAGAAGATGGTAAGAACTCAATAGACATGTTATTGGAGATGCATAATTGAGATATGGATATGATCGAGATTGTGTTTCATGCTAGGAAAAAATATGATATTTTGTAAAGTAAAGGTGTGTGCAGGGGTGGGGAGGATAGAAGAACCAGTTTTGGAGATATGTAGGTATGTACCATCACCAATGACCATGCTGTCCGTGTTCGGATAGTTGGAGTGAAGATGGAGGTTGCCAAGATCGTTGGTTTTGATTTTAGGACAGATGGAGTATTTTCATTATGTAAAGTAATTTAATGTACTTTCTAGAGGGATTGAGATATGCTTAACTGTACCTAAGTAACTCAGGGATACCAACAAGCTCCAATTAATTGATTATTACTCACTTCTATTAATAATGAAGCCGGTTGTTTAAGCATAAGTATTTGTTAGTCAAGCCTTACTAAAGCCTAAAGGCATCATTTAGTACTAGACACAAATACGTATCTTGTTAATGCTTTTAATATTTGGAATTTGTATTAGGGAGATGCTATTTCCACTATAATTTTTTTTATCTACTATATTATTAAATAAACATCATTTTGACAAACTTTCCCATATTAAGTGTCTAAAAATTTACTATCCCAATTACCTTCTGACATAATTGTTTAATTCAAAAAATATAAAATGATGTTTGTTATTGTCCACATGAATAACATAATTGATATTTTTTTAAATGTTTAATCAATAAAATTCATGGCTTCATGTTACGTAGTAAAAAAACTAGTATTAAAAAACACTGTCAACTGAATTTTGAGAAAACATGTGATTGTTGATTATTGAAAAAAATATTAATAATTAGATTAATTAAAAATATAATTATAAAAAATAAATCCTATAGTAAATTCATATTTTTATAACATATCATAAAGTCTTAATACATTTTTCTTACCAAAAACAATTGATTCTAAATACTCCCTCTCTTCTGGTAAATAGTCGATCATACGATTTTAAAATGTTTCACATTTAAAAGTCAATTTTTCAAAAAATTATGTTTATCATCTTCATAATATTTTACTTTACCCTCACATTTATTAGTAACATATTGATTATGATCAAGTATTTTTGTAATTATGACAAATTCTATTGCTAGTTATATATTTCTTAATAATTAAATTCTTCAATAATGAATTTGTTGAGTGGAACAGAAGGAGAATTAATTCGGATGTGATTAAACCGATAATAAATTAATACTTACCATATTGTAATTATGAAATTTAATTTTATAAAAAATATTGTTTAAACTAAATTAATACTTACCATATTGTAAACGCAAATATTGATAACTTAATCATAAAAACAAAATAAAAACAAAATAACAGCATGGATTTGTGTGGTAATTGGGGAAATGGGCTTGCGCATTTAACTCCGGCTGTTTTCGGGCTTTTCGTGCGGACTAGGTTAGATTACAGGGTTTGACCTTATCTCAGTCTTTGTTTTCTTCTTTAACTGCAAATGTCTTTTCTTAATTTTGTTTTTTCCTTTAATTAAACGTATTTACCAAGAGTATTTATAAGTATTTATTGAGCATCCATATTTTATATTTTTAATCTTCTTATTTATGAAGAGAGAGTGATATCATAGCCGGAAATGGGCTTGCGTCATTTAACCCGGCTATTTCATGAGTTAGATTACAGGGTTTGACCTTATGACATCAGTCTTTGTTTTCTTCTTTAACTGCAAATGTCTTTTCTTAATTTTGTTTTTTTTCCTTTAATTAAACGTATTTACCAAGAGTATTTTAAGTATTTATTGAGCATCCACATTGTATATTTTTTAATCTTCTTATTTATGGAGAAGAGTGATACCATAGCCAATTAGGAGAGAGAGAGAGAGAGAGACAGTTTTTTCTTCCTAAATAGAAATAAACAAAAGGAATCTTCCTAACCGATGTGTGTGACCGGGTTTTGGGGGAGGGGGAACAAAATGATTTTTTTTATTGGTTTGTGTTAAATTTAATTTTTTTTATTCAAGAAGATTATACAATAAAAAGATATATTCTTAAGTGGATAAGAAGATAAAAATGTATAAGTGATAGTTAGTGAGACCTAGTTAAAAGATATATAGAAAGATTACACAATAGGGATGTTCTAATCGGATCTTCTTAGTAGAGTACTTTTTACAAGGGGTTGCACAAGTGTGTTACTAGTCATACTTTAACGCAAAAATTAAGATCCGTAAGACCGTATTATAAAAAACATACTTTAACACGAATGATTATAGAAACTATATGCACTTGCCAAACTAAGTGCATTATAAACTTGGTTTAACTTATCAGACTTGTTATTATACGAAAAAAAGAAGAAGAAGAGATTATGATGTTTTTAGTATTATATGTGTCACTTTTTAGTATTACTAGTCAAGCTAGACAGTAGAAGTAGATATAGTCCAACTTGATTTTGGTAATATTCCTTGATTGGGTTGGTTCTTTGAGGAAATTTTGTAATCCCAGCTAAATCAGAGTAAGATGTGTTCATTCCTGGCGTTGTAACAAGATTTTTTTTCCTGGTTGCTAATCCTTTATTGTTTAGGTAAAGGTTTTATATGATATTGGTGTTTAAATCAGAGGAAATTTTCCTTCTCCAAACTTATCAAACTAGGGAACAACAAAACCTGATAATCTTAGCAATATGGTGATTTAGAGCTTGGAGTTGGCTTCATCAATGGGTCTCCTTCCTTGCTGATAGTTTTTGAAATAGAGATCAACAAAATTTGTCATCCTTTTGTGTAGCCTCGGGCTGTCCTTGCTTATGAGCTCCTCAATGGGACCAATCTCCTTATTTGATTCTGGCATGCAGAACACTGCAACAGTCATCCTCTCTCTTTCTTATACTCTCTCAAGTCTCATCATTGATTGATCCATTTCACAAAGCTACCCTGTGTTCATAACCATGGAAATGTCGACTACTGCTGAACTTTCAGTGACTAGAAGATATTGGCAGGAAGCAAGCCGAATCTTCAAACATAAAGCATGTGTGATATGGTATGAGTCTTGATCGGAAATTTCAAGAAAATAAGAAATTTACCATTGCATAAATTACAATTACAAAATTACATTAATTCGAATGGGGGAAATTTTTTTATTAAGAAAAGCAGCTGAACCTACCTAAAACTTGTAGGCTGCCTGCGTACCCAAAATCCACCAGGGATCAAGCTGCCACGCAGTTCTCTTTCTTCTTTCTTTACATACTCATATTAAATTGCTTAATGTATATATCCACCGTTTCAGTTCTTTCTCAATAACAATATAATTCAAATTCTCTGATTTCTGAAGCTGAGTGAAGTCCTCCATGCAATTGTTTCTGGGTCTTGTTCTTCTTCTCTCGATCAGAAAGAGGGACAGGGGCGGCTGCTACTGTAGTTTGTTGATGAAGGGACTCTCTGCAAGATTTCCTCTTCTCAGAGTATGGATCGATCGGTGTCAGTCCAATGGAAGCTCTGATTTTCTGAAGCTGCATTCATTCCTTATCCAGCGTCTTCTTTTGTTATGATCTCTCGATTTCTGAAGCTGCATTCCGGTTTGGTTGTTTTTTTCCGGGTCTTGTATTGCAGATATTTTTGTTCATCTCTCAGAAAAGGAAAGGGACGGCTGCTACTGCGATTTGTTGATGAAGGGACTCTCTGCAAGATTTCCTCTCCTCATAGGACGGCTCGAAGTCCGCTGCAGGCGATCTCGATCTCGATCGGGACCTTGATCTGGATCTCCAACTCTTGACCATGCTACGTCTCTGATGACTATCTCCAACCAAATTCAACAAACAAAACGCTGATGATCCACTGGCGGTGGCGGTAGAGAAATAAGAATCGTCGTAGACCGTCACGCCAACATTAAGAACGCCTTGAAACTGGCTAGACGGGCACTGGACTTGGACGGCAGAAAACAACGGCTTTCCTTCAGGCAAACCATTACCATCGATGCAGGTGCTGAGAAGTAAACGAGCGCTGCCAACGTGAAAGTCTTTGACAAAACCACGGATGGCATAGATTTCGACGGAGACGCTTGAGGTTTCGCTGGCGAGGAATTCAGCCGGGACACGGAACACGAACTTGTCGTTCCAGGTAGGGTTTTGTCCACCGATGGAGTCGAGACTGCTGGTGAGCTTGGTTGATTTGTCAACAGAAACGACCGCGTAGGTTTGCATATGAGATCGTTGTTTAGGGGGTTGTAGAAGGGATTGAGCGCAGATGAGGTTGATCTCCAGGAACTTGATAACAGGTTTGGTGTTTCTCCTAGCAAAGAGAGCGGCAATAGACTTCGGGTGAGGAGTAGGGACACTGACGGCGAGGGGGACGGCGTCAGCGGCGGCGGCCATTGTATTGAATCAGGGTTTGAGTATGAATTGATTGAGGAAAAAGAGTAATGGCGGCTCTCGATCAGACTCCATTTTATAGGCTTTCTTAGGTAGCGTAAGCAACCAGCACGACATTTCTTGGGGAGCAAATTTCTAGTGGCGGTTAGGTTATGTTAGATTTTGATCCATTTTCCTATTATTTGGTCACAATCCGCGTATTAACATAAATATCCAATCACAGATATCACCATTTTAAACAATTATTTAGAAATAATTGCGGCCGACCTATTTTTTAAAAAATTATAAGAGTTTTATTTCAATGTTTTTTTTTCAACCGGAAAAAGATATTTTTGAGGGTAAAATGATTGCGATACACTTAATGAGCATGCGGCACGCTACGTTTTTATAATGCGGTTCAAAAATATCAGGTTAAATATATGAACCGCGATACAATTAGACTATGAAATTAAACTATTGAACCGCGGTGCAAAGATTAATGAAATGAAATTTATGAACCACGATTCAAAAATAAACTAGAAAATTAAACTTTGAACCGCGGTGCAAAAATTAATACAATGAAATTTATAAATCGCGGTTCAAAAATAAACTAGAAAATTAAACTTTGAATTGCAGTGCAAAAATTAATGCAATAAAATTTATGAATCGCGGTACAAAAATATTATCTAATTTATTTTTGCTAAGCGATACAAAAGTATAAATAATCAGTTTACTCTTATTCAAGTCCACATTTAGTAAGTACAAGCGTGACAATTGAAGAATCGTAATTTTCGAATCCAAAGTATATTGTCGGAACTGTTGAAGAAAACGATAACATTTTTGGAACAATATTTAGAAAAAAATGGTATTTTGCAGTTACAAAAAGAATGGTGGACTTCTCGGGTTAAAAACTTAAAAAAAAAAAAAAGAACCGATCAAAATTTCACCCAATTATTTATTCTATGCATTTAGAAATGATGGTCGGATTGGCGACAGTTAAACAGCCGTTGAAATTGCAACTCTAAACCTAGCCCTATAGATTTCGATTTAAACGGATCTTACATGATTACACCTAAAAAATAATGTTTTTATTTAAATTTAAAATTTAAAATTAATTAATAAACAGAACAGCGGTTATCAAGATAAGTGTCACCAATATATCAACCACTTCACGTAATGGGTGATTGATTCAAGGGATTATTATGGAAATTAATTAATTATTGAGTTTGAAGCTTTAGTTGCTGGATAGATCATATTTTTGTTTATAATTCATTTAGCTTCAAAATAGCTTTTTCTCACAGCAATTTATAAAAAGAAAATGGTGGGTGGGTGGACATCGACTTGACAACTCTTTCTAAACCACTAATAAAAAATCTTAAAGCCTGTAAAATAAGTCTAACCGTTTATTTGTCTAATTGAGAAACTAATTGAATGCCTTCATATATTTGTGTCCATGCAGTTGAAGGTTGCGTAGCACTTTGGCACATGCGGATTAGAAGGTCAAACAAGCAAGACCAGACCCACATTTAGTAAGTACAAGCCTGACAATTGAAGTCCCTCGGGCATAGTCAAGTGGTAAAAGGAAGGGGACATAAAATTTTGGAGGCATGCAGCGTGGGTTTGATACTTGGTGGAAGCACTTTGCTTTCTTCTGAGATTGGATCTTGTATGTGTTATTAGTTGCAATGTTCTCAAACCTTGTATCATTTCGGGCACATCCCGTGATTTTCCGGTAGTAACAATGAGGGACCGGAACTACTACCCCAAGATTCAACCTGGTTAAAAAAAAAAAAAGCCTGACAATTGAAGAATCGTCGGACCAAAACTCTGACAAGTTAAAACATTTCCAAGTATATATTGTAATCAACAATTCAACATCAAGCATTCAGACTTGAATATTTGAAGAGTCTGAACGTTGCAAAAACTATGTCATAGAGACAATTCCAATGCACAACATGTTGTTTTACAAACAAAATAATAATCTCGACAAAGCAAATCTGTAAATAATAACACAAATTTCCCAAAAGTTGTGATTGAATATGAAAAGAAATTAGAGCTTAATAAACAATTAACTTACCAGTTTACCAGCGAGGGTGAGAGCGAGTGGCGACAACGAGAAGCACAGGAGTCGGAGCCGACGACCACGATTGAAGACGACGAGCACGTGCATGTGCCGGTGTGCGTTTGCTTTCCCCTCCCCTTTGTTGTTCCATTTTGTTGGAATATTTGGGGTAAATATGTATGGGTGAATGATTAAGTCACCACAAAAGAGTCTAAACCCACATTGAAAGGCGGTGTTGCTCGCTGAACCAACACACCCGTTAGAGTGGTGGGCGGCAGTTGGGCTCGAACAAACACGTCCAGGTTCGATGGGCAGCCGTCACTCGAATAGACACGTCCAGGTTCATTGAACATGCCACGGGTTGCATCCTTTGTGAACAGACTCGACCAAGGCTAGATAAAGACCCCTCTTCCAGTCATTCAGGTCATCGAAGTCCAAACAACATTCTCTCAGTCTTAACATCCGAAAAAAATCTTAAGTGTTTTACAAAAGAAATCCAGTTTTCTTTTACTCCTTTTCCTTCTCCCGTTTTGTGAAAGTTTGAAGAGCAAGTCAACAAATTAATTTGGTTCATCGTGGTTAGAAGAGTCTAACTTTTGGAAGAAACGTTATATCTTGGGAAAATTGCCAACCTCCGTTTGCACCCAATATTTATCTTAAGGAGTCAACCTTGCTTTGAAGATATTAAGATAATCAAAATTATATACAACACATTTTAGGTGTCTATGGGCCAACCTTAATAACCTTTTCCTATGGGGTTAGTCCTATTAACTCAAAATTTTTACGGGTCACCTTTTTCCATCCCTAACCCTTTTTGGTTTCGGTTTAACAGGTTCTCTGGGTTCCTTGGCCCTTTTAACTTACACTAGTAAGGTTTACGCACGTTGCACGTGGTATTAATGATTTTTAAAAAGTAATTTGTTAGTTCCTTCATTTTTTTCTTGACTTTTGATTATTAGATTTTTATGTGCTTTAATCTTTAGAGTTTTTGAGACTTATAAATTATGTTGTTGTGTGTTTAGCATTTCTGATACTTTGTTTTTCGGTCATTTATAATGTATGTTTTTAGTCATTGTATAATCTCTTTTTTTAATACCAAACATGAATTCAATCATTTTTATCAGTGTGCAAATTGAAAACAATTCAAACTTACTATCTTAGATAAACACATTGTTGTTGGAGACTTTGCTTATGTCGTTTCTGGAATTTATGGCTTTTTTAAAAAAAAAATTATGTTGGAGAATCAAACTCTCAACCCCAAAGTATATAGTTATACTAAAAATTACAAAATTTCCACAAAAGTATCTATGAAGTCTCACTTTACCACACCCAACCTAAGTTTTGTGTCATTTTCATATCATTTTATAACTTTTTTATAGTTTACCCCCTAGCCACGGCGAAGGTTACCAAACTGACATTAAGGTGTACATGATATTTCACGTGTAGGGCATTTTGGTCATTTTCTGGCAACAATTTCTCTCGCTTTTATTATCCAAAGAGAGTTTTTTTCTTCTTCTCCAACAACTCTTTCTTTTCTTCTCCTGTTGAATCTTACATAAAAATTAGATTTGCTTAAAATCATTCCACTTGATTGTCAGCCAAGAATTTAAATTATCTTTGGTCGGCTCGTAAAATTATTTTGTCAGTTATTCACTTCAGCTGACCTTAACGTGTTTAGTGTCAGTTTGTCTTTCCTTATTTGATTGATCATATACTTGTACTAACACTTTCTTACTTTGTGTTTTTGGTAGATATTCTGCTAAAAAATATTTCACAGGATCTTTTGAGATCTTGCATTTGCCAAACACATTTTCAAATTCAAAATGTGTTCATAACGGGTTACTCTTGAAGATTATCTATAAATACCCACTGTAAGCATTCTTGAAGACAACAATTTTACAGAAGTCTTAAGCCATATATGCTTTCAAGAAATTTCTCTGTTACGTAGTCTTCTTAGAAAAACATTAGCTAGATACTCTTCTTTGTTTAATTCCTTCTAGTTATTGTTTAGGCAAACACTGAGTGATTCTACTTCATATCTTTTGAATTCAGTCAGTTTGTCTCACGAGTTTGATTGTTTCTCAATCATTCTCCACAAACACCGGTCTTTTGTTGTACACTGATCCATTAGAGATCAAATAGATTTTTAATAAAATTAGTGCACTTCAAAAATCCAAGTCTGACCAACTTGGTAGTGGACGTAGCAGTTTATCTGTGAACCACTTCAACTGATTTGTCAGCCGCTTCTTATATTCTTGCAAACTGACTCAACACTTAAGAAGTTTTTCAACTAATTAAGTGTCAGTCAGTTAACAACAATTGTTTGCTTAATTGTTCAGTTAATTTGTATTCCAATTTCCTCTCTATATTCAGTGATCAACTCTACAAACAACTTCTTTTGAAAAACAGTTTTATCAGCTAGCTGACAAACTTTCATCAGCTTAAGCATTCTCAAAGTGTCAACCAGCTGACCAATTTTCAGCTGACTGATAAACTAGTTTTCCGCTGCCAAACTCAAAAGTTTTACAAATCAACCCTCGAAGTTTTTAAAGGCTATTCACCCCCCCTCTAGCCTTAACTGTTGCCATCTGGACTTACATCTCCATTAATGACATCTTATGTAAATTTTAATTGAAAAAACTATTAAGGTATCATGAATAAATTTTAATTCAAAAATTTCAAGTATTTGATGAAGATCATTTGATATTTGAAGGAAAAAATTACAAGCGGATCATATGAACAATATAGATAAATTGATGGAATGTGTAAGAGGTGGTCCTATGCAACCTATGAAAATCCCACAAAAATTAAAGTTGGTAAATTTCTTCTCTCTCATACAACACAATGCACAAACATACACCACGAATATCAAAACTCATATTTGAACTCATCACAAATGTATACGACAAAGATGAGGCATGCCATGGTTCAATCCATCTTCATCGTCCCTAGCTCAACTCTAATATGAATTTGGATATATTGTTTATCCTGTCAAGTGTTGTACCTGATAAAAACTACAAACAGATATATGAATGTGTAACTGCCAAGGAAATTTGGGATGCTCTTGTTGAATATGTAGAAGGAGATCAAAACACCAAGGACAACAAACTTTATGATTGCATACAAGAGTTTGATGCCTTCAAGAAGGATCCAAAAGAATCTTTAAAGAATGCCTACGACAGATTTCTTGAGGTAAGTAATAGATGTTCTTCTCTTGGTAAAGTTTATAGTATGAAAGATTTAAATATGCGTTTTCTTAGTAGCTTGGGTAGTAGATGGCATGTTAAAGTCACTGCCATTAAGGAAGCAAGAGACTTGAACAAAACTCATATACGTAGTCTTGTTGCAAGTCTGAAAATCTATGAAAAAGAAGTTCTCAAAACTCAAGAAATTGAGAAAAATTTTAAAGGTATATCTCTTCAAGCTGAGGAAGAAACTTCAAAAACTTCTACATCACTGTCAGATGATGACTTTGATGAAGATGAATTTGCTGCTTTTGCTAGACAATTTAGAAAGTTTAAATCTTTTAAAAGGAACTTTCAAAAACCTTCAGCAAACTTTCAAAAGTCTTCATCAAATCCTCAGAAACTCTCATCGAGCTTCCAAAAACCATCTACTTCAAACTTTCAAAAGTCTTACTTCAAAACAAATGAAGACAAGGTTGAGAAAGAAAAACTGTTGTGCTTTAACTGTAGAAAACCTGGTCATTTCGCTTCAAATTGTCCTTTTACAAAAAATGAGTATTACAAAAGAGCCCCCAGAAATTTTGAAAAACAAAAGGGCTTAGTTGCTGAAGATCAAAATCTTGCAACTTGGATTGAAACAGATTCTGAAGATGAATCTGCTGATTTTGAGCAAGAAGCAAATCTGTGTCTTGTTGCAGAATCAGCAATATGTGATTCAGATAATGAGTTTCCAAGTCCAAGATATTCAAAAGAGTCTGAAAATGAGCTGTCAAGCTCACCTATTACAAACTCCAAACTGACCAAGGTCATCAAACCTGATCAGTTTGTGGTTAAAAAAAATAGGAATTGGATTTTATGGACAAGGAATCATAAGCCAGCCAGAAAGGAAAGTCAAGTCAACTTCTCCAAGGACTGCTAAAGTAAGTCATGATTCAAAAAGGCAGGAGGAGAAGATTACTGACTCAAGTGTTGATGATTTGCTGGAACAAATGCAAGAAATGTATTCCAAGTTTGAAACACTTAAAAGAATCCATGTTTCTTTATCTGGAGATTTAAAAAGAATTTCAAAAGAAAACTGTGAGCTTCAAAAGATCAATGAGCTTTACAAAGTTCAGCAAAAAGAATTGCTGCAACTTAAAAGTCTCAATAAAAAACATGAGATTCAAGCAAAAATCTCAGATGCCCAGATTGCTGACCTTGTGGAAAGAAATCTTCGACTGACCAATGTTGTTGATACTTACTCAAAGTCAAAAGCTGATGTAGAAACAATCATCAGTCAACAGAAAAGTCATGAAGACCAACATGGTCTTGGATACTCAAAGGATGATGAAGACTGTGAGATCAGACAGTCAAAAGGTGAACCTAAGATTCTACAAAAAAAAGACAAGGGATCAGTTTATAATGTTGTGCCATTCACTTATCCCAGAAACATGAATCAGCACAAGAGGTACATTAACAGAAAGGATAGGCTGAACAATGACAGTTGTCAGTCTTACGTCACAAGCCTCTAAATCGATCGCTAACTCAACAAGCGACAAATGTCCGACAAATGTCGCTAGGCGACAAAAGGAGGATTCGAGAAGAAAGACAACTGACAAGTTCAAGCCTATAAATTTTGTTGCTGCCAAGACCTCTAAGCTGAGTCATAAGGAATCAAAGAATTCACCTCAAATGACTGATAAACCTGGTTATCACAAGTGTAATATTTGTTCTACTTTTGGTCATCAGTCACATGAATGCTTATATAGATTTAAACCTACTGACAGAACTAGAATGCCTAATTTCAGCAAGTTTGGATACCTAAGAAAACTAACCCTTTGGACCCAAAAGTATAAAGGGTACCATGATTTAAATATTCATATTTCAGGTATGCTTAATGGCAGATGATCAATCAACTGACATATGGATATTAGACAGTGGATGCTCCAGACACATGACTGGATCAGCTGAACTCCTTACTAACATTTCTGCAGCAAAAGGACCTTCTGTTATTTTTGGAGACAACTCAAAAGGAAAAACTATTGGCTATGGATCCATTATCAGAGGATCTATAATAATTGAAAATGTCTCTTTAGTACAAGGTTTGAAACACAATCTTCTAAGTATCTCACAATTCTGTGATAAAGGTATGAGCTGCTCATTCTCCTCCACACATTGTTTTATCAAAAATAGCATCACTAATGAAATTTTGCTCACTGGTTCCAGAAAAAGGAATGTTTTTGCTATTGATTTACTTTCTTTAAATAACAATACTCAAATTTGTTTGGTAGCAAATAATATTTCAAAAAATTCATGGCTTTGGCACAAAAGACTTTCACACCTGAACTTTAAATATCTTTCAAAACTTTCAAAAGGAGATTTGGTAAAGTGCCGCCATCCATAAATTTTCCTCTCGACAAAAATGTGATGCTTGTATTTTAGGAAAAATAACAAAAACTACCTTTCAAACCAAAACCATGTCTTTCAACCAAAAGAATTCTTGAACTTCTACATATGGATTTATTTGGTCCTGTTACAACTGCAAGCCTAGGAGGAAACATGTATACTTTGGTTGTTGTAGATGATTATTCCAGGTACACATGGGTTGAAATGATGCAATCCAAGGATGAAACTTATAGCATTCTTACTTCCCTATTCAGAAATCTTCAAACTCAAAAGGAATGTGAGATTATAAGTGTTAGATCTGACAATGGTACAAAATTCAAAAATCTTGGGATGGACACATACTGTGATGATCATGGAATTGATCATAACTTTTCGGCAGTCAGAACACCTCAGCAAAATGGTATAGCTGAAAGGAAGAACATGACTCTGATTGAAGCAGGTAAAACAATGATAGCAGAAGCAAAATTGCCAAAATATTTTTGGGCAGAAGCTGTCAACACAGCATGTTTTACACAAAATAGATCCCTCATAAACAAGTTTCATGGTAAGACTCCCTATGAAATATGGAGAGGAAGAACCCCTAACATTGCTTTCTTTAAGATCTTTGGGTGCAAATGCTTTATTCACTACAATGGTGGTGATTACAGAGGTAAATTTGATGAAAAAGCTGATGAAGGTATTTTTGTTGGTTATGCTAAGCATAGTAGAGCTTATAGAGTTTATAATAGAAAAACTCAAGTAATTGTTGAATCTATGCATATTACTTTTGATGAATCAAATTTATTCGAGTCTTATAAGACTCCTGATGATACTAACAATTTTGAAATATTTGAGACAGGAAACAGTACTGGTTCAATTCAAAATAATCCTTCATCTTCAACCCCTCCTGTAGAAACTCTAGATATTCAGAATGAACTTCAGCATGCTGACAATCTTCAGCCAGCTGACAATCCTAACCCTGTCACAATAGATCAGTCAGCTGACACACTTAGTTCTGAAGCTATTCACTGACATTCATCCATCTCCACCTTTACAAACTGAATCTCTTGACCTTCCTAAAGAAATTAGGGAAGCTAGACATCATCCAGTTTCAAACATCATTGGAAATCCGTTTGCTGGATTAAGAACCAGAAGTAGCTCCAGAAATGAAACTCTTGATTCACATGCTTTTGTCTCTTCCATAGAACCCAAAAAGATTGATGAAGCCTTGGAAGACCCTCAGTGGATTGAGGCCATGCAAGAAGAGCTGAATCAGTTTGAAAGATGTAAAGTTTGGGAACTTATGCCTAGATCCACAGATCAACAAGTCATTGGAACTAAATGGGTGTTCAGAAACAAGTTGGATGAAGATGGAAATGTTACAAGAAATAAAGCAAGATTAGTAGCCCAAGGATATAGACAGGAGGAGGGCATTGACTATGATCAAACTTTTGCTCCTGTGGCAAGGCTTGAAGCCATCAGATTATTTCTTGCTTATGCAACCTACAAGGACTTCAAGGTATATCAAATGGATGTAAAAAGTGCATTTTTAAATGGAGACCTACAAGAACAAGTATTTGTTGAACAACCTCCTGGTTTCATTGATCTTAAAAAGAAGGACCATGTTTACAAGCTAAGAAAGGCTCTTTATGGTCTTAAGCAAGCTCCAAGAGCATGGTATGAAACCCTATCCAAATTCCTTATGGAAAAAGGATTTCAAAGAGGTAAGATCGATACTACTCTTTTCTCTTTAAAGCACAAAGGTAATATTTTACTAGTTCAAATTTATGTTGATGATATTATTTTTGGATCTACTAATGAAATTTTGTGCAAGAGATTTGAGCATCTTATGAAAGGAAAATTTGAGATGAGTATGATGGGAGAACTAACTTACTTCTTAGGTTTGCAAATTAAGCAAACTGAGGAAGGAATTTTTATCCATCAATCTAAATACACAAGAGAGCTGATCAAGAAATACAATCTTCAAGAAGCAAATTCAGCAAACACTCCAATGGGTGTTGAATGTCACCTAGTCACTGATGAAAAGGGTAAGCCAGTTAATACAACTGAATACAGAGGTATAGTTGGATCTCTTCTTTATTTGACTGCTAGCAGACCAGATATCATGTTTGTTGTGTGTATATGTGCTCGTTTTCAAGCTAATCCTAAGGAATCTCATATGATTGCAGCAAAAAGAATCATTAGATATTTGATTGATACTGAAAAATTTGGTATTTGGTATCCCAGAGACTCTTCTTTTAATTTGATTGGATATTCGATGACCTTGCGGCTTGCGAGTTAACGAGAAAAAGTACCGGTGGAACATGTCGGTTCCTTGAAGCAGGCGATATCATGGGCATGCAAAAAGCAAGCTTCGCTTCCACTTCAACTCAAGTCGAATATATTCTTCTTTGGAAGTTGTTGTTCTCAGATTCTTTGGATGAAACAACAACTATTGGATTATGAAATGCCTATGGGAACCTGTCCTATTTATTGTGATAATACTTCTGCTATATCAGTTTCTAAAAATCCTGTCATGCATTCTAAAACCAAACACATAGACATCAGATATCATTTTTTGAAAGATCATGTTGAAAAAGGCAATGTTCAGCTAGAATATGTTCCTACTGAATTTCAATTAGCTGACATTTTTACAAAAGCCTTAAAATCTGACAGATTTGAATTCTTAAGAGGAGAATTAGGAATGCTTATTATGTCATAGAAAGATATCTTTGGTTTGTCTAATCTTTGCAGGGAATACTTCAGTTTGTCAGTCAATACGACTCTAGCTGACAAATTATCTCAGCTGATATTATATGGTCAGCCAGTGGTATAGTAAAAATCTTGTCAGCCAGTAACTGACATATGAAGCCCTTAAGCAACGTCCAGCTGACAAAAATTTTCCCTCATTTCTGGTTGGAACCATGCTTTAAATCAAAATTATGTCAGCCAGTAGCTGACATACGTTCACAACTGACACTTCTTAGCTGACAAATCTTTATACAATATTTATCACCGGTGACAACACGATGATTAACGATCCTTTGTCTGGTAGTCTCGAGCCTTAAGTCAAAGGCCGATCGTATCTCAGCCTAAGACTTACTCTAAAATTTATTAAAAAATCCTCATTTATTTCCCGCCTTTTTATTTTTCTTGGAACTCGCGAAGCTTTCTTGAAAAGCCAAAATGACCTTTCCACTATCCCACCAACTCTGGCGGTTGAAATGACGTGTTTTCACAAAAACGGCTCATCATTGTGATAATAACTCTCTGTCATAAACTTCCATTTTTATCACAAAAACCAAAATTATGTGTACTTTATCACTACACTCCATATCTTCACTTTTAAAACCCACTATCTCTTATAAGTGTCCGTACCTATCTGTTCTTTATTTAAAACCCACTCACCTCACTTCGAACTTATCGTTCTAAAATCCTTTCTCTCTCTAAAAATTTCTTCTTCTTCAAAGCTCTTCCTACTTTCAAAAACCCTAACCCTAGATTCTCTGGTATTCTCCATTCCTACTCCTTCTTTCTTTCTCTTTTTCATCTGCGTTCTTAACATATTTGTTGTTATTTCAGGAAATGGCTTCGAACACAGCAGTTGGATGTCTTCTAGACATCGTCTCTCTGAATGCAGAACCTCTAGGGCTTGAATTGATTCATCTTGTCACTGCTAATGGGTTAATGCCTCTACTCTCCTTCAACATTCGAACCTACAGCTGCCAACTAACTGAAGAATTCTTCATGGGTATGGAGGAAAACCCAGCCGATCCTTTCTCTCTCATCGGCAATATCAGAGGCGTCCCTGTTGTGTTTGACTCAGAAACCATCTCAGCAGCCTTCCCTGATCTTTATGACGATGGTTCAACCACCTATACCATCCCTGATGAAACTCAACGAGCAGGCTGGATTACTATGAGAGGTGAAGTACCAGTAGAGCTTGCCTTCGACAGGCACAAGCACCGATTTGCCCCACTTCATTATGCCTTGGCTACTATCCTGGACAAGTGCCTCATAATCAAATCTGGGGGGCATGACAAGATTACTGAAGCCCAACTATTTCTCATGGAAGGGATTGTGGAAAACTGCGAGATGAACTGGGGAGCTGTTTTGGTGGAATGTATAAAGGTCAACATTGCCAAGTACAAGGAAAACATGGCAACTGGAAACCCAAGGCTCACTCATCATCTGATTATAAATCAGTTTCTTCGATCAATCCCTACTCTTCAGCATCTACTCATTAAGGTTGGTGACCTTGAACCTGTCAAGGTGAAGAAATATGTTGCAGCTGACATCAAAAGAGCAAGTGTGTCAAGCAGATTTGGTCAGGAAGTGCTTCCAGTTCAGTCAAGCAGGAGACCAAGAAGGACAAGGACCCAAGCTCTTACGGCTGTTTCTTCCAGTCAGCCAGCTGATGATGGTCAGCAAGCTGAAATTGATCAGCCAAGTATTCAGCCAACAAGAGTTCAGCCACCAAGGGGTCAGTCAGGTGGTCAGTTAATCAGTGGTCAGCCAACATGAGGTCAGCTAGCTGAAAATGCACCTCTAACTGTAGCCGGTCAGCCAGTTGATGTGCAAGAAGCTAACGTCCCTGAAAGGAGGCAACCTAGAAGGAGGAGACTGACACTGCTGCAAAAAGACAAAGAAAAAATCCTGAGCTTAATCCAGGTACCTTTGTTCCTTTCTCTCCTACTCCTACCACTGATCCTGCTCCAAACTCTCCCCCATCAAATCCTAGGTCTCCAAACACTGCTCCAATAAAGTTTTTCCCACCAATTAGGAATCCCACCTTTCATCCTAGGCATTCCTACTACCAAGCTAATCCAGTACCTATCCCTCCTAATTGGGTCTTCCCTATCGATCATCTTCCTTACTTTGTTCAGTTTCTTCTTTCTTTCCATGAGGAGAAGAAAGCTGAAAAACCACTTGTCAACCCAGTTAAATACATTGACCACAATCTAAAAAGGCGACCTTACGTGTTGTACCCTGTCACTCCCAATCTCAGTCAGGAAGATTTAGTGGCCAATTATGGCAAGTATTTTGATCCTCTTCCTTTGCTCTGGAACATATTCTATCTCTCCAATGATAGATTTGTTCAGGATGAGCTTATCTATTTAGCCTGGACAATTTATAACAAAGTTCATGACCTACCAGCTCTTCCCTCAAATGATCCCTTCCTGGTTGGCAGACTTGCACTGCCTGAGGATGATGACATAAACCAGGACTGGGAACAACCTTCAGTTGAGCCAGCCAAATTAGCTAGGATCCAAAGAGCTGCAAACAAATATGTCCAGGATGCAGTTAACACTGCAAACCAAGCCTATATTGAACTCCACAGACAGATGGCCTCCATGCCAGGAGGAGCTTCTATGAACACTGCTTTCCCTGATGCAATGACTAGTCAACCAGCCCCATTGATTACAGAATCCATTCCAACTGTTCCTCATATCACTCCTTCTCCTATTCCCTTTGTTGTGTCAGCCACAACCTTACCAGTTTCAGCCTCAGCTGAACCCACAGCTATTTCCACATCTACTTTGCAACCCATCTCTCTACCCTCTTTCAGTCCCACTATTGATGCCTCTTCTTCCATACTTCCTGCTACTGTTACTCTCCCTACACTACCGATATCAGTGCCAGTTCCTCAACCTTCAATCCCCATGCCAGTCAATCTACCAACAATCACACCTGTGTCAGCCACTCCCTCTTCTGCCCCAGCTATGTCAGCCATACCCCTACCAGTCACACTTGTGTCAGTCACTCCATCCCTTCCCATTCCTCCATTGACTGATACCATTCATACTCCTATCCCCACCGTGTCAGCTGCACCTGCTCCTCTAGCTGATCCTTCAGCTGCTATTCTTATCTCATCAGCTGACACTGCAGCTGCTTCTCCCCCTCTTCCCACAACTGACATACCCTCTCACCCAAACCAGGCCTCCCCTCTGTTTGTTCTACCTGACCTCTCCCTTCACACATCTCTCACCCTTTCAGTCAGTCCCTTGTCTACCATCAAGCCTACCCAACCTGAGCTTTCCACGGAAGATGCTTCTGATTCTTCCTCTTCTGAAAAATCTGTTGGCCAATCCCCCATAGACTCATCATCTGATTCCTCCAAGTCCACCTCTGAGGATGAGTCCCTTCTTAGCCCTTCTCAGCTGGCCTGTAGGAAAGCCAGAAAACAAAGGGAGATTGTCTCCAAGGCTTTGCATCATCCTACAGGCACCAAAATTGTCTTTCCAGAAGACATGCCTCTACCTGAACCCATGCCTGAGCCAGAAGCCCAAATCCCAGCCTATCCAATGGATGTCTTTTTCCCTCCTGACCCTGAGGATGCTGATATCCATACTTTTCAGCTATTCTCTAATGAGCCCCTCTCACCACCTCCCGAACCTGCAACCCCTGGTTCCCTCTCTTTGTCAGCCAAGCTAGATCTTCTGTATGTCCATCATTTGCAAATGAAGTCAGCTTTCACACACCACACCAACCAGCTTGCTACACTTCAACAGCAAGTGGCTTCTCTGCTTCCAAACCTTACCCATATCATCACCACCGAGGTGCAAGCCGCCATTGCTGCTGGTGCCCCTCGTGAAGCCAATATGGATGACTGGAGGACCATCTTGCTCTACCAGCAAGAATGGGCCAACCGAGCTTTCAATGCTGAAGCAGCAATGCTTCAAACCATTCAGGAGGAGAAGAAGCAGAAAGCACGAGCTGATACTTACCTGGTCGAAAACAAGATTCTCGAACGTCGGCGATGCGACCGGCCGATAACCCGAAGCACAAGCAGAACCTGAAGCGAAGAAGGAAACCAAGCTGAACAAGAACAAGTAAAGGAAAATGAAGGCTTTGGCCGACAAAGAAGCTGAAGTTGGTCCATCAGTTGAAGCAGACAAGAACAACTGAAGGATCCACATCAGTCAACTGGATATCTCATCTCTCTAAACTCTGAACAATTTTAAACTCATGTTTTACTTGTAGTTTACATTTGGTACTTTTAATTTTTAAGCTACCTTCCTTCATATATTATCTGCTTGCTGTACTAACATCACTTTTGCAGGAACTTAAGCATTTTTGGCTTTCTGCTTTCAAGTGAATGGTTTTAAGCAAATAGGAGGAGATTGTTGAATCTTACATAAAAATTAGATTTGCTTAAAATCATTCCACTTGATTGTCAGCCAAGAATTTAAATTATCTTTGGTCAGCTCGTAAAATTATTTTGTCAGTTATTCACTTCAGCTGACCTTAACGTGTTTAGTGTCAGTTTGCCTTTCCTTATTTGATTGATCATATACTTGTACTGACACTTTCTTACTTTGTGTTTTTGGTAGATATTCTGCTAGAAAATATTTCACAGGATCTTTTGAGATCTTGCATCTGCCAAACACATTTTCAAATTCAAAATGTGTTCCTAACGGGTTACTCTTGAAGATTATCTATAAATACCCACTGGAAGCATTCTTGAAGACAACAATTTTACAGAAGTCTTAAGCCATATATACTTTCAAGAAATTTCTCTGTGACTTAGTCTTCTTAGAAAAACATTAGCTAGATACTCTTCTTTGTTTAATTCCTTCTAGTTATTGTTTAGGCAAACACTGAGTGATTCTACTTCATATCTTTTGAATTCAGTCAGTTTGTCTCACGAGTTTGATTGTTTCTCAATCATTCTCCACAAACACCGGTCTTTTGTTGTACACTGATCCATTAGAGATCAAATAGATTTTTAATAAAATTAGTGCACTTCAAAAATCCAAGTCTGACCAACTTGGTAGTGGACGTAGCAGTTTATCTGTGAACCACTTCAACTGATTTGTCAGCCGCTTCTTATATTCTTGCAAACTGACTCAACACTTAAGAAGTTTTTCAACTAATTAAGTGTCAGTCAGTTAACAACAATTGTTTGCTTAATTGTTCAGTTAATTTGTATTCCAATTTCCTCTCTATATTCAGTGATCAACTCTACAAACAACTTCTTTTGAAAAACAGTTTTATCAGCTAGCTGACAAACTTTCATCAGCTTAAGCATTCTCAAAGTGTCAGCCAGCTGACCAATTTTCAGCTGACTGATAAACTAGTTTTCCGCTGCCAAACTCAAAAGTTTTACAAATCAACCCTCGAAGTTTTTAAAGGCTATTCACCCCCCCTCTAGCCTTAATCCATTACTGGACTTACATCTCCATTAATCTCCATTAATGACATCTTATGTAAATTTTAATTGAGATAAAACTCAAGAGTGTATGAATATTTTATTCAAAATTTTATTTGAAAAATAAATAAAAATAAAGCGGAATCATATCAGATATCAGAGAGATATAATTGAAGATCAGAAAATCACAATCAGATGTCAAGGCCACCACGAATAAGAACCCACAAAAAATTAAAGCTGTCACAGCCCGCGACATTTCTCTATTTCTCTCTCATACAACACAATGCACAAACATACACCACGAATATCAAAACTCATATTTGAACTCATCACAAATGTATACGACAAAGATGAGGCATGCCATGGTTCAATCCATCTTCATCGTCCCTAGCTTCAACTCTAATAAATTTCTCTTCGGTACCGTTGATATTGTTTATGGTTTGATTGGACCAAATTATCTATTTTAAACATTATTCGCCACCGTATCTATCACTACGATTATCAGACATGACATCATCATCACCAAATTTGACATGGAATATACAAATGCTACAAAATTACGTTGAGGGCCAAAGTGGATTTGATGGATAATTCGGGGGAAATTTGAATTTTGGACTCCTTTCGATGGCGCCAAAATATGATTAGCTCCCAAAATTACACAATAAATCTCACATTGCGTCCCAACCTACGAAGTGTCTCACTTTCATACCTTATTTTTCTATTTGTCCCACTTTGTCCCCTTCCGTCTATGGGTGTTGAAAATAGTAATGAAAAATGGTATGTACATGTCACATGAAGATTATTTTGATAATTTTTCTTGGGGTACAAAATGAGATTTGGTTATAACTTCATTATTTAGTTACTCATTTAGTATTTAAAATCTTTTTTAAATAAAAATAATAAATAATTGTTTCAATAATCCAAAAATAACTATATGGCCAATTTATAATTCCCCTCGCAAAGTATCCACCAAATTGCATAGTGCACCCTAACCTAAGGTTTGTCCCATAATGGTATGTGATGCTACATTTGTTTTCTATTTTCCACCCTACCCTTGATGGACGTTAGAAAATTCACTTTAAATAGCACGTGACCTTCCACGTGCGGGGCAAAAATGACATTTCCATTAACTGGTTAAAGAGTAAATGTATTAAAAGGAAAAACTTTAATCTCACATCCTCTCATTCTCTCATCTCCTGGTGCAATCCCATCTTCGGCTCCACCGTAATAGCCGCCATCTCTAGCCCCACCTTATACAGAAGCTGCCATCTCCAGCTTAAACCCTTCCCACTCCAGTCACTTCTATCACAGCTTTCGCGCCTACATCTTTCGATTTTAGCCAAATTCTATCTTCGATCTCCCTCATTCTGTACCCTGCAAAAGTCGCGCCTGAAGTAGTAATTAGAGGCTATAGAGTATACTTACTAAAAACTCTTATAAAAACATGGGATTAACAGAAAACCAATAACCCATATCGACGAATTCATCAGAAAGAGAGACGGGCATGAATCAAGAGAAATGGTAAGGGATTTTATTTAAATACTCTTCAATTTTGCAGGAGAAAATTGGGCATACGACCAGCTTGCATATGACTTAAAACAAAGTATCGAAATTGATAGCATGTTGAAGAAGCTATGGTTCTAGATGAATATTTCGACCTTAGAGCAGTTGTCATGGTGGTCGGGTTGGATTAATTTAAAAATTATGAGAGAAAAAGTAAAGTTATATTAAGTTATGTAAGAGGTTGAAAGGGGGGATGAAAAATTGATTAATTTCAGTGGTGGTTCGGTTTCATCGGAGAAGGTGAGTGGATCCAATTTTATACAAGAAATCGGAGATGAGACGTGTATCTATGGGTAAAAGTTTTTCATATCTTTTGTTTGCGTACTTTGTTTTCATCATCAAGACACTACTAGAAACAGTGCCTTCTGCGACGTAATTCTCAGCGACGGAAATTTTCCGTCGCTGATTAGTGACGGAAATTAAGCATCAGCGACGGAATTGAGCATCGGCAATGAATTCATCGGCGGCGAAATAAATTTTAGTATTCGCTGAAGAAAGTCACCTTTAGCGGCGGAATCGTACTACCGAAAGGAATTCCGTCAGAAATTAAAATTAAATTCTAATTAATATAAAATATCAATAATATTTGAAATTAAATTGAAATTAAATTAAAATAATATTTGAAATGTTAATTTAATAATATAATATCAATAATTAAAATGATTAGCATCAATATAATTACAAAAATTAAATCATTCACATTACAACTTAACAACTTAACGTTAACTTAAATTGAAATTAAATTAAAATATTATTTGAAATGTTAATTTAATAATATAATATCAATAATTAAAATGATTAGCATCAATATAATTACAAAAATTAAAACATTCACATTACAACTTAACTTAACTTAACTTAAATTCTAATTAATATAAAATATCAAAAATATTTGAAATTAAATTGAAATTAAATTAAAATAATATTTGAAATGTTAATTTAATAATATAATATCAATAATTAAAATGATTAGCATCAATATAATTACAAAAATTAAAACATTCACATTACAACAACAACTTAACAGCAACGTAGTAACAACAGCAACTTAACTTAACATAAA
>CM028380.1:3872104-3902955 GCA_013146195.2 Codonopsis lanceolata
ATTAACACAACGATTCGAGTCCAAAATCAAGAATACAGGAAGGAGTACCAAACAAATTTATAATGTTTGGAGAAACGAATACCATTTCCTCGAACAAAAACTTTCTCAAGCTGAATCTACATGGTAAATCCTTTTCTCAAGATTAGCGTAAAATTCATGAATTAATTCTCGAAGGTATGGGGCGACAAGAGAATTGTTTTTCAAGAGATTTCGGCGAGAAAAATAATGAGAAAAGATTGTAGGAATCAACACAGAACTTACAACATTTCGTTCATCTATGATATTCCTTGAAATATTATCACCGGCGATGAAGCAACCTTAGAGATAAAAGAAGAGGAAAAGGGAGTACCCAGTGGTTTCAATTTTGTAGATGTTGCAACAATGGGTGCAACATTGAGCCGACGAGACTTCTTCTTGTGAGAGCGCAGGAGTCTCATCGAATCTTCACTAGCGAGGGGTCCTGCAGCATCATAGTTACGATCGAGAACTATCATCAAGTCGGAGGAAGTTGGCCAATTTGGGCACGGTCGGATGGCTTGAGAGGGTGGAACTGATGGAGATGCATGAGCTTTGTCGCAATCGGATTAAATTCACGAGCAACTTCATCATCGGTGAAAGAACTTGCGACCTTTGAAAATGGCCTTTGTGGAGAGAGAAATCCGAAGGAAATACAACCCTTGGAGACGCGATAGGTAGTCATCATCTTCACCGTGCTCTCAGGTGCACAGAAAGAGGGTGAGAGGCCGGTGACATGAAGGTTCAAGCAGGGAGGAATCGAGCCATTTGGAGGAATGAAAATCATCATCATCGGGATCACTGTCAAGATGGTGAGTCTTGAAAAAATCCAGCACGACTTTGTTTTTCTTTGGCGCTTGGGCCGGCAAGGGTACCGGGGTTTCCAATAGAAGGAAGGCCGGACAAATCTCTGGATTGTCAACATCAATTTCATTCCCTTTTCTCGGGGAGAATCACCGTGAGAGGCTCGAGGCGGGTTGATATACAACCATGGCGGTTGAGAAATCTTACGTGGGATTGGGGCTTTTTGAGGGAAACGCCATTGAAGGCGAATGAAGGAAGAATTCAGATTGGAGAATGGAGACGGAATCGAAATTTTTGAGAGAAGGAGTCCGAGCAAGTCGCCGGAGAGTTGTGAGGGGGATGTTTGAGGCTTGGCGTACCTTTCTGCAAGAAAGTTCCACTACTCTAGCCACTAATGCAATTAGGCGTTGGCAATTAATGATGAAAAGTGAACCGTCGCACACATTACCAGAACTCAAAATTCAAAAATCACATGCTAACCAACCCAACCTTGATAGAAATTAGAAATGAGTCCGCTGTTTGAACATGAGAGATATAAGGAGAATTAGGTACACAATCTGATTTCAACAATCATTTTGAATGATCAGAAATTTCAGGAATACACTAAACATACTTAACCGAGATTGAGACCACACAGAATATACAAACACAGACAATAAACCCGGTTCTGATCATGAAGAAAAACACACATCAGTTTAGACAGCCACATAAAATAATGACTTTGAGAACAAGAGGCAAAACACGCATTTAATTTTGAAGGACAGAAACTAAGGAGGCTGATATCCTGCATCTATATGTCCTAAACAGTATGTCTAAAATATGCAAAAAAGAAGAAACAGCGAAAGAATGCAGACACACACAAGTGATATGTCTAGATCAACTGATTGTAGTTCCCAATGTTGCAACAATGGAAATCACATTCACCAAAAAACTGTGATTTTATGTTCAGCATCTCATTTTACTTTTACCAAATAAGCACAATTACTCCCAGAAATATCATAGGTACTTTATTTCCCTATGAAAATTAGCTTTACTTTATTTCAAGCTAATGCACCACTAGGAACCTTTCACACTATTTACCAAGGGTAGCAACTTAACTTATTGATCAACCCATGGAATTTAAAATCCATAGTCCCATAAGAAAGAAGCCACAACCTTGTTCATAGGTAGCTCTTTTCCGTTAGGTAGCTTTCACACTTTCTCAATTAAGAGGAGTCAATTTAGTCAAGATCAACCCATGCAAGTCGAAACTTCATAGTACATTGACAAATTGCAGCATCCTAAAATTTTGAAAGGTAGCTCTTTCCTTTGTGGTTTAACCGAGAGTTTTTCTCAATTTTAACAACAACTTTATTGGGAGATGGTGAGAAGAATCTGAACAAGAGAATCACAATAATTTTGAATGAATCATCACATATGCACAAAGGTACTTGACACAAACAGATTTGATCTAGTGTGCCCCCCTAGATAACAATGCAATATGCCTAATTTTTTATTTTTTATTTTTTTAGTGAGGGATTACATGGCACACATACCGAGAGATTTTCTAAGATTTATAAATCTCTCAAAATCTAGACATTTAGTAAAGATATCAGCCAATTGGTTTTCTGTACCAACATGTTCAATGCATACAATGCCTTGTTCAACTAAGTCTCTAATAAAATGGTGTCTTATATCTATGTGCTTTGTTCTTTTGTGTTGAACATGATTTTTAGCTATGCTTATAGCACTTGTGTTGTCACAATACATGGTTAAGATATCACTGTGCAAACCATAATCTTGGATCATTTGTTTCATCCACAAAAGTTGTGTACATCCACTACCAGCAGCTTATATACTAGATTCAACTGTTGATAGGGCTACACAATTTTGTTTCTTGCTAAACCAAGAAATCGATTGTTTCCAAGATAGAAACATCCTCCGATGTACTCTCATGTCATCAACATCGCGCCAAGATCATCGAACCCAACAAGATTGGTATTTGTATGCTTAGTATACCACAAACCCATGCCAAAGGTCTCACCAACATATCGAATTATTCTTTTTGACAGCTTTTAGGTGAGAAACTTTGGGGTTTGCTTGATACCTTGCACACAAACACACACTGTACATGATATCTGGACGAGTGGCAGTTAAATACAGCAAACTCCCTATCATACTTCTATACAAGGTAGGATCAACACTTTCTGATTTTTCATCTTTATTAAGTTTATCGGATGTACCCATATGGGTTTTTTTATGTTTTCCATTCTCAAGATCGAATTTCTTCACCAAGTTTAGAGAGTACTTGGCTTGAGAAATGAACATCCCTTCATGTGATTGTTTGATCTGAATGCCTAAGAAATATGTCAATTCCCCTACCATGCTCATTTCAAATGTGGAAGTCATGCAATTCACAAACTCTTTTTCCAAGGATTTGGAGGTGGATCCAAACACAATATCATCAACATATATTTGAGCAATCAAAATATGTTTATCTTGTTTTTGAATAAACAGTGTTTTATCCACCTCTCCCCGTTTAAACCCACTTTGTAAAAGGTGATCTGTAAGCCTACCATACCAAGCTCTAGGAGCTTGTTTGAGGCCATACAAAGCCTTTTTCAATTTAAACACATGATTGGGTTTATGGGGGTCCTCAAACCCTTTTGGTTGTTCCACAAAAACTTCTTCCTCAAGAATCCCATTCAAAAATGCACTCTTCACATCCATTTGTTGAAGAGTGATGTCAAGGAAACAAGCAATTGCCAGAAGTAGACGGATAGACTCAATGCGGGCTACAGGTGCAAAGGTTTCATCAAAATCCACCCCCTCAACCTGTGTATACCCTTGAGCTACCAATCTAGCTTTATTCCTTATTATTTCTCCCACTTCATTCGTTTTGTTTTTGAAGATCCATTTAGTTCCAATAACATTTATTGAAGTGGGTCTGGGAACTAGATACCAAACATCATTTTTTGTGAATTGATCTAGTTCCTCTTGCATGGCATTTATCCAACTTTCATCTTTGAGGGCCTCTTGCACATTTTTAGGTTCAACAGTGGAAACAAAACATGAGGCATGTATATCATCAAATTCGAGAGTGGTCATGCATGCAAGTTTCTTGTAATTCACTTTACCTTTCTTCCTTGTGACACACCATCTTGTACATTACCTATAACTTGAGTGAGTGGATGGTTTTTCTCGAATCTTGCTTGAACGTCAATTTCGATCACCAATCTGACCGATCATCTTCCCGATTTGAACTCGCTCCAAATGACTTCATCTCCTGCCCGTGGTCATTGTTTCTTCCGATGTTGCAACATCCGGAAGAACATTGGGTGAAACATCCTCGAATTTTTCCACCGAACCACCTCGCATCGCTGAATCTGTCTCGCTTGCTGAACTACTGGATTCAGCATCTACTTCAGGATCAAAATCTCCGAAATCCAAAATCCCTGAAACATCTTCCTCAGAAGTTTTGTGACCAAGACCAGTTAAATCATCAAAAACAATGTTCATGGATTCCATAATAGTCTTAGTTCGAAGATTAAAAACTCTATATGCTCGACTATTTGTGGAATATCCCATAAAAACACATTTATCACTCTTAGAGTCAAACTTGGAAAGTTGATCTCTATCATTGAGCGTATAACACACGCACCAAACACATGAAAATATTTCAAGGTAGGTTTCTTCCCAAGAAAAATTTCGTAAGGTGTCATTGTGCTACCTGGTCTCAAGAAGACCCTATTTCCAATGTGACAAGCAGGTGTTCAATGCTTCACCCAAAATCTTTTAGCCAAATTTTTTGAATGTAACATCACCCTAGCCATTTCTTGTAATGTCCTGTTCTTTCTCTCCGCCACTCCATTTTGTTGTGGAGTTTTGGGAGCGAGAATTCATGTGAAATACCATTGAGGCACAATAATTAGAAAAGGATGCATTTTCATATTCCGTGCCATGATCCGATCTAATCCTAACAAGTTTTAGATCATACAAGTTCATAACACGTGTACCAAATTTTGAAAGCCTCAAAAGTTTCGCACTTCTCTCTTAAAAATATTACCCAAGTATATCTAGAGAAGTCATCTACACAAACAAAGGTATACTTTTTTCTTACCTAGGCTTTCTACTTCAATGGGACCCATAAGGTCAGTGTGAATCATCTCCAAACATCTAGAAGTGGAGCATTGTGTTATGGGAAGATGTGAAGCCTTGGTTTGTTTACCTTTTTGACACGATCCACATACCTTTGAGTAATTCCTTTCCAAATTTGGTAATCCTTTAACAGCATCATGCCTCACAAGCTCATCGAGCATTTAAAACTCATGTGACCAAGTTTCGTGCCGTAGATCTGTTACATCAAGACTTGCTTTTGACACGAATGGGTATTGTTGAACAAGTAACGCTTATCGACGATCTTAAACCCGTCGAAGACATTTGTTATTATGATCAAGAACTTCACAAGAATGTTTGTCAAACCTTACCTGAAGATCATCATCACACAACTGACTTATGCTGATCAGGTTTGTCTTAAGACCTTCCACATGGTAAACATTTTTGAGGTTTGGAAGGCCTTCAACGTTCAATGTTCCTTTACCTACAATTTTCCCTTTGGCACCACCACCATAGGTCACTGATCCACCATTAATACTCACATATTCCTTCAAATTCTCACCGCACTGTCATATGTCTAGAACAACCACTTGCCAAAATACCACGATCCAAAGAACATGAGATTTTAAGGAAGTAAAAGTAACATTACATTCTTCATCATGTGACATGGAAGCACCAGGCGTATATCAAAAGGCTCACAAGATTTGGCTCTACATTTTTCATCACAAGTTTTGGGAACCCACATTTGTTTGTTTGTTTTGGGTTGGTGTTTTTGAAAAATTTATGATTTGTCTTTGAATGAGGCTTCCAATGTTTACGCCAATGTTCTTTGCATTGGTGGCGCATTGTTGCTTCATCCTGTTACGCCAATGAGCTTTTCCAAAGAAATCTTGCCTCATTTCATTCTCATACATTGCCTTTTCGAGCAAAAAGGTTGTATGTGACCGAGCTTATGGCGAAGTGACAAACATAATTTTTCCTTCTTACTCTTGGTTTTTCACACCAGAGGAAAGCTTTCATCGGTTTGTTTAGTTCAGTGTTCCTTCTCCTTCTTTCACAAACACCTTAGGGACAAAACCAATACCGATCGGATGAGTTACGAAATTTAGCGGATCATCAACCTTACGTTTGCTAGAATTCCACTTGGTCGATTGTTGGCGAGCAAGTTGCTCCTTTAACCGCTCAATCTCCACATCCTTTCTACTTAGGACACCTTCGGCCTTATTATGCATTCTTTTTGATCCTCATTCGCCTTTTTCAGGTTCATTCGCCTTACCAAGTAGTGTAACTTGGTGAGCTCTTTTCTCCCAATCCTTGTACTGACTCCTTGTACCCTTCCAGCAGAATCTAAATACGAGTGTCCATCATCTTACGCAGCGTGGAATTAAAAGCAAAAAATCGTTCTGTTTACGCACAATGTTTCTCCCGATGTTACTCACGATGTTGCAACATCGGGTGACACATTCGAACCAAGCGAATTTTCGAATCGAATCATAAACGGCATTCAAGGTGATAAGATCACACGGATCTTCTCCATCACTATCACTCAAGGTTGCTTAAAAATTCAATCCTTTCTTTCTTAATGTGTTAGCACATTGGTTAGCATAGTGTCCATAACCTTGACATTCTCTACATTGGATAGAATCAAGATTCTTACCATTGTAGGATGACTTAGAAGCAAATGGATTTGTGAAGGGTTTTTTAGGAGTTTGGAAAGAATTTTCTTTGGGAACAAATTTCCCAAAATCAGGTTTGAAATTGTTTTTCGAGCATGATGATGGAGTTCTATTTTGACTTTTATTTTTTAAATTTTTTTTGAATTTAGTAGTCAATAGAGCAATTGATTCTTCTCCAAAATCAGACTCATCAATGTCTTTTTGAATTTCAAGCAAATCACATGAGAGATCAATTGGTGCAGGCATAGCAATATTTTTCACAATGGGTGTGGAAGATGATGAGACTCCTTTGCCTTTGTGTTTTATTTGATCGTTTAGATTAAATTCAAAGTTTTGAAGAATTCCAGCCAGTCTTTCAAAACTCATCTTGTCAATATCATGTGCTTCTTCAATAGCACATATCTTGACATTGAACCTTCGAGCAAAGTCCTCATCATCTTCGACAAGGCGCTCATTAGTAATAGGATCTCCTAAGGCTAGAACAGAATTGGACAGATCAAGGAGTCTTCCATAATATGTCATTATGTCCTCAGACTCTTGCATCCTAGTGTTTTCAAACTGAGTGGTTAGCATTCTTAGCTTAGAAGAGTGAACACTGGCAGGTCCTTCACATAAGGTTTGAAGGGCCTCCCACACATCTTTGGCAGATTCATAATTTGCTATCACCCTAAAAGTATTTGCGTCTAAGGCCTTATAAATTGCAGACAAGGCTTTCGAGTTAAAAGAAGCAGTGTTCCTATCATCATTGGTCCACTCAGATTCTTTGGTGATCTTGACATCACCATCAGAATCTACAGTTTTAGGAGGACTCCAACCATTTAAAACAGCAAGCCACGCTCTTTCATCAATGGATTTGATGAAGATGCGCATCTTGACTTTCCATATAGAATAATTAGCATTTGTGAGAGTAGGAGGACGAACCACGTTCTCATACTGAGAATCCATCACGTCTTTAAACAGAATCGACTCTTAGTGATATCAAGAGGAGGCTCTGATACCAATTGAAAGAACGCGATGCCACAGAATCTCACTATGGAACGATGTGATTGTCAATGTTGCAGTGAATGTTGCATCAATGACAATGACAATGAAAACAGAAAGTAAGTCACAGAAAATAGCAGCGGAAGTTTTGTTTTCAGATTTTAAACCAAGCAGACTTAGGAAGACAAGAATTAATCACAAACAATCTACAAGTATCAACCTTGTAGATCAAGCCTCAAGGCAACACAATATATATTAAAATCAACACTGTTTTTATGCTTAACAGTTAACAAAAATTCTCACAAGATATAGAATCTTGGAGAACCGAAAAACCCACATAAACTACTAGAACAAACGTGGGAAGAAAGAACCAAATAATAAAAGCTTCCAAACAACAAATCACACGGAAGCACAAATCAGAACTTCAGGTAATACAAGGCTGTATTCCTGAAGTTTCAAGCAGCAGCAGGTATGATCAAGACTGCCTAGCAGAATGGTCTTCGTGTATGGGCTGTTGATCTCCTCTCTTAAGCTCGGCACACAAGACTTCAAATTGATTCTCTCGCACACTGCTTTCTGAATAATTTGTAACTGGAAGCTCTCGGCGTATCCCCAACTGCTCGACCTCTGGCTCTTAATATAGGCTCCCAATCCTGCAAACACACGGCAAAACAACTACTCCTACTAGGAAGGAGATTTAGCAGATAATCATGCAAGATTATGTTTCCTAATATGATACATTTAATAACTAAATAATTATGCAAAGATTTAGTTACCTAAAATGTATCACCTAAATCTAATAAGAGAATCCTAATCAAATCCTACCACCTAATTAATCTTTAACACCAATTAAATCCTACTTTGACCAAGAGAGTGAAAACAAGACAAATTAGGCAATGCCTAATTTACCCTTACAGTTAGTTATAGTTACAAAAATAGTTAAGCACAAACAATATATTTACAATATAAATGGAGAATAATAATGAAATGTTATAAAAAATTTAAGCATGATTTTTGAAAGTGAATTATAAGAGTGAAACATCTCAAAATAATATAGTGAACTTTTAGCTTGGAACGGAGGGAGTATATATTATGTACTCCTACCCAGTGTTCTAAAACTCCCCGCCTAACTCCGTCTAGGCGCCCCTCCACCGCCACGAGTTTCTTAGTCGCTGCCTAATTGGTTAAGTCGTTGTTTACGTCAAACCCCGTCGACCTTAATTTATTTTTGTAGCTTTGATTTTGTGGCGTGTGGTGACCAGAGAAGGAAGGGGGAAGTAAAAGGGGTTGCCGGTCTATCAGATGGAGAGAAGAAAGATGAAGAAAAACCAACGAGCTCTAGCTCAACTGGTACTGCTCACTTCTCTTAACGGAGAGGTTGGGTGTTCGAGTCTCACTAGAGACACCCTGGACTTTACAACTCTCAGTAGAGAGGTCGGGTGTTCAAGCCTCTTCAGAGGCATCGTTGTTGTTAAAGCCTTATCCAAAGGCCCCATTTAGCTACTCACTTATCTTAACGGAGAGCTTGAGTATTCAAGCACTACCAGAGGCACCCTGGGACTTAACTACTCTCAACCAAGAGGTCGGGTGTTCAAAGCCTCACCAGAGGCATCATTTGTTCGAGCCACACCAAAGGCATCATATATATATATATAATTGTAACCTTTCAAGGCATTAAAAATAATATAAAAAAATTAAAGGTTGGGGTACGGTCTATGTCCCCTCCAACCTTTAAAAAAAAAGTTTAAAAAAAAAAAAAAAGATGATGAAAAAAATATGAAGAAGAAGGGGACTGTCTCTGGACTCAAAATTTAGAATGAGGAAGAATTAGGAAGGATATGTTACACTGTGGGTTGTAGGGCAATAGGTAGGTGAAGTAATATTTATTTTGTTTTTAGTTCTAAACTTAGCTGGTTTATTGCTTTGGAGTTGTTAGGAATTGAGATTAGTGGTAGGTTTGTATATTTTTGTTCATTTTACAAATATAGACAAATGTTTGATAAAATGACAAACATAAAAAAAATTAAATTTGTAGTCAATGTGTTTGATCTTTGATGTAAATTATCAAAAAAAAAATGATAATTTTGTCTTAATTCTAGGTCCTGCCTAGGCCCTGATTACGTCCCGACTAGTCTCATAGACGCTAGGCGGTAATGTGCTGCCTAACAACTACCTAACAAGTTTTAGAACCTTGCTCCTACCGTTCAAACAAAATATCCATTATACTATATATATATATATATATATTTTTTTTTAGGGACAACCAGCCTTACCCAAACAAGGGGGGACAAAGGAGCCTGACCTCGAAACAAAACAAGATACAAAGCTAATGACCCTTACGAAAATTATAAAGGCCTAGACGATCATATTGAAAAAATTAACTTTCAACTTGACCATACACGGTTAACATATTGATTACATTCAAGTATTATTGTAATTATGACCAAGCCAAATATTAGTCACATATCTTCTAATATTTAAACTTCTTAAAAGTTGATTTTTTTGGTGAAACGAAGGAGCATAGAAAGTTGGATATATTAATCTTAAATATGACTGTTTTTTTATAAATATAAACTTATGAATGAAAAAAGAATTCAATCCTATATACGTCATATTCGGAAGAAAAAAAAGAAGAAAATTGTTAGTCGGTACATTTTGGCGGATTTTCAACTACCTTATTAGTTCTCAATATTTTTTTCAAATCACTATAGCGTAATTTTATGAATCGTGATAACAAATGAATGCTTCGTCTAATATCAAACAATGTAATAATTTTATCAAATGATACATCACCATACATGAAATTGATTTTTTAGTGGTTTGAAAAAAAAATCAGGTAATATAGGGATTAAAAATTCACCAAAAACTATAGGCCCAAATTTTCTCCAAAAGAAAAGAAATTAAGTGAAACTATAACCATACCGCTACCCATACGAGGAAGGGGAACCCTCCGAAAGCATATAATAGAATCCAAAGTGCAAATGGATGCCAATAGTAAGTTCTTTCAAGGAACCTATAAAAATCTTGCTTCTTCAAATCCTCAACATTCTTTCTGTCTCTATACTGCAAAATGTGTCACACATTAATAAAACATAAATACAAAGCTTCTGTAATTAAAGAGAAGTGTAACAAAACCTATAACAATTAGTTTGATTCGGAGCTTGACTTGCTCTCATGGCTATAGCCTGGATTGAAATTTGCAAACGCATAGGCCGAGTGTGCATGGAGAGAGCACACTTGGACCAGGGCCGGCTTGGGGCATAGGTCGAGCGTGCGTGGGAGTGCACACTTGGACCAAGGCCGGGCCCTGGGGAATGTCCGGAAGGGTGACGGCCATGGGCCCCTATTTCTGGGAGCCCCAAATTTGTAGAAACTACCTATTATATTATTTATAATTTAATATTAAAAGTTTTTAACAATTGATATCTTGGTGTAATGGTTAAGTTATGTGTTATTGGATTGGAAGAACCTAGTTTTGAACAATGGAAAGATTATGTCATATTTTTATTAATTTTGGTTTGTAAATTCAACTTATATTACTAAATTTTGCTTGCCTCAGATGTTCCCTTACAACCCATTGTTCCCTCCTCTTCTCCAGAGTTATTGCTCTCGCTATTTAAATCCTGTACCTGCAACACCACCAACACCAGATGTTCCACCTGTTGCACCAGCTCCTGAGGAGAACAACGCACCGGTTCCATCAGCTGCACCAGCTCCTGAGGATGACGCACTTGTTGCACCGGCTCCCGAGGCAGACACACTTGTTCCACCTGTTGCACCAGCTCCCGAGGCGGACGCACCTGTTCCATGGGTTGCACCAGCTCCTGAGGCAGATGCACCTGCTGCACCGACTCCCGAGGCTGATGCACCAACACTCGAGATAGGCGCGTAATTAGTTGATCAAAATCATCCCAAATTTTGTTTAATTTCGAATTTACGAGTTCTAGTTTACCTGCCTTCTCTTCGTAAAACGTAACTATCACAGCAAACATTGTTTCTTTTTATGTTTTCCATTTTTATTAATTTATTTTCAAGGATTCTGTTTTGGAAACACTGTTATAACATCATGAATGCCAAATTGAATGTATTTTATTTCCCATAAATGATACTCCTATAATTAATCAGCTTTAAAGCCTGTAATTAATTTAAGAATACAAATTCACCACCATTAATAACAATAATCAAACGTACGTAAGCTATAACTAATTAAATACTACTCCACTTGAATAGCTTTGAGCTCCTCCATCTCCCAGAAAGTTTTAAAAAAAAACTCAAAACAATGGCAGTGATCATGAAATCAGTACTAAATAACTTGTTGATTTTCTTGATCATCGAGTCGATGGCAATATCAGCCATGTCGAGGACTGCTGGCCGGAGAGCACACGAGCAATATTATGATCAACCAACTCCGATAAACTATCTCCCACCACCACCACGGCCACCACCATATGATGCACCAGCAATACTACCATTGTCAATCTTTGGAGGTGGATTTGTTCAATGTTTGTCGTCTACCATTAGAACCAATGAGTGCGTTATAGGGATTCTTAAGGTGCTTACATTGACTGTCCCTTGGTTCGGACTTCTCACCCCAGAATGTTGCACTTCTCTAAATAACGTGGGTAAAGATTGCTTGCCTAAGGCTCTTCCTTTTCTGCAGCCGCTATACGCTTCTAAGCTTAAAATCGTATGTCCAGCTTTTTAATCCCATCACCGCCGGGTTACAGTTACATAATTAGTGACTGTGTATGATCACGTACAACAAGTTATAAAGGTTAGCCGGATATGATCGGAAACCCGGCCGGTTTAGGTTATATACGAGGATGTGGTTTTTGGCTTTAAATTCCGTTTGTTTCGCAAAAAATAGATTTCAAAACTCATTTGACATGAACTTTTTTCCTCTTAAATGATTGCATATTAAATGGAAAATACGTGCACCCCGAGATAAGATGACAAATCTTGTATAGATATCCCATTACAAGTCTCTATATAGGGGTTTTTTATTTTTTTCCGCCAAGGGTCCCCCAAATGATCAGGCCGGCCCTGCCTTGGACTTGTCCGGTCGTGGATGGATTAGGTTCAAAATTTTATTTTTACATCTCTATATAGGGGTTTTTTATTTTTTTCCGCCAAGGGTCCCCCAAATGTTCAGGGCCGGCCCTGCCTTGGATTTGTCCGGTCGTGGTTAAACTGACTCGAACCCTTGGACTTGTCCAGAGGGCGATGGATGTAGTTCAAGGGTGCATATAAACTGACTTGAAAGCACATTACTAACCAAACAAAACAGTAAAATTAAGAGAAGTTCATGATGTTGTGATTAAGGGTATACCCCTTGTTTAGCGTAGGTACCGTAGAATAGCCAACCAATGTGACTAAACCAAAACCCTTGTACCGGGCTATGTAGATCTTTTTCTGTATCAGCCAACTGATGGTGGTGTCTGTGCACACTCACCCAAAATATTGGATCTCTCTGTAAAAAATGTATTAATTAGTTTAACAACCTAAATTAATACTCCCCGTTCCGACAAAAAGTCCAAGTTTGAAAGTCAACATTTTTAAAGAAAAAATTGATTTTCTGAAAATTCTGGCAGATATAGAAGGGGGCGGAGTTAGATATGTTCGAGCTTAAAAATTATAGGTGCGGAAAGGACGACAAGGAGGAAGGGAGAGAGTACGAGAGAGGTTGACATGGGTGCTCTGTAACCATATCGGATGGGAAACTCACGGAATATAGCAAGTAAAGCATTTGAAAATGAAATATAGTAGACTTGATCGCAAGGAATATAGCAAGCAAAACATCTGAAAATAAAATAGTTGACTTTTCGACTGGAACCGAAGAAGTATATAACTACGTACAGGAGTTGATACTCTAATTTTAAAAAAAAAACTTACCTGAGCAGCCAGAACACCACAATAAGCGAAAAAATACTCTAGCCATTTGGGAAGGTTGAAACTCCGATGTGAAAGATTTCTATGATAAGAAAGAGTCATACCCAAAAGTCCAGTAAGTATGTGCATTCCAACTGCGGACCAAAATGCTGGCCAAGTGAAGGTGGACGGTGCAAAAACACACAGTAAATGCACAAATGATATCCCCGCAGCCATGCTATGTACATGCGTGGGCTTCCATTTCCAACCATGATCACTGTCGAGCTTCATCCTTGATTTATCCATGCCCTGATATTCTGACATAGTAGCTGTTATATAAATATGTATATACCCACAATTTGCAGCTTACATTCTTCTATGATATGTGTTTTGTTATGTATCTAATCTGATATAACTTTTGCTGTTTTGTTCCATTATTTATAAAGTACA
Organism: Codonopsis lanceolata; assembly: GCA_013146195.2. NCBI lineage: Eukaryota > Viridiplantae > Streptophyta > Magnoliopsida > Asterales > Campanulaceae > Codonopsis > Codonopsis lanceolata. The sequence continues at coordinate 3,885,994 of CM028380.1, forward strand.
AAAGGTAGAGTTTGGGGCCTTTGGGCCACCAAAATAATTGCATCGATATTCACAAAGAAACATGAATACATATTTTATGTCCAAATTTTTCGTTTTAATTTAGGTGTGATACTGATGTCGACAAAAAATCATTATACTCTCAAATTAAATGATGTTAGAGGGTGGAAGTTTGTTAATAGAAAAGATAAAATACTAGTGCAATTTAACTACATTAAATGAACTTAAATAATAGTATATATGTTTTTTTATAAGTTTTCTTAATTTGTATGTGAATTGTTAAAACAATACTTATTTTGAAATGGGGGGAGTAAGTCGGTATTAAGACCCCAACCTTGAATAGTTGCCAATATCAGAAAAATTATAACAGCCCAAGGACTGAAACAAAGACTTTTTCTGCGGTAAGGAAAACTTATCATCTGGCAAGAAGTTATTGACTGGTTGGTAATTGATGGCCGAAAGAAATATAATTTCTAAGTTTTTATCTTCTTATCGTCCTTACATGTGGCGTGTAAGACCTCGACTCCCGGTTAGCTTGAATTGCGTGCAATGCTCGCACTTCTTCCCTTGTTGACCGCTTATTTGATTTCTGAGAGAGTCTAGATGTGTATGAGAGATCACATTAAGACCAAAATACTTTTAAGAGATGTCATTTAGTTGTTAACTTTCTAAAGTCACAAGTCGTAACTCGACGATAGTCGAAATGCGACGCGATTGAGAGTTTACTCGGGTTTTGTGTTCCTGACCTCGATTTGGTCCTAGATCTTTACATGATGATTAAATAACATGTTTAGATATGTTAGACTTCTAGATAGATGCAAATATGTAAGTATTAGAGATCATTCATAACATCCTTAATATGATTTAAATCTTGTTTGAATGCTTGTCGAATCGACGGTTTGATTGCTACTTTACTTCTTGTCGTTCTTCTTCTTTGTACGACTTTTTCGGTTGGTATTATTTTGACCCTCGATGACTAGGGGACCTTGGGGAATTAACTTATAATTATTTTTGAGTGGTCGTGTAAACGTTTACACACGCTCGAGTTTGATTTTCGGAAATTCGCGTATTTCCGAAGGCCACGATAGGTCTATAGTATTTTGTCCATAACTTTGTGTACGAAACTTGGGATTCGAATCCGTTTGATGCGTTAGAAACTAGACTCATAGAGATTTCTAACCATACCTTTTGTATAATTTTAGGGCGTGTATTTCGGTACAAGAACATTTTGTAAAATGATCCAAATTCTGGTCTACTATAGTTGACCACTCATTGTGTGTTAGACTTTATTTTTGGCCAATTACACACCTACCCTTAATGATAAACTCCCCATATTCAGTTCATAAACCATCCTAACTATCAACCTATGAGTACTAAACATGTTTTGGGAGTTTTGAGTGGATTGAAAGCCAGTTGGCAAGGAGAGAACATCAACATGCACTACATGCATTGGCCACTCTTCCCACTCACCTTTGCAAGCCTTGGGGAAGCCAATACACCCACTAAGCCTTCCATTTTCTGTCATCTCTCTCCAAAAACATGGCTGAACATTTCTTCAAGGTTTGAGAGAGTTCTTGAGAGGTTCTTGAGTGATCAACAATGGTGGCCAAAGCTTGAGGAGTCCATTTACAAATCCCAACCATAGAAGTGAAGAGGAAGATGAGGAGAACCCATTCCACCCTTTGCATGTTCGATTTGTTTACTTGTAGTGGTGATTGTAGGTAAGCTACTATACTTCTCCTACTTGATTTTTGTACTCATTGACCCTAAGGAAAACAAGGGTGCTATTTGAGGTCAATGAGTACACATGCATGCTTTGTGCGAATTTATTTTGAGTTAAGAGTGAACTTGCTAAGAATCATGTGTATGATGATTTCTATGATTTGTGGAGTATGTTAGGAAGGTTCATTGTGTAAGCTTGGACTTTGATATGATGATTATATGATTTCCTAAACCTAGGGTTTGATTATAAGTTGATGAAGTAAATGGGTTATTGATGATGTACATGATTTTTGGAGTTTATTGGATATTATGAATTGTTAGAATTATAAATAGATATATGTTTGGGAGTTTGGAAATATACTTAGTGAACCTTTAAATTGGGTTGAAAGTATGATAGGTGAATTTTCACAATAGATTACATGTTGGAATATTTCGTTTGACTTTAGAGAATAGAGTTGACTATCATGCATATGAGAGGGTGATGCTACTTAATTCATAAATTTTGGATTATGAACATGTATAATGAATTATCGTTATGAATTACATGAATAAAATATAATGTTGATTTTATTGGGTTGAAAGCATGATAGGTGAATTTTCACAATAGATTACATGTTGGAATGTTTCGTTTGACTTTTGAGAATAGAGTTGACTATCATGCATATGAGAGGGTGATGCTACTTAATTCATAAATTTTGGATTATGAACATGTATAATGAATTATCGTTATGGATTACATGAATAAAATATAATGTTGATTTTATTGGGTTGAAAGCATGATAGGTGAATTTTCACAATCGATTACATGTTGGAATGTTTCGTTTGACTTTTGAGAATAGAGTTGACTATCTTGCATATGAGAGGGTGATGCTACTTAATTCATGAATTTTGGATTATGAACATGTATAATGAATTACCGTTGTGGATTACATGAATAAAATATAATGTTGACTTTATTTGGTTGAGTTGACTTTTATACATATAAGAGCATGTTGGTCAACAATAATTCATAAATTGAAGGTTATGAGCATGCTAGATGAATTCATATCTTGATTATGAGTATGTTAGATGAATTTACATCTTGTTTGAATAAATGGTTATTTTGAATGAAAGCATGCTTGATTAAATGCTAACTTGAGTTACATGCTTGAAAAGTGATGGTTGGCTTTAAAGATTAAGTGTTGACTTATGTATTATGATTTGGGGTTGTTGTTGGGAAGGTATGAATTGTTGGGTTACATAATGTTGTTAACCCTAAGAACTTAGCCATGAATGATAGCTAATGAATAATAGGAGGGCTATGATGCAAATAGCTTCTATGCCTTCAAATTTGAAAAGAATAGAAATGACTCAACGGAGTCGATTATTGGACTAATATGAATATAGTGAATCACATATTGAGATCCTACGAAATTTGGGGTAGTTTTGATGGAGGTTAAGCCTCCGAGCGTTTACAAGTGTATGAAGAACACTTGGGTATTAGAGACTTGATAATATTGCTCTAATGTGTTTATGTGTTAGTTAGCATAAGAAATGCATAACTATGTGGTTTAGAAGTAAATATCTACTTGATTGGATTAGTGCGTGATGTTGTACTTTTCCTTGGTGAGCATTTGAGTATGGATTACCTGTGCTTGCGTTTGAGTCCAGCTAGCGTCTTTTTGGTTTGAGTCTTTGGCGGGATGATGCATTGTCTTCACGAATTGTGGGATTCGTGGTTGCAATGGATCGTCGTGCCGGGTTGCACACACTCCTCCATCGATGGCCACTGTGGGGAAGTAGTTGATCTTAGTTGTAGTAAGAAAACATGGCTCTGATCACTATGGAACTCGAGCGGGTGAATGTCTCGGGGACGTCGATACCACGAATTGGGCTATCGAGGACACGCTTGTTTCCGTAGGAGTTGAACGTTGGAAACGGAAAGGAAAATCATCTTCTCTCTTATGTGGTTTATTTTACGAGCACTTGTATGAATTGTTGTGCTACGTGGTTATGATATGATATACATGAGATGATGATTACTTGATGAAATGTTATGATAAGAAATATAACATGCTAATGAAATGATGACTTTTGATATAGTGTTATACAAGAGATATAACATGCTAATCATGATTAGAATGGAAACCATTGTCTTTCATATATATGTTCTTATATGAATTATGTTAAATGATGAAGTGTGAGACTCATGGTATAATTGAGTTATGTGGATGATGTTTTGATGAACAATGCAATACGAAGATAACATGTTAATCGTATTGGAATTTAGAATCGTATTATATTGATATGAAATATGTATGACGAATTATGCAAATGATGTTCTATGAGACTATTGTTAGGTTTTGGTTTGTGTTGTGGGTTATTCCATGAAAGGTTATATCATGAGCATGATATGAGATGTTTAGGTTTTATTTGAGCATAATGCCATGCCATGACATTGCATCTTTAGTAGCTTACTAAGTCTTTATGACTTACTATGTTTACCTTGTTTTCCTTAGATTCGAGCCGAGCTAGTGATTTGAAGGAATCCGCCGAGTCTACGATAGAACGTGTGGTTCTGTGAGGAGGTTGCTCCTAGTTTATAATTTGTAGTCTTTGTTTTGGAAAGGTCGATTGGGAAGTGAAGTTATATAAACTTCACTATGGGTAGTAAGCCTTGTGATTATTTAACTGATACTTGTTCATGTTGTTTAGTCTTTTGTGAGCCGACGGATGTTAGTCGTGCCATGTTAATAATAATATTGTTCTATCCATATCAAGTTATTTATATCGTTGGTTATATTTGTTCTCCGACATGTTTTTAGCCGTTAAGCATGCTAGACTAGAATTGTAGACTTAGTTTAATGTTGGGTTCCGGCTGTAACGTCGCCGATGACTTGGTATATAAATTGTTATTTAATGATATTGCATGACAGGTGGTTTTGTTTTACGTGCCCAATGTTGCGTCACATGATTTTAATTTTTGGACCGAAAGATTCATTATCTCTTTAGTTGTGTTAGTTTGAGCTTGTTAGCTCGGGCGCCACCGTTTAATTATGTTATTCGCTTCCGCATGTGTTAAAGTTATTGGCGTATCGCCGTTATGGCCTTACCCGTTATTTTTCATTGCTTGTTGTTTTGTGTGTTTTGACGTCACGACCTCGGGGTCTCGTATTGGGATCTGGGTCGGGTCGTCACATGGCGACCTGACTCGGATCCCAATGCTAAATCCCAAGTCGGACCACCCAAAAATACACGAGTCAAGCATGCATGCATGCATAGGTAGGAATATAAAATTTCACATGACCCAAGGCATACGAATAACAACTCGGCTACAGTTTACCGGAAAATAACATAAAATAAAGAAGTCTTTGGCGACGTTACAGTCGGAACCCAACAACTACTCCTACAATTATAGCTGAAGGGACCTGACCTGGTGTGGGTTCCCGGGAAACGTGCTCCCGCGCCCCGCGCGCCCTTGGATAGGGGTGCGCGTCCGTGCGGATGCGGTGACATCCACTGCTCCCGTTCCAGCCTCCCTTGTTTAGGGGAGGACGAAATCAAAAGTGCGGGAGGAGTGCTGTCGGAATAGCACGTTGGAATGCGCCTCGGTTGCCTTTAGTGGATTTTGATCCAATATGGGAGCTATGGGTTTTCTACGTCAAGTTATCCCTTGTTTAGGGGATACCAGGATATGGGAATGCATCACCCTTCTATTCCCATTCTCCATTTTTTAGGGGAAAACGTGAAAGTGCAAGGAAGGAATATTGCAGCGCCCCACTATGGATTTTATGAAAATAGACTTATGGCCTATTTCGGATCACTATGAGTGCTTTGGGTTTTCTATGTCAAGTTATCCCTTGTTTAGGGGATACCAGGACGTAGGAATACATCACCTTTCCATTCTCATTCTCCCTTTTTTAGGGGAGAACGTGAAAGTGCAAAGAAAGATGTTGCGAGGACCCACTGGATCCAAAATGTTTTAGAGCCGCCATCTTTATTTTAAGGAATAAATAAACCAAAACCAAAAAAAGAAAAACCAGAGATAAGGAAACGGGTTCGGAGGCTAAGTTACGAGTTGGGAAGGTGCTAGGCACCCAACTCGCCATTTCGGTCTCAAAACGGTTTTTGGCTAAAGTATGCTTTTTGTTATATTTATTTAACAGATAAATAAAGCATTAACTGCCTACAAATACATCCATTACATCTATATTATTTATGGACTTGCAACAGTCTCGTTTACAAACAATCACAAATATACTTGAAAATATTTGGCCATAGTAACGGCTACATTTAGTATTATTTCCTAACTAAATCCGGGTAGCATAACTGATTATCTATTTACATTGGACCGGATTGGAAATAATACTATTACAAACAAAGACTTTAATGAATAAGTAAAGCAAATAATTACAAATACATCTGAAAACATTTGGCCATAATAACGGCTACATTTAGTACTATTTCCTAACTATATCCGGGCAGCACAACTGCTTATATGACTACATTGGGCCGGATTGGAAATAATACTTTTACAAAAATGAAAAGACTTTAAAATAAAAACTTACAGACAACCTAGGGTGTGCTCGCTCTGTCCCTCGGAGAGAGAGAGAGTCTTTTGTTATTGTTGTTGTTGTTGTTGTTGTGTGAATTTGGGTAGCGTAACTGCTTCTGAAAGTTACTTTTTGCCTATGGTTTTGGGAAGGGAAACTGTTTGTGTTTGGTTGTTTGTTGGCTTGAGGTAGGCTAAAATCGGGCAGAATAACGGCTTATTTCTGGCTGATTTGGCCTTTTAAATCGGGCAGAGCAACTGCTCTTTCTACGATTTTTGGACCGGGGAAAAAGGGAGGATACCTAGCTGGGGGGCTAAGGTTCAATCCTACCAGTTGGTTTTGTGTTTGGCGGAAGTTTGGCAGAGTTTCGAGGTTTTTGAGGTGATCACTCACTATCTCACACCACTCCCTATTTCTCTAGCGTAACGAGAACGCGGAGAAGCTTTACGCAAATTTTCTATTCTGAAATGAGGAGCCGAGCCTCTGTATTTATAGGAGAAAACAGGGACATCGAAGGAATTAAATTTCCTTCTCTGCGCATCAAATGAGTGTACAATGTGCTGAGTGACTTGTATTTTGCGGCAACTGTTTGATGAACAGTGGGCAGAGAAGAGAATTTTGGGCGCCATGCCCACTCATTTTGGGCGCCAAGCCCAAATTCATGGGTAGCCATGCCCACTATTCAAACTTTGGCATTTTTGAGCACTCAGGTCCCTGCAGTTCGTCCTTTTGCGCATCCTGCTTTGTCATTTTACACTTTTGACCCTGTAACTTGACATTTGTTAATGTTTTAACAGGTCTTGATATTTTATGTCATGTCACATACCAGGGGTACGAAATTGGGGTGTCTACAGAGCCCCTCAACGATGGAGTCTACGGGTAACCCGCAGCATTCTGAGTAGACGAACATCGTTGATAAGAATAGACTCTCCAATTTCGTTCATTTGTAAAACGAGGGAGAAAGATGCAGCAGGTAGCAGTTATAATGCAGCAATTTATCAAACCTCCATATCCTAGACATTTTTAGTCAGTTATAGCAGGTTATCGCAGTTTTTAAGCATATATGCAAATTGAATGCTCTGATGGTCGGACCTACTAATGTAGGCTGCCTACGTATCCCTTAATAAAAGGAATCAGACCAAACGTAGTTCGGCCTAAGCCGAAACAAACAACCAACGAGGAAGTTGTGGTCTTTTTTGGGTCAAACCCGTCCGAGAACACAAACGAAGAAAAGATTTTCATGTTTTTCGAAAAGCCGTATTCTTACGGTCTGAAACCGTTGTCAAATACGGTATGAAGCTTTTTGTGTTTTTCGAAAACCATATTTCACCCGGAAAATACATGTCGATGAAATACGTTAAGAGGCATTTTCAAAATCATGTCTGGCTGGCCATATCTCCGATTTCCAAACATAATAAGAAAACTTTAAATTTTCGAAAACTGTATTCGACCGATAAACTGTCGTCGAATACGACAAAAGGGAATTTTCTTCAAATTTTCGAAAACTGTATCCAACCGATCAAAATCCGTCGTTGGATACGCCAAAGAGATTTTTCTTTTTTCTTCTTCCTCTTTCCTTTTTTTTTGTTTTTGTTTTTTGAATATTCCTCTTTTTTTTCTCTTTTTTTTTTTTGAAACAAAAACCTTTTGAAAAAGATTTTTCTTTTATTTCTGAAAGCAAAATAAGAAATCTTACCTTTCTTACCTTTCTTACCTTCTCATGCTTTTGACTGCTGCTGTTGGCTCAGCTGATTTGGCTATTTTTGCTGTTCTGACTTTTCATGCTGGGGATTTTTCTCCTTTTTTTTATTTTCTTTCATTTTCTCTCCTTTTCTCAATTTTCTTCTGCCAAAATTTTTGTTTTTCTGCGCAGATGGCTTCTTCCTCTAGATCCAGAAAAGGAAAAGCACCAATGGACCCAGAATCTGGCGAAGAGAAGAAAGAACTTCATCCCTTGGTTTGGAACCATGTCAACTACTATTATTCGAAACACGATTGGGGCAATCTGGTGCGGGACTGATATAAACATATCTCAAACCTCCCTGATCCCAATGTGAGTATAATTTTCTTCCACCCATTTGGTTAATTTTTCAGATCTGCTCAATTTCTGTGTTGTTTTGGACTTTTGGAGTGTATATATGTTGCTTGTGATATTTATGCATGTGATTTATGGTCTAAAATGATGCAATTTTGGTAATAATGCATGAAATTTGGACAATTTATATTTGCGATGCACAAATTGAAATAGTAGTCACTATTTGACCCTATTATGCATGATTTATAATGCTAATGCAAATAAGGCTATATGATGCATGTTTTAGATCTAAAAATATTTTTACATGACATATATTCACAATACAGAATTTTCTGAATGAATTGCAAATTTTTCCGGACACATTTTTCGAATATATTTTCGGATATATGCATGACAAAACAGATATATTTTATGTACCAGAACTTATTTTTATGCATGCTAATGCTGTAAGGATATAAGAAATGCCAAGTAGATATTATGTTTCCATGGTAGGTGGCATTTTTATTTTCTTTTTCGCGCATTCCTAATACAACTTATTAATTAATAAATGCAAATAATGGATGCATGTACTACTTTATTTGATGCAAACGTGGTGCTAAATATGCATGAGATGTTTTGTGATGTGAATGCATGGTTAATGTATTATTTACATGAATGTGAAAAGTAAAAAAATGTGACATGTATATTTATGCAAAGTATGTACATAAACATATATATATATATATATATATATATATATATATATTTAATGCTGATATGTATATTTATGTACAAAAGCAATTTTAATGTATAAATGTTTTTTTTAAAAAAAATCTAATGTATTAAGTTATGCAAGGAGAAAGGGCTTGTGAGAGTCTTACCTTTATATACCATTTAATGCCTTTGCCAGCCCAGCTTCTAGTGGAGGAAACGGGCTTGGGAGATTTCATGCGGGCCTTTACTCCCTTCCGCAGTTATAGAGTCATCTTTGATGTGTTGCGGAATTTCTGGTGGGATACCACCCACACCTTTCATCTCAGCTGGGGAGAGATCACTATGACTCCCTGCGACCTTGCTGCTATTACTGGCATTTCCACCAGCATTGGGCAGACTCTGGCACCTGATTATACCCTCCGCGAACGTCATGAAGAGGTGGAGGACCTTTTGGGGTTTGTGCCCGAGTACAAAACAGCGGACGAGGTGACCATTCCCAGTGTAAAGGGATGGCTCCTAGAGAATGCCGGACAGGTTGATGCCGAGGATAGCGTCGTCGTGACCCGTATTGCCCGGACATTTTTATTCTTTTTCCTGGGAACGTCTCTTTTTGCCAATGCTTCCACTTCATTGAGGGTTTCTCTGCTGGGCTGCCTTCGAGACCTAGGCCATGTGATTGACTATGACTGGGGGCAGGCAGGTTTGGCTGAGCTCTATGTCTGCATGGATAGGTTGAGTCGGAATGACTCAAAGGTTATGACCGGTTTTGCCCCTGCTTGGGAGGTATATTTTCCTTCCCTTTTTCTCCTTTTTTTTCTTCTTGTCAGCATTATTTTTTTTAATTGTATGTATTTTTTCTTTTTTCTCTCTCTTTCTTCTCTCTCTTTTTTTTCAGGTGTGGGCTTATTCTATCTTTGACTTTGTACCGGGCTCACTGCGTAGTGATGTTCTTGGACCGCCTTACTTGATCAAATTTGTGAATGCAAATCGGAAGGAAAAGGACACCAGAGGCCATTATATTGAGTCACTGGGGCTGCAGGACAGAGTGGCGAGCTCGACCTCAGGTTCGGTGAACTTGTTCCCTTGACGGAACCTGGTAGGGTCGTACGAGGTTACTCTGCTATTGAGTCGTTGCCGGATTTTGATGGTATCGATCATTTGTGACTCCTTGTACATGGGTGAGCGGGTCAACCGTCAACATGTTCCGTTCTCGATATCCCCGGTGGCACCTCCTGCACCTCCTCCGAATGTGATTGATCCAGACTTTATACCAAACCGGCTTCGCTATTTGTACAAATATGAGATGCCTGCCAGTGACTTTCCGGTCATAGCATATGAAGACTTTTTGAGGACGATGCTTCATCCCCCTCCTCCTCCTCCTGTGATTGGGAGGCGTGCATCTGTCGATGGTGCTTGGGCTGGGTCTTCTCATTCTACTCTGGATGCACGACTCGAGTTTTCCATGCCCGATGATGCCTTTTCGTCCTTCCAATATCCGCGAGATGATAGGCTCATAAGGGAGGTCCTTCCTGATGTTGAGATCCCTGAGGAGTACCGTGTCCCTGATCAAGCCCGCACGGTATATTCATCACTCTTTCTTGTCTCTTTTTTTTTATTTGACTGATGCTCTCCCTTTTTTTTTATTTGACTGATGATCTCTTTTTTTTTCCAGGTCAAAGTGTCCACGTACAAGAGACTGTTGCGGGGCTTTGTTAGCATCAACAAACTCTATCAGCGGCTAATGGACGATTTTTCTTGTCGGAGTAATGATGCTATGCGGCAGACCAGGCGTCGCAGTGATGATGATGATGACGATGCAGACGTAGGATCGAGTCGCGCCCAGAGCAGGGGACGAATACGCAAACCTGATGGCACGGTGGGCCCCCGAGTCAGAGGAGGTGGCTTTGGCAGCGGCAGAGCATCTTTTGGCTATTAGCTTCTTTTCCTGCACACATCAGCTTTTTCCCTTTTTTTTCTTTTTATTTGTAATTAATATCTGTACAAACATGAATTATGAAATGCAATATAATTTTAAATGACATGATAAAATAAAAATGCACATTCAAAATACATGCAGAAAATAAAGTTATACTGACTCCTAAGGGTAATGGCACGCCGTTTTTTTTAGAAATGAATTTAAAGAGAATACACCTTCGGCTTCGAGGGGGTTTTTCTGGTGATTTGCGGGTAGAGGAAGAGGCATCCGCCTCCTCCTGTGCGAGGGAGCATAATTGCAGCCATCTATTGAACGTAGCCTTTGCTTTTGATAGTCTGCCAAAGTTTCCGTGATCAGACGAGACATCAATTAACGATTTGGACATAAACCAGAACACTAGCTGATTTTATGAAGCAAACTGGGCATGGCTTATATCAAATTTGGGCGCCATGCCCAATTTTTATAAGGGTGGCGCCTAGTTTGCCTTCCTGTGAGATTTTTTCTGGCCACTGTTCATCCTTGTTTGTCGATTTTTATTTCACCTATAAAAGGAAGCCCGGCGATCACGAGTTTTTACGTCTGATTTCCTTCAGTCTGCTTTCATTCTTTCAGAGCTTCTTCTCCTCAGTTGCTCCTCTCTCGTTAGAGAAAATATTCTATCTTTGCCCAAATGGCTACACCTCATCATACACCTTTGGAAATAGAGATCTACGAAAATGCCCTCGATCTCTGGATCCTCGCCCTTCGAGCCGATGAACGTGACTGGTTTGATCACATTTTTAGCTTCAGGTGCCTTCTTTCCTGGAGGAATGTTGTGATCAACTGGGACATGTTAAGAGGGGCATCAAGGTTATGGTCTCCCCAGGATCATCTTTTCAATTTTGGGATGAACGAGATGTGCCCGACTTTTGAGGAGTTTTGTGCAATGCTGGGAGTAGCTGCCACCCGTCGTATTGCCGTGCCTTCGCCTCGGAGGCGTCCCTACATGGCGATTAGGGAACTATTCCGCACCACTCGAGCTGCCACCCCGGGTTTCTATAACGGGGTGAACTTTGACTTGACTGTTCTTCCTCGATCTTTTACAGAGTTCAGGGAGAATGACGTGGATTATCTGAGGCGTCGGTTGACAGCTCTTTTCTTGTGCCTGGTGGGGAGATATTTGCTGGTGGGCCAACAGGGATTTATTGACGTGCGAGTCGTGGATCTTGCTTTGCAGGCACGTGATCGCCGGGCCAATATCGTCCCAGTAATCTTGGCAGAAACTTTGGCTGGTCTGGATGCTTTCGCCGGTGGTGATGAACTTTTTCCTACCGGCAGTCCCATTTTGATTCACATGTGGCTGGAGGAGCATTTTCAGTGTGTGATGGCTCCTGCATCTTTCGGACCGATATATGATCCGGGGCTCTATGGTTTTCGCGGTCGTTTTCCCCAAACTAATTATTCTGACTATGACTGGTCTGAGGATTTCTTTCGGAGAGGCTCCATGGACATATCTTGGTTGATTAACCACTGGGAAATTCGGCGCTTTCATTTTGCATTCTGCTGGCTATGCCCAAGTTGTTATGTTGGGCATCAGGAGGACCTCCTTTTATAGTGTTGATAGAATATTGCGCCAGTTTGGGCTGGAGCAGATCATTCCAGACACGACTCGTCCTGTTTTCTTGGAGATGGAAAATAGCAGGACTTTGAATTTTGATTTCCAGAGGATGTGGCATCTTGACTTTGATAGGCTTCAGGTGGCCTATTTGTTTTCTGATTATATATTTTTGTCCCTCGAATACTTGGCATGGATAATGGTAATTGCTGAGGGATCTTCCCGCGAGATTCGGCGAAGATTGAGAAATTTGTTCGGCCGCCATGTCGCTACGGGTATTGATGCTCGCCTTATGGAGATAGGCGAAGAGATTGAGAGTTCGGGCTTGGTCATCCCTCAAGCCTTGCAGGAGGATTTTAGGCGAGTACATAATCTTGGCACCCCTATGGCTCCTGGACCAAATGAAGCAGGTCCAAGTAATTGGGAAACGGCGGAGGCTGCTCCTCCCCCTGAAGCTGAATGGGGCACTGGTTTCAGGTATGATGATTATGAGGTCCCTCGACACAGTAATGCAGGTTGGCAACACAATCCTTGGGAGCCGGAAGAAGTTGTCCCTCCCCCCTCAAAATGGATGGGGCACTGATGTGAGGCCTGATGATGGCAATCAACAGCATAATCCCTGGGAACCGGAAGAGGCTGCTCCTCCCCTTCAGCCTGGATGGGGCACCGACTTAAGAGATAACGGGGCCGGTCCTAGTAACACGACTGTCCAGGAGAATGGAAATGTTGGTGATGATGAAGGAGATATTTCCGGTGGTTCTGAGAATAGAGGTTCCTCTGTGCCTCGCAGAAGAGGAATATGGGCCCGGCTGGGTGGACGCCGCAGGCATTGACAGACCGCTTGAAGGCTGAGCTGCAAAAGGAAGGAATATCTGGGGGAAACAAGTGGGGGTATAGGCAGGAATATATATATGTGCAATGCAGTTAATGTATAATATAGACGTCTTAAATAAATATTCCTAAGTTGCACCTTAGGACCCTGTAATATATTTTAATATTTTAATGTGAGCTTTCGTTGTGGTTTTTCTCTTTCCTTTGTCAGTTGAGCCTGTTGTATGCCGAAGACTGGAGATAGTATGCCGAGGATTCAAAAGAGTGTCTTCCCTCTCCTTTTTCTCCTGATTTTCCAGTTTTTTTTTATGCTCTAACTTTTGCCTAGGCCGCCCTTTCGGGTTTTCAACCTAGCGAGCCCTTATTTCTCCTTTTTATTGTGTTTTTTTTTCGCTCTAACTTTTGCCTAGGCCGCCCTTTCGGGTTTTCAACCTAGCGAGCTGGAGAGGGAAGCACTTTTGTCGGATAGATTGGCTCAAGCATAGTACCTTTTGAGCTTGTCAAGATTGAAGGGTTGAACAAGGTCCTCTCCTTCCTGGTTTGTGAGGAGCACGACACCTCCTGACCGGATCTCTTTGACAATGTACGGTCCCATCCACGGAGATTTCCATTTTCCCCTAGTGTCAACATAACTAGGGGGTTTTTCTCGAAGCACCAGATCTCCGACCTGGATGTCGCGGCCTTTGACTTTTTTGTTGAATGCACGGGCTATGCGCCTTTGATTGGCCCGAGTATGCTCTAAGGCTAGTAGCCGCCGTTCATCGATCAGAGCTAATTCTTCAAACCGCCCTTTGACCCAGTCGACTTCTGCTATGTCAGATTCCATCATTACTCTTAATGATGGTATTTCAACTTCAATAGGCAGCACTGCCTCCATGCCGTAGGCTAGAGAGTAGGGGGTAGCCCCGGTGGGTGTACGAACTGAGGTGCGATAGCCCCAGAGGGCTAGTGGCAACTTTTCTGGCCAGTCTCTTCCTGTATCAGCCATTTTTCTGATGATGTTCTCGAGGGTTTTGTTGGCTGCTTCAACGGCACCATTTGCTTGTGGCCGGTAGGGGGAGGATTTGTGTCTTTGAATTTTGAACTCATCGAGAAGACGATTCACGTCCCCTTCAAAATGAGAGCCGTTGTCGGAGATGATCTCGAAAGGTACCCCATAGCGGTATATGATATTGGCTCGGATAAATTCGGACACCTTTATGGCATTTAGGATCTTGTAGGAAGAGGCTTTTACCCACTTTGTGAAGTAGTCGACGGCTACTAGAACGTACTCATGGCCATTGGATCCCCTCGGGTGAATTTGGCCTATGACGTCAATTCCCCATGTTGAGAAGGGCCATGGGGCTGTGGAGTTGTATAGGATGTGCGGGGGCACGTGTTGCAGATTTGCAAAATGTTGGCACTTGTTGCAATGTCGCACCCACCGAATGCAGTCGGTTTCAAGCGAGCTCCAATAGTACCCTTGCCGGATAATTTTCTTGGACAGCATGTGGCCGTTCATGTGGGGTCCACAGGTACCACCATGGAGTTGGTCCATAATTTGCTCGGCTTTGGTCTGATCAACGCATAAAAGATTGAGGCCTTGGTAGTGCCTTTTATACAGGCTGCCGCCGCTGAACACAAATTGCGATGCCCACCTTCGCAGGGAGATCCTCCCTCTCTTGTCTAGGCCAGGGGGGTAGATTCCTTTTTGAAGCAGATTTTTGATGTCAATGTACCAGGGTTCGTGATCTGCCTCGGGGGCTGTATTAATTTTGAAGCAGTATGCCGGCGTGACCTTCTTCCCGACCACAAAGGGTTGGACTTGTATTTCTGCGGGAATTTGGACTAGTAATGCTAGAGTGGCCAATGCATCGGCAAATTGATTTCTGTCCCACGGCAAGTAGTGGAATGAGATGGAATCAAACCGAGCGGCAAGTGCTGTCAATTTGGCATGATAAAGTTGCAGCCGGGGATCTTGGGTTTTCCACCTCCCTTCGACTTGGTTTATGATCAAGGCAGAGTCTCCAAAGACTTCGAGATTTCTGGCCTTCCTTTGGAGAGCCTCTTCCAAGCCGGTAATGCAAGCTTCAGATTCGGTGGTGTTGTTGGAGCACTCAAACTCCAATGAAGGCCGGTAGGCCAAGGAGAGTGAGAATCTGTCGGTCAATGAGCAAGATCCCTATGCCAAAGCCTCTTTGTTTGCGGCGTCAAAGAACATCCGCGGCGTGGTGTCGTGGTGGTCGGTCGCGATTTCCAAGACACCTTCATGCGGGAAGCCGGGCTCTGAGCATCTTCAACGGTTTTCGGAGGTAGATCGGCTAAGTGATCGCAATTACGCCGCTTTGATAGATTTGAGCGTGACATATGTTATGTCAAACTCGTTGAGAAGGAAGGCCCACTTAGCCGCCAGTCTGGCCGAAAGTGATGGTTTGCCGAAGATGTATTTTATAGGGTCCATCCTCGGTATGAGCTTGATGGATCGCCCTCGCATATGTTTTGAGCCTTGAGTTGTCCGACTAGGCCAGCGCAACTTTTCTCCAATATCTTAGAATAATTCAGCTCGCTTCCCTCTTGATGAAGTATATGGCGTTTTCGATGTAGGAGTCTTTCTTTTCTTGGGCAAGCATGGCTCCCAGCAGCGTGTCTGACGGTTAAGTATATGAGGAGAGGTTTATGTGTATGGGGAGGGCAGCCGGGGGATTGGTAAGGTAGGCTTTTATCTTTTCAAAAGCTAGGCGGCATTTCTCGTCAGACTTGGTCGATATTTTCTTTAGAAGCTTGAAGAGGGGCCACGTGGTGGTGAGTTGTCGATGAAGCGGGCGATATCTTGTAGTCGGCCTAGGAAGCCTTTGACTTGTGGGAGTTTTTAGGCGTGGCATCTCTATGATAGCTTTGATCTTTCTTTGGCTCGATCTCAATGCCTTGCTTTCGGTCACTAAGAATCCCGGGACCTTGCCTGGTGACCCCGAATGTGCATTTGGTGGCGTTGAGTTTCATATGATGCTTTCTTAACCTTTCAAAGAATTTCCGAAGGTCTCTAACATGAGCAGTTGATGTCATTTGGAAATGCCGATCATGTCGTCGGCGTAGACCTTGATTTCTTTGTGGATCATGTAGGTGGAAGAGAGTGGTGGCAACCCTTTGATAAAGTAGCCAGAGCATTCTTGAGTCCAAATGGCATGGCAATGTAAATAAGGTACCCCAAGGAGTGGTGAACAAAGTTTTCTGGTCTTCTCGCCGCCATTTTAATCGATTGTAGCCAGCATGCCGCCGACGGCTGATCTGATCTTGTGAGCAAAGAACAAAGATCTACCACAATATCAATGTTTGGTAGCGGAAATCATCTTTGGGCGATGCTTTGTTGAGGTCGCGAAGTTTACGCAAATTCAACCTTCCCATTGGGCTTGGGGAACAATACTATGTTGGACAACGGTATTCAACTACCCGAATGAAGTTGACACGAGTCGCTTCATAATTTCTTCTTCGACTTGCAAAGTGACCATTCTAGTTTGATTCAAGCAGCTTCTTTACTTGATGGCCGAAAGCATCCGGATATACGATCCATGTGGTTCGACTATGGTCGGATCTAGCCTTGATATCTTCATAGACCAGGCAAAGATATCTACGAACTCTTCGAGGA
>CM028380.1:3903055-3937325 GCA_013146195.2 Codonopsis lanceolata
TTAATCAAATATCATAAACACCTAAAATTTGAAACTCGGATGCTATTTTCAATAAAGAAGCAAGAAAACAAACTCATATCGTAACAAACTTAGATGAACACGATAACAAGATTCGCAATGTCTCGCAAAGAGAAAAATAAATATCGACTAGCGGTAAGTGAAGGAACGAGAAGTCACGATTCCGCTAAGGTATTAAAGAACCAAAGGTAGCAAACAAGCAATCAATTTGATTTAGCATTTCACACTTTCACTTTGCCTTTTGAGTTTTGGCCTTTTGTATTGGACCTATTGGTATATCACTAATTCACTATATTGACTAATCTGGATAGTGTATAATATATTATAATAGTATATAATAATATAATTTGTGATTTTTTTTATATATGATTTTATATATGATATATCTAATACTAATAGACACTAATAGAGTAATGATATAATTATAATATATTTAAAATTTAAAAACTTAATATGATAATAGGCGGGCAGTGCTTTGATGGGCATTAGAACTTGAAGGCCAATTGTGCTTGAGCCCGGGCATCTAACATCTCTAAAGCCCAAAAATATATCACCCATGGGCATAGGTACTTTGGATCGGACACGATGGGCACAGTGGCATCACAGGGCTCGTGCTCACCCCAACAAAGAATCGCTTTCAAAATTAAGGCTTAAAAGTGTCATTTTATTGCTAATGAGTTACTAAAAGTGTCATTTTTCTCTTAAAAATTTTAACTTTCAAACAAGGACACTTTACTCGAAATGGAGGGAGTATTATATTCCCTCTATTCCAAACAAAGAGTCCACTATTCAATTTTGGAATGTTTCACTTAAATAGTTAACTTTTAAAATTTAAGAGATAAAAGTGTCATTTTATTACTAATGAGCTACTAAACATATTATTTTCTTAAATAATTTGACTTTAAAACAAGGATTTTTTTTTATGAAACGGCGGAGTTTATATTTTGAAAAAAACAAATAAAAGTAATTCTAATTTGAATGATAACGAATCGAGTTGATTATTAACAAGTTGAATCTAATTCGAGTTTTTCGAGTCGACTAACTGCTAACTCGGCTAATTAGAGATCCCTAGATTTTAGTAGGGATGACAATTTGAGGCACAATCGATTGACCAAATCTGAACACGACGAAATTATAGAGTTTGGGTTGGAGCTTATCGGGTTCGGCCTTATAGGGCCAACACGATAAGGCACGATGAAAAATATGTTGTTATTAGGTGGCTTGATAAGCACGGTAAGAAACGATAAGACACTATAGCTAAAATATATATGTTTTAAAAATATTTTTTAAAAATTACTAGGTTATTCACTTCTTTCGAACTATTTTCATGATTATTTCATAATTTTATCATTTGAAAATATATGATTTTTAAATTACTTGACTATTTATATTGATTAATTTTTAAAATATGTATTAAAAAATCAAAATTATATATTTTAAAATGTTAAATGGGATTAACGGGTCTGACTAAATAAATCGTGCATTTTTGCTTATCGTGTCGTGCCGTGCTTTTCGTATTTTTATCGTGTCGTGTTCGGCTTTTAATATTAGGCACGATAAGCTTATCGTGCCGTGTTCGTGTTCGTGCTTATCATGTCGTGATGTTATTGTGTTGACCCGATAACAACCCAGCATGCCCGATTTGCCAGATTTGAGTCAACACAGATAACACGGGACCCACCCAAAATATATAGAATTCCTATTACAAAAATCTGAATTACAATTGATGATTTTAATTTTCTTGCTTCTCGTTTTTGAGAAATAATTGCGGGTTGATCAAATTTCAAAAGTTTATAATCCTTCTAGTCTTGTGATTTTTTTCAACCGTAAAATGATATTTTTTGGGGCAAAAAGACTACGATACCCTTAATGAATATGAGACGTGCTACGAAAATATATCGCGGAGTATTGATTTTTGTATCGCGATGCATCAATTTAAATGGAATCAATTTTAATTATAAAATCCAATTTTTCCCTTACGATAGATAAACTTTAATTATCTAATCCAATTTTCATCACGATAATCAATTTTTGCACCGCAATACATAAAATATTACCTAATCCAATTTTGCACGCGATACTTTTTTTTTGTAGAAGGACATGACAAGTGATTGAACGAAACCTCACATTTTGTAAAGTCTCAACTCTATCATTGGGCCACCCCTAAGGTCCTTGTACCGATACAAAAATCATAATGAATGAGACTATATTCTCCACCATCTTCCATCTACTCTGTCGTCGGTCTTCTTCTTCTTCCTCTTCATCCCCCTTCATCCTTACTGAAAAAATTATTTAACCCAGTATAGATTCATTACAGTTTTATATTTAATGAATCAAAAAGAAGGAGATAGTGCCATTTTATGAATGTTTATTTCGAAAACGGACTTTAACGATTGAAAAAAAAGAGCACGACTTAGCATATAGTATGGGTTATAAATTTTGCAAAAGGGGCGGCCATAATTTTACCCTCTTTTTTAATTGGTATCGTTGTCAAACATATGTTAAAACCAGGAGTGTAAATCAGAACCACCGAACCGAACCTAACCAAACTAGTCGGTTTGGTTTGGTTTGGTCGAAGCGGTTTGGTTTCGGTTTCAAAAATTGGAAAACTACGGTTCGGTTCAATTCACGGTTTTTGGTATCGAACCAAACCAACCTATATATTTTATTTATTTATTATAATATATATATATATATATATATATATATATATATATATATATATATATATTATATTACATTTATTAACTATTTTGAACATTTGATTTATTCATATATATATATATATATATACGCATACTAAACCAAACAAAATATTGATTGTTGGAGAACTATTATTTTTTCCATTGTTTGTGTTTATTTTAGAATTTGTATTGTTTTTTATTTATGATAATTTGTTGTTAGTAGGTTATTTCCTAATTTTGATGTTAATTCCAAATAAAAACTTATTTTTATTTTTATTTTTTATGTTAGTTAATTTCATTAAAAATAATTTATATAAACCACAAAATTGAACCAACTCAAATCGAGTGGTTCCGCTTCGATTCCAAGTTTTACTCGGTTCGGTTTGGTTTGAGATTTTTGGAGCGACTAGGAGGCGGTTCGGTTTGTGGTTTTGGCATAAATCAAATCAAACCGAACCACTTACACCCCTAGTTAAAACATCACTGTGTTTTGAATTAATATATAATTTGGTCCCTTGATTCACACTACATATTATATTTGGTCCTCGATTTTTTTTGGCCTATTCATTTGGTTCATAAAGTTGATTTTTTTGGTCAAATTTCCCCACTTACCGTCACCATTACAATTACTGTTTAAAATAATTGAAATAACAAAATATCCTTACCATAACACTCATGCCCACATGATGTAGAGGAAAGGAGATGTGGAGCCATGGAGGGTCGACATCATTAAGACCTCCCCTAGTTCCGCTACTAGATGGAGAAGCGGTTGAAAGGTGTTGAGCGGTGGAAGAGGTCGCTAATAAAAATGAAGTTGTCTTAGCAATTGCCGGTTGTTAAGCCATCGCCTATTACGGCGGAAAATGCAGGTGTTTCCCAAAACTTGGCAAGGAGAAACAAACAATTCAGCTTGAAAGACCAAAAAAATAGACAAAAAAAAAATTCAAGATCAAAACAAAAAAAAATAATGTAAATCGATGGACAAAATTATATATCAATCCTTGTCTTTTATACATTCCACTTGTACATATTCTCTACTTTTTCTCATTTTTTGACTTGTGTGAACTTGTTTGTATAAAATAATATTGCATTAAGACTAAATGTGGTAAATGGGTAGGTATGGAAGAGTTCAAATGAGCGGCGGGCTTAAATGAACGGGTAAGTAAGTGTTCATTTAATAACATGAGTATATATGGGCGGACACTAAATGAGCATGAACGCTCATTTACTCATTAACATGCACTTATCAAATAAATACAAAAATTACAAAAAAAATAATTCCTTTAATCGTTATTTTTTAAGAATAAAAGTTAACCTATTTTTTTATTTCTTTTCGATACCATATTACTTTTTATATACATCAATATATATTTTGTTATGTATGAAAAAATATATCGATTTCCTAGTAAAAATTCGATAAAAATAATCGATTTGGCGTAAAAATTAAGAAACTAAGTTGAGTATTTTATTTCAATTAACATACGGTAAAAGTGAAAATATGTTAATTCTTGTTTTTGATATTATTAGCAGCTTAACACGTCATGCTTTTTGAGTTTTTTTAAATTTGGTTGCATTGGAAATAGTGACAGAGGTTAAAATGTTAAAAAAAAAATGTTGGCATTTTCCAATTATATATATATATATATATATATATATATATATATATAACATTTTAACCTTTTTGTAACATTTTAACCTCTGTCACCATTTCCAATGCAACCAAATTTCTAAAAAAAACTCAAAAACTTTACATGACGTGTTAGTGTTGGCAGAATCACTAATAATATCAAAACAAGAACATATTTTCACTTTTACCGTATATTAATTGAAATAAAATACTCACTTAGTTCCTTAATTTTTACGTCAAATCGATTGTTTTTAAATGGAAATCTGATATTTTTTTTCATAACCAGAAAATATGTAATTGATCGTATATAAAAAGTAATATGGTATCGAAAAGAAATAAAAAAATAGGTTAATTTTTTATTCTTGAAAAATAACGATTAATCCCACCATTGTTGAATATTTCTTTGGTTTTAAAAACCAAACCAGAGGAACAAGTAGCGCCATCTCTCTCTCTACCCCCCACACACTCTCTGCCTTAATGAATAGTTATTGATAGAAATGTAAATATAGAGAGAAACGATTTTAGATTATCGTATACAAAAAATAAAATTGATCGTGAGAGTGAGATGTGAAAATATGGATGCCCATTTGTACCTATATTATACCCATAAAACTTAATGATCTAATAAGTGGGATGCTCATTTGTGCCCAAATTAAAATTTAAATATACTCATACCTATATTTTAATGAACGGTCTGAACAGACATATGAACGTTATTTGCCACCATTAAGACCATACATATGCATTACGAATACGGTTAAAGACTTTGATCAAAAGAGCGTTTTCTACATAAATGCTTATTTGTGCGTGTGAGCGCGATAAGGAAGGCAAGTAGGCAACCAAGCCTACGGACGAGTAAAAGAGAGACACCAATCTGCCACTTGATTTCCCTCCTAATCTTGCACTTGTGGTCTCAGATCTTTAATTCTTTAATGAACCAAAAAGTGGACATTTGGGAACAAAAATATTATGAGAGCACCACCATTGCATTATTTTTAAGGAGGCTTCCAATTTGGAAGTTGGCATTTTTGCAATGGCGCCTTCCACAAAATCTTCCTTAAGCCGAGTTAGAGCCGACATGGAGGAGGGAGGTTTTATTTTCTTCCAAAATTGGAAGCCAAACAAAAAAGAGGAAGAAGACACGTGGGGGCAGGAGGTGGGCGTCACATACGTGTGTGTGGACGTGTGCTCCTTCACGGATCGGGCGAGTGGGAGGGAAATTTCGGTGGGGTTCATCTACCGGGCGTGGCTCGCAATTGTCGACTTTTTGTTTTTTTTAAATAAAGGCTGGAAAGTGTTGTATGTCAACAACTATTTTGGGTTTTCCAAATTAATTTGCCTTTTTATTTTTAAAAACCAGCCGCTTGCAATTTATTTTTTTCAATAATTTTTTCAATAATTTTTTTCTTTTTTTCCTTCTTCCCTATAAATACACCACCTCAACCCTCTTCATTTTCTCCACAACTTCTTTATTCTCTCTTCTATTTCTTCATAATCCTTTCTAAAAATTCAATTTCTCTACACACTTAGCTTCCAAATGGATCCAAGAGATACTCATTTTTTTTCAAAATTTATTGAATTCTTCTGAAAATGAAGAAAATCAAAATACATGTGGGTCCCAATGAGCACAATAATAAGCTAGAAGGGGGTTGAATAGCTTATTAACACTTTAAAACTTTTAAGTAAGTTCCTTGAAAGTTACTTGAAGTTTATGAAGAGTTTCAAGTAGCGGAAGACCTTCAAGAAAATTGTTCCGTGTCCGCCGATAAGGACTACCTAGACCTTTTACGATTACTTAAGTTCTCAATGAAATGGATATAATGAACAAGGAAACTATGCAGCTCAAGTAATAGACAAACGTAAGGAAATAACACAAGTATTTTGAGATGGTTCACACTCAGAAATAGTGCTACGCCCACCACCAAGGCAAATAACCTTGATTTAAATTGTGCACTATGTTTTCCACTTAGATCAATTACAAAGAATATCCCTAATGGATCGTGTACAAAATATTGACTTGTGTTTGTCTATGGAATTAAATATCTCAGTAAATACAAGATATTTAATTTGCAAGTGTATATAGTTAATGGAAGTAAACAACAAGAAGAATAAAACAATAAATGTTGAAGAGCAGCCTTCTTGTTGTTGACGAGGACTTCTAGATCTGCTGAGGATCTATTGAATGCACCGAAATGAAAGACTTGGAGTTGTATAGATTCAGAGCAATTCTTTAAGTGTTCGATTGATTGATTCTGCATGCTTGTCTGTTGTTCCAGCCTTCAATGGCAGATTTAAAGTGTGCACTTCAAAAGAATCCGCTGAGAGGACGAAGGCTTCAACAAATTTATTCATAAATGCATTAAATGCATGGGGTCACCAAGGAATTTCGCCTTCACGTATATCCAGAGCGTATAATCATTTCGAGATCTTCAAAAAGGTGGGCGATTTGGTGTCGATCCGAGAGATGAAGCGTAAAGTAGGGGACACCGCTTTTATCGCTTTCATCGCTCAGACGAAAAGTCTTCCTCGCTGAAAGTTGCTTTGCGGCTTGACATGTCGAGAATGACTTGGATTAATTCAAATAATATATGGAAATAAGTTTGAATTAATCCAGCCTAGCTTTATGTCGAAGAGGACACGTAGAAGCGCATCACCGACACGAGGTCTACCGATCTTAAGCTTGAAAGCGTGTCTTCCTGAAGCCGAGAAAGGGTCTTCCGCCGAACCCGAAAAGAGTCCTACAAAAACTATACAAGGCAAAGTTCTATACATTGCCACGCTAATCGATACGCACGCCCGATTAGCCATCAAGTATAAAACTAATGTAATGTACCGATCGATATAAATTTAACATAAGAATCAACAATCTCCTCCTATTTATATCCGGTCATCATTACTACAAATGAGGGTTTTAAAACAAACTATTTAATAGATAATAGCATGCCCGAGAAAGTTTATATATTACGTAATCGGTAGACATGCCTCTATTAAACGTAATAACACCTCGATGCAAGGGACTAATCTAAGTGCATACAAGAATAAGAGAGTCAAAGAATAGCACATAGATCGCCAGCTAGCTTAAATCAATTTAAACTAAATGTTTAAATTCTCATATAGATAAACAATAAAGCAAAGAAGAATTTAAACAATATAATTTTTGAAAAAGCAAGTAATCATCTCAGATTCATAAACAAGATGTTTACATTTGACAGAAGTTTTCAAAAATAAGATAAATACAAAGGAAAGGGAAGAAAAGATACAAAAGCTACCAAGGTCTTTTCCCTTTGCCTTTGTCTGCAGCCTCCTTTTCTTCTTTCTCGCTCTAGCTCTTCCATTCTTCTTGGTATTCGGCATCCGCATCGCTTGAGGTCCGTGGAACGAGAACGGTAGTCCAGCTTCTTCACGAAGACGGCCGTTTCTCTTCCATCAAGATTCTCGTTGATAGATCTCATTTGTTTCTCCTCCGTGATGGCCGATCACGATCCCTGCTTGGCATTCATTATGTCATGGGCGTAGTTTCGAGCGAGGTTGTTGAGTTCCATAATAGAGTACGACCGTGGCTAAGATGGAGAGTGATGGCGTGGAAGAGCTCAGAGAAAATGGAACCTATGATACGGCAGCCTTCATCTCGCTGAGCTTCTACGCTGATCTTGACATCGCTGAAGTCGTGCCGCATCTCGTCCAAAACGAGTCCGCACATCCTCTTGAAATTGTCGAAGAGTAGTGGCGGTCCTGGCGTTGGCCTTGCCGCCGCAGGGCTACTTGTAGCGTAGATATGCTTGTGAGTTCGCCTAACCGCCGGTAGATGGCATCTAGCCGACAAAATTTCAACATTGGCCGGCCGATTGGAAATAGATGCTTGGCCAATGTGAATGGTGCCGGCAGAGGCAGTAGTCCGCAGCCCGAAGGGCGCTTGGGGAGGGGGAGTTCTCGAGACGTAAGAAGATGAGTCTTGGGTGGGGATGGTTTTGGTGGAAGAGGATAGGTTATAGGGAGGGAGGAGGGGAGTTGGTGGGGAATCAGCCCATATCGCGTCGAATTTTCACCGATGTGGGAGGATTGGGGAATGGGTTCGGTAGAGAACCAGAAAGAAGGGGCAGGGTAGAAGAGGGATTTGGGTTTTTGAAGGGAAGGTTGAGGAGGTTGAGAAGGTTGAGGAGGTTGATGAGAAGAGGTGAATAGATCTGCTACTGATGAAAGTTCAAAGAGGAACTTGGCAGCAGCAGGATCTAAGGGCTGTGGTGTGGTGGAAGAAGTTGGTTGGGATTGGGGTGGTGAGGAAGGTGTGGATGGGTCAGGTGAGTAGTTAAAGGGTGAAGGGGGAGGAGGAGTTGGGGTTCTGGCTGGCTCCTCCTCATTTTGAGGCTCCTCCCGAGGGATAGATCTCCTGAGGTGGTAGAAGGGGGTAGATGAAGGGTTGACAGTATAGATGAAGGGCGTAGGGTTTGGGCGCCGGTAGTTGGTTGTGCGCCAGAGGGTATAGTGGGTTGGGGCAGAGGGTCAGTTCGGTAGCTCTCCTTTCTTCCTCGGCCGAATAGAGACTCACCGCCATCTGTAGAGGTTGGTGGATCGCCGATGGCTGGTCTTCAAAGGTTTTACGAAGTCTCCTTCGCTTTGGCTTGGGTGTGGAGGCAGGAGGTGGGGAGGGTTGTTGGCCGGGTCAAGTGTGGTGAGAGGATGGCTTGGCTTGGGTGGATGGATGGGAGGAATGGCTAGTTTGGCCTTGTGCCTTCTTCTTCTGGCCTTCCTTCATCTCCTTCCTTATCCATTTGGCCTCGCTCCTCTTCGCTGGAGGTGCCACTTCCGCCTTGTCTTCTTGGCTTTGCCCCTCGGCCGCTATTTTGGCCAATAGCACCCGCCTCGCTCGCTGTGCCTGGGCCTTAAGATGGAGGGCCGTGGCCACCCGATCGTCATATTTTTCGAGACCTTTTGGAGGTCCCGCTCCCAGCCTAAATGTGCTTCCATGTTGAAGCGGTGACCAAGATCGGTGTAGGTTTGGCCACTTTGTCAAGAGAGACCCGCGCACCTTTTGTAGCCGGCGCTTGTTCTCGTATTCTGTACTTACCGAAAAACGAGGTCGTGAGTTGCTTGTCCTTGGCTACCGCAAACAACTCATCTTCTTTCAAAGAAGAGTTGATGTCCGCATCATCCCTCAACAGGCATTGATAAGCCTCGACGAAAGGGCGCTTGCAAGTGGGGTTGTTCTTAGCTTTCTCCACCCACCGCTCACTGCCGAAGATGATGAGCCCCCAGCCGCATTTAAGTCAGAAATACAAAGATCGGGTCGATTTTATCTGGCCAAGAACATATCATGTGCTCCACTCTTGAAAAGGAGCCCCTTGTCAAGAAGGTGGCTAGTGCAGTAGACGTCAAGAGGGAACAGATTTCGGAGCATTTTCCCTTGTGGCTCCCGGGGTGTGTCAGCTCCCCTCATGGCTTCCCAGGCATGTAAAGCCTCACCGTTGTTGCGTAAACAGCTCCACCGTAGTGCACGCCAATGATGGTGGAAATAGATTTGGCGGTGACGTAAATGGGACGGCCTCGAATCCACCCACGAAGAACGCATCGGCTCATGAGCTCCATTCGTTGATAAAATTCTTCCGCCAGAAGATATCAGTAGTTTTTGTCGTTGAGGCGTAAGAGGGGCGTAATCCCGGAGGCGTCCATATCCTCACAAGCTTTTACACCGGCGGCTATGGAGTTGATTGACTGAAGGTCAATACACATGCCTGGAATGTATAGCTTGGGGTCCAGGGCGACAATGACGTCGTGAGCGGCAGGATAGGATGGATATCCCGAAGATTTATATTTGCACCGGGAGGAATGACTTTCTCGTGGTCAAAAGTCTTCCTACTGCCGCTCTTAGTTTTTGAAGTTCTTGCCCGAAAGAAAACAAAATAAAATTTAGGGCTTTTCATCTAGATATCTAAACAAGTAGGAATTTCAAAGTTTTATCAAATAATTGAAATTTTTAAGCAAAGACTTGAAACCCTAGAATGTTTAGAGTAACCACACTCGAGAAATGCATAACATAAGTTTTCATAAGAATGAACAATGAATAAACAAAAACGATCGTTAGTATTCAAGTATGTAAGGACAACAATGGCGAATCACTGCTCAATAAAATGACGGTTTGAATTCCAAAAGATTTTAATATGATTTTGAAATGCGTAACAAGATCCGTAAAATTACGAGTAGAGTAGAGATAAACGCTCATTGTTTGAGGATGAGAAGAAGAAACAAGACGAAGAACTTGAAATTTACAGAAAGTAGATGTTTAGAGAGAGAGAGAGATTTCTGTTCAGAGGGTTTCGTAAAGTTTGGAAATGACGGTTCAAGGGCTATTTAAAGGCGAGAAAATATCCGGTTTGAAAAGCGGAACTTAAGATATTTTCTTAAGTACCGAATTTTTGTCCTTGACCCCTTTTATTGCTTTAGAAACCTCTTTAGCGTAAAATAGACTAAGTAAGAGTACTAACCTTTAGGTCTTTCCTAAAGAAGAACTTACGCCTTCCGATTAGTCTAATACTCGGGTCTACCGGTATGAAAGAAATATTAACAACATATTAACTTTTAAGCAAGAGGATCAATCATACCAAGATTTCTCCTTAAATAAGCAAACCCGGTGGCATCCAAAGGGTTTTGTGAGAATGTTCCGCTAATTGATGCTCGCTTGGAACATATTCCGCATCGATGTTACCTTTTTCCACATGATCTTTGAGAAAATGATAACGAATATCAATGTGCTTTGTCTTTGAATGCATCATCGATTTTTGGAGATCGAGATAGCCGATGTGTTGTCACACATGATTGGGCGCAGCCTTGATGTTGTATCCACCAATTGTTGCTTCATCCATAACAGCTTGAGAGCAACAAATGCTTGCAAAGAATATATTCTCGCTTCGTGGTTGAGTTTGCCATCGATCCTTGTTTCTTGCAAGACCATGAGACGAGTCTGCTTCCAAGAAATTGACAAGTCCCACCGGTGCTTCTTCTCGCCACTTTACAAGTCGCATAATCGTGATCCGAGTATCCAACTAGATTGAAGTTGTTGGATTTTGAATACCGATGCCTAGATTTGTTGTTTTTGAAACATATCTCGATGATACGCTTGGCAAAGAAGCAAATGTGACTCCTTTGATCTCGCCTCGAAATCTAGCACAAACACAAACAAAGAAACATAATGTCGTCGACTAGCAAGAAGGTAAAGAAGTGAACCTATGATTCCTCTGCACTTGGTCATGTTCTCTTGCTTTCCTTTTCATCTTTGTCAAGATGGCGCCGGTAGACATTGGAGTTTCAAATCCTTTGGTCGAATCAAGACCAAACTTCTTGATTAGTTCCTTTGCATATTTGGTTTGGCCGATGAAGATTCCGTCTCAAGTCCGTTGTATCTCGCAGCCCTAGAAAATAGGTAAGTTCGCCCATCATGCTCATCTCGAACTTGCTTTGCATCGCCTTCTCGAATCTTTTACACAAGCTTTGGTTAGTTGATCCAAAGATAATGTCGCCCACATAGATTTGTACCGTAAGAGAATGGCCTTTGTGCTTGAGGATGAATAAAGTAGTGTCGATTCTTCCTCTCACGAATCCTTGTTCAATTAAGAACTTGGATAGAGTTTCATACCAAGCTCTAGGAGCTTGCTTCAGCCGTAGAGAGCTTTCTTGAGTCGGTAGACGTGGTCCAGCTTTGTCGAGATGACAAATCCTCGAGGTTGTTCCACGATACGCTTGAAGATCACCATTCGTAAAGGCACTCTTAACATCCATCCGATACACTTTGAAGTCCATGAACGAGGCATAAGCTAGAAAGATTCTCGATTGCTTCTAGTCTAGCAACAGAGCAAAAGTTTCATCAAAGTCAATTCCTTCTTCCCCGCTTGTAGCCCCGAGCAACCAATCTAGCTTTGTTTCTCGTGACATTTCCATCTTCATCTCTTTTATTTCGAATACCCACTTGGTGCCGATGACCGGATGATCGCCGGTCTTTGAACTAAACTCCACACCTTACATCTTTCAAACCGGTTCAGCTCTTCTTGCATAGCTTCAATCCAGCTTATGATCTTCGATGGCTTCATCAATCTTCTTTGGTTCGAAGTTCCGATACAAATGCGTAAGCAAACAACGCTTCTCGAACCTTATTTCTCGAACCTTATTTAACTCCTCGTATTGAGATCACCAATGATTTGAGAAATGGGATGATCTCTTGCTTCGATAACGCTTGAGGAAGATCACTTCGTGGATTCTTCCCTTAAGAATTCTCGAGTTGGTTGAGAAGGAGATTCACCAAAATCTGTTCAAGAAATAGAGTCTTCAAAACTTTCATTTTCTCGTGAACAAGAAGGATGAGATATCTCAGAAGGTGCTTGGGGTAAAATGTAAGAGATGGGTTCAGTGGTCAATGTAAGAGTTGTTATCGGTATCGGTAGATGTATCTTCTACCGTGAAGGGTTATCAGATACATGGGTTCTCGTGATTTGCCGCTTTTCGATAGGAAGTAGATGCCGAATTTGTACTGCCTCATCATTATCGTAATCATTAGCAACGCTCGAGCCTTTCTAGGCTCTAACAAGTCATATTCATCAAAAGAAACATGCACGTATTCTAAGATTTTTAAATTAGATTTACCGAAAATGCGAATGCTTTTGAATGTTTGGAATATCCTTAAAAATTCCTTCGTCTCGATTTTGCATCAAATTTTCCTCTATACTCTTTTCCATTGTAAAGAATAAAACATTTACAAACCGAAGATTTTAAGAAATCCAATGTTTGGGATCTTCCTCTCCATATTTCATATGGAGTTTTATTATGAAACTTGTTTACTGTGGATCTATTTTGGGTAAAGCAAGCGTTGTTGATCGCCGCCTGTAAATACTTGAAGTTTAGCTTCGCCAAAGATTGTTCTAGCCGCTCAATCGTCGTTCGTTTCTTCCGCTCAGCCTACACCATTTTGTTGAGGAGTACGGCGGCAGAGAAGTTGTGACCGATCCCATGGTCATCGCAGCATTTTCTACACCATTGTTTTTGAATTCGCCATTGTCCGATCTTATGTCACGTATGTCTTCAAGCTTTTGAGTTTGAAGTCTTCTAAAAAGTGCAAAGTGACTAGATCATATGTTTCATCTTTAGATGTCATAGTTTCAATCCAAGTGAATCTAGAGTAGTCATCAACTACTACAAGTGTGTACTTGTCTCCCGAAATACCGATCGTTGTTATAGGTCCAAAGAGATCCATATGCGTAAGTTGAAGAGGTCTATTTGTTGATAAAACAGACTTTCTTTTGAAGGAAGACTTGGAAAGTTTTCCTAGTTGACAAGCTTTGCAACTTCGTCATGATCGGCAGACACCGTAGGTAGACCTCGACAAGCCCATTTTTGGAGAGCTTGGAGAGGTGCTTGAAGTTGAGGTGATCGAGACGCTTGTGCCATAGCCACCGTTGTCACGAACATTGTTGGCTACTAGACACGTGTTTGAGAATCTCCCTAGAAGATTTAAGTCCACGACATAGACGCTTCCTTGTCTATTGCCTGGCCAAGATTGTAGAGCACGATTCACCGCCTTTGATGAAGCACCGGTTGGAATTGAATTGGCATAGAAGTCCTTTGTCGCACTGTGATATGCTCGTAAGATTGTGCTTTAAACCGCTTACTAGAGAAACTTTGTTGATGGAGAGACTTCCTCTAGTAATTGAGCCATATCCAATTGTCTTTCCTCTTGCATTGTCTCCGAAGATAATCGGGTCCTTTTGCTTCGGCTATATCAGTAAGAAGACTGCTCCAAATATATGCCTTGAATGCCCACCGCCTAGGTACCGATGTCTTTGTTTTCTCGATTCTATAGCCATGAAGCATTCCCTGAAAAGAGTTAAAGCAAAACAAGGTACCCTTTATATGGGTCCTAAGGATTAGCAACCTTTGCAACCCATACCGCTTGACCTTGAGAGAACTAGGTCTCTCGATCTTGGGTGAACCTTAGCAGCATTCTCGTGCCGATGGCCTAAGCAATGGCAAGAATGACATAAATGAAAAGTCCATAGAGAGTCGTTAGATTCTTCATCCGAAGAGTGCTTATGATCATTCCTTTTCTTAGCATCCATTTTTGGTTCAGCTTTGTTTGTTGACAATAGACTTAATTGGTTTCTTTCGAATCTTCCTAGGTAGGTTATTAATGCACTTAGCTTTAGCTTTTCTCGTTGAGAACTTTTCCAGAGGATTCGGTAGAATACCTTTAAGTTTACCTTCAACAGTAAAGAAAGCCTTGTCTGCTTCATTGACAAACTTGATAGTTACCTAGAGGTTTAGCGTGTCTACCGCCGCCAGACTTTGCCTTGACATAGTCGCTGCCTGTAGACTTCACTTTCTACCGCTACCTTCTCGCATTTCTCATTTGAATCATTCATTTTGGCTTTTCCTTTGTGAACTTTAGGGTAAACATAAGGAACACTTGAGTAACCAAGGCCTTGCTTCCCTCAGATTTCCAAATGTCTGCTTAGAGAAAGATATATCATTAGCGCTTTGAGGATTCACCTTTTCTTTGACGTAAGAGATTGTCTGAAGAGACACATCCGAATATCCTATGCCGCTTTATCATAGCTAGATTTTTGGCTTGAAAGGATTTCTTCGAATGCATCCTCGAGCTATTCCAGAGTCAATTGTCTTTGCAAGGCAATTTTCTAGGTCTAGTCCTTTGATGTGCTCAATGATAAATAATTTTGTCATGAAGAAATTTGTTTTCTTCCTTCGCTTGATATTCTCTTGTTGACAGCCTATTGAGAGTTTGAATCTCACCGCCATCAAAGATTTCTCGCTTGTAAGTTTTCACGCTTCTGGCCGCTTAACATAGGCTACTCTAAAGGAATTAAATTCTTCAAGCATATCCCGATTATCCTTGAGAAGTTCTTCCTTATCAAGCTATCACCGCTGGTTTCATTTTTGTCCAAAGGACTTGGTGAAACTACAACTTCATTTTCGTGAGTCATAGGTAGGACATGAATCATGAGCTATTAAGCATATGTTAGCTTGCTCACAATCCTCTTCCTCCTCTTCTCGAATCGCTTCAAACCATGTAGCAACCTGTTTATCTTCTATGTCTTCACCAACATACCTTTTGTGTTTTTGAAATTTTCTAAACGAGGGTTTTCTGTATGCTTCAAATTTTGGCTTTGGACACTTTGAGGCAAAATGACCGTGTTTTCTACAGCTTATAACACACAAGCTCTTCCTTGATGAGCTTTCACCAATCTTCCCGAAAGGTTGTTGGTGGGTGTTCTTTCTTCCATATTTTGCAAATTTTTGAAATCGCTTAACAAACATAGCAAATTGTTCATCGATAAAAAATCATTTTCACAGAAGAAGTAGAGGGTTTGTTTTCAACAATGATTTCTTCTTGGACCATGGTCGGCAAAGACACGCTCGAACTGCTTGTCTTGCTCTAGAGCTTGATTAACTTCAAGTTCATAAACCTTTAAACTTGCGTAGAGACTACGAAGAGTCATCTCGCTTAAGTTTTTAGATTCTTTCATAGCCGTGGTCTTCACATGCCATAAGCTACCTAGAGAGCCTAGAAACCTCATGTTCATTTCCTTTTGTCATACGCTTTACCAAGAGAAAAGCAACTATTTATTACCTCACCGAATCGATCGTATGCTTGTCTCAAGGTTTCCTTAGGATCCTTTTGAAAGAATCAAACCGCTGCTGGATGTATGTATATTTTCTCGTTGTCTCTTGTGTCTTGGTCTCCTCCAAGTATTCTACAAGAGCTTCCCACATCTCTTTCGCAGCTTGTACATCGAATCACTTGCCGGTATGTGCTTGTGTCTAGAGAGTCGGTGATTATGTTGATTGCTTTATCGTCAAGTTCAACCAGCCTTTCTATCGCCCTCCGTCCATTCTCGATTCTTCTTTAGGAACTTCGCAGGTTCCCAAATGATGGAGGCGAGAAGATTTGCCTTCATTGGTATATGTTGACTCGCAGTGACACATTTCCATAATCTGTTGTCAATAGAGTTCATGAATCTCATTACTTTATCCTTCCATACATCAAAATGACCTTCGCCCAATATTGGGACGTGGTTAGCATTAGATGTAGGCAAAGATATAGTGTGTTTGTGCCATTATGTCGTATCTCTCAAGAGTTTAATCTAGGAAAAACTTGTTTTCAAAGAGTATGGCTCGATACCAATTGTGGGTCCCAATGAGCACAATAATAAGCTAGAAGGGGGTTGAATAGCTTATTAACACTTTAAAACTTTTAAGTAAGTTCCTTGAAAGTTACTTGAAGTTTATGAAGAGTTTCAAGTAGCGGAAGACCTTCAAGAAAATTGTTCCGTGTCCGCCGATAAGGACTACCTAGACCTTTTACGATTACTTAAGTTCTCAATAAATGGATATAATGAACAAGGAAACTATGCAGCTCAAGTAATAGACAAACGTAAGGAAATAACACAAGTATTTTGAGATGGTTCACATCAGTAAATAGTGCTACGCCCACCACCAAGGCAAATAACCTTGGATTTAAATTGTGCACTATGTTTTCCACTTAGATCAATTACAAAGAATATCCCTAATGGATCGTGTACAAAATATTGACTTGTGTTTGTCTATGGAATTAAATATCTCAGAATACAAGATATTTAATTTGCGTATATAGTTAATGGAAGTAAACAACAAGAAGAATAAAACAATAAATGTTGAAGAGCAGCCTTCTTGTTGTTGACGAGGACTTCTAGATCTGCTGAGGATCTATTGAATGCACCGATGAAAGACTTGGAGTTGTATAGATTCAGAGCAATTCTTTAAGTGTTCGATTGATTCTGCATGCTTGTCTTTGTTCCAGCCTTCAATGGCGATTTAAAGTGTGCACTTCAAAAGAATCCGTTGAGAGGACGAAGGCTTCAACAAATTTATTCATAAATGCATTAAATGCATGGGGTCAATAAGGAATTTCGCCTTCACGTATATCCGAGCGTATAATCATTTCGAGATCTTCAAAAAGGTGGGCGATTTGGTGTCGATCCGAGAGATGAAGCGTAAAGTAGGGGACACCGCTTTTATCGCTTTCATCGCTCAGACGAAAAGTCTTCCTCGCTGAAAGTTGCTTTCTGCGGCTTGACATGTCGAGAATGACTTGGATTAATTCAAATAATATATGGAAATAAGTTTGAATTAATCCAGCCTAGCTTTATGTCAAGAGGACACGTAGAAGCGCATCACCGACACGAGGTCTACCGATCTTAAGCTTGAAAGCGTGTCTTCCTAAGTGAAGCCGAGAAAGGGTCTTCCGCCGAACCCGAAAAGAGTCCTACAAAAACTATACAAGGCAAAGTTCTATACATTGCCACGCTAATCGATACGCACCGATTAGCCATCAAGTATAAAACTAATGTAATGTACCGATCGATATAAATTTAACATAAGAATCAACAGAAACGGTGGCGGCTCTTTCAATTCGGCAGTAATGAGGGAATTCGTGGGGTTGTTGCGGAGACTATATAAAGGGCTAGACTTCCCTTAAGCCGCACCATTCTCAAAGAGAAAAACAAAAACAAACTGTTGAGAGAGCTGTGAGAGAAGAAGCACAAAGGATATTGTCGGTGAGAACTCTCGATGGAAGGAATCGACGGCACACCACATCTTCAACGGACGAGGTCGAGTTTTGATTAAGGTGAGACACTGACTTTTCTCCATCTCAAATTTTTCCGAGACTTGTGTTTGATTTATAAGGTAGCCATGCGCTACTACTGGGCACCAACATCATCCATGGACTTTTGGGTCGGCTTGTGGTGGGCCTGATGACTCAAGGTGCCTGCGCGCTCTGGGCGGTGTGGGCTAAGCACGCGACCGGCTCTTGCCTGGCCGCTCTGCATGGTATCGTGAGCGGTCCGGCCGGAAATGGGAACAAAGTGCCGCTGCAGCCAAAGTGCTACACCGCAGTAAGGTGGGAGCCACCTCGATCCCCTCGCATTTGAGCCACCTCTTGATACCTGCATTGCCCGGGGTATGATTCGGACTTGACGAGGACGTCAAGGATTTGAGTGGGGGAGATTGTAATACCCCCAATCCCACATCGGGTAGATGTGAGACTTGTGTTTGATTTATAAGATAGCCATGCGCTACTACTGGGCACCAACATCATCCATGGACTTTTGGGTCGACTTGTAGTGGGCCTGACGACTCAAGGTGCTGCGTGCTCAGTTGGCCAGTGTGTGGGCTACACGTAGCGGACCGGGCTCTTGGGCTCGGGTCGTTACACAGACTATAGTTCTTGCCCAAATCAACTGAGTTCCAAGAGAAACGAAGGCACGCTATCATGGTTCCAAGGTATTTCGGGACTGCCAAGCCTTCCAACGAAATCCCCAACCCATATCACGAACTGAATCCTCACAAAGACAAATGTTCAAACACACACTCATACAATGTTTCCCCTTCACACACAGAAGAAGAAGAGTCTGAAAAATAGAGAGCAATAGCTTAGATGATTCGGTACCTTGAAGAGAAGAGACGAGAGGTATAAATAGGTAGCAACAGGTAAGGATAAAGACTCGTTATTAGAACCAACAGCTGTAGCATTTTTGCCAACAAGGGAGAAAGAGTCAACTTTGCCGAAGAAGGTGAGACCAAATTAGGGGAAACAAAGAAACCCCTAATTTTAGAATAGGGTCTGCGGGTGAGAGGGAGTAATTGCTAGAAAATAGTGCACGGAAAAATTAAATCAAATTGCCCATAAACAAAACGTGGGTTGAGACACTTGTATATAAACCACTCAAGTTTTTGTTAATCTTACAATGTGGGATAAACCCACTTCCAACAACCACACTTTAATCAATCATAACTTATTCATCAAAACACCAAATTGGACAAATAAATATATGATTTCGATGTTTTTGCGAAGTAGAACAGGATTCCATAATTACCATTGTCATTACACAAATAACACATGAAGAAATCCGTGCCACAAAATGCACAATTTCATTCTTTAAACACAATTTTTCCAACATGAATCGGCCCTATTGGGGATTTGGGTTGCTTGTGCTTTTGACAGCAGGCTGCCCAAATAACATTGCGCCAAGCCACTTCTAAACATTAATGATTCATTTTGAACTAATGACAAGTTTAAAGCATCAAAAGATATCTTCGGTTAAGTAACATGCTTGTTGAAGAGTGAATGTCACAGAACTTCGACCAATTCGGCTTAGCTTCTAAATATCCTCCATTTACTAGAAGAAGGAAGCTATTGAGCTAGAAGAGTCACATGTTAGTGCCTCAACATTTCTGTCAAAACTAGATTCCATGCTTTGATGACAGATCCCTTAAGAGAGTTGGGATCAGCTTCTATCCGGTAAGAAAGAAGTTTTCACCTGATTTCTCTCCTAGAAGTTTATCTTCTTCTTAATTGACCTCCTTGGCATTTTGACATAAATTTGCAGTGGGAGCTGTAACTTTTGTTGGTAGTAATTAATAATTAATATGTATAAACTAATAGAAGAAAAAATATACATAAAATTATCTCGTTAATAACTTGTATAAATCAAATATTTTGAAATGAAAAGGGATAACAGTTGAGGAGTTTCAGTAAAGTTAAACTTATATAAATTAAATATGATAAATCTAGTTTTAAATTAAATAATATTTGAAAAAATTAAATCTCATTTTACAGAAAGTTGACATATGACAGTCATTTTATAGAAAGTTGCCACGTGTTAACACTTTTTCATAAATCTAGTAAAACCTTTTCATAAATCTCAAATGGGATACAAATTTATTTTAATAGAAATATGAAGAAAAAAACATAAAGAAGCCACGTGGCCACACCCGTTTTTTGTTTTTTTATTTTAAGTTTTCTCATTTTACAAAAAGCTGCCATTGGCAACAGTCGTTGTTGTTATAGTAATTAGTAATAAATAGATTAATAGATTAGTACCTGTGAAATTCACAATTTTAATAATTTTTTTTGCAAATATTATTTATAATACGACGTTTTTTTCTAAATTTGTTATAAGTAATTAATTTTTTGAAATAAGAATAATTTGAACAAAATTAAATAAGGTAAATATTGAAATGAAAAAGAACATATGAATAATAATTAAATGATTTACCTAAGAATTTTCTAAGGAAAAAAGAATTTAAAAATTAATTAATTAATAATTAGTATATATTGATTAATTAGTATTATTTTTTAAAATTGATCATTTTAACAGAAAGTCGTCATGTGGCAGCAATGACTTCTATTAGTAATACTTAATAAATTAATATATATATATATATATATATATATATATATATATATACATGTATATATATATATATATATATATATATATATATATATATACATGTATATTATAGAGACACTATTTTCACTACAATTTTTGCTTATCCACTACATCTAATTATTGCATTAAATAAATACATATTTAGACAAAACTACCCACTTTTAAGTTGACTAATCAAGTTACTTGTTTAATTACTTCAAAAATATTTTTTTTGATCAAACATCAATGGACAACATAATTATTCTATTTATATTCTTAACATTTTAATTCTCAACAAATAAGGTACTTATTTTTTTTGTAATAAATATGTTTAATCAATTTTTCTAATCACTCACGTTTCATATTCCATTATCATAAAAATAATATGATTAATACATTTTCTACCAAAATTTTAGATTATATTGGATATTTTATTATCAAAATTAATATTCTAATTTAGTTTTAAAAATATAATTTTAAAATATCAATTCAATTATTATGGTAGGTATTAAACTGAATATTGGTTTCAATCAACTCAAGAAATAAATTTTTGAATCAATTATAAAGGTAGGAAAAATATTTAAATATTACGATACTATTTCATATATATTATGATTTTACTATTTGACCATAATTTACTATTAAATCTTTTAGATTTGAATTTCAATTTTTTCCATAACCAATAAACATGTATTGACTCAAAGTTTGGTAGACAAAAAATGTCCTTACGATATTTTTTTTACTATACAATATAACTTTAGTCATAAAATTAATTAATAAAGCCATTAAAAAAAGTAAAAAGAATAAAAGAATAACTATATTGTTCATAAGTGTTTGAACGAAAAAATAATGTTAAAAGGTAATTAGGAAAGTAATTTGGCTAGTAAACTTAAAATGGACAAGTGTTTAAGGGTTAATTTTGTCCAAACATGTATTTATTTGATGCAATAATTAAGAAAGTAGTGGATAATCAAAAAATGTAGTTGAAATAGCCTCTTCCTATAGATTAATAGAAGGAAAAATGAACAAAAAATTGTCATGTAAATAACTGGTATAAATCAAATAATAGGTAAATAAAAAAAGAAGAGAATTAATGAGTATCTGTTACGTTAAACTTGTATATATTAAATATGATAACATATAGTTTTAAATTAAGTAATATTTCAGAAAAAATTTCTTAATTTACATAAAGTTGACAAGTGACAATTCATTTATTTTTTCAGATGTTCAGAAATTATATAAGTCAATCGTTAATAGAAATCATTTTTATATGTATAAAAAATAAAGAGTTGATAGCATGATATTAAGAGATTTGATTGAATATTTAATTGAGAGATAATGCTTGCATAATAAAATATTGTTTAATGAATCAAAAAAATGTTATTATAATTTCATAGAAAGTTGTCACGTGGCAGCACCAATTTTATTTCTAGCTTTTGTAATTTTAGAGAAAGCCGTCACGTAACAGTAGTGACTTATGTTTTAATAATAATTAATAGATTTGATCAAAATTAAAGGTTGGGATTTAACCATTGAAACCTTTCCCATCTATATATGTGGAGAGATAGAGAGAGAGAGAGAGCTTGAATGTAACAGTACCAGTTATTTTTTGATAGATCGCTAGTGTTCCACGCTTGCTTTCCCCAGATATGGACAACTGAGGTTCCTAGAAATGTGACATGGTACCCAAACACACTCCTCACACCCTGAAATTACAATTTCTTCATCAACAAACTTCATATATACTGATACATTTATTCGTCGAAGCTAAATAGTCAAACATAATTTACTTTTTTAGGAATGAAAAGAGTAATAATATAATAATAATCCTACTTTTAATTAAAAATTAAAAAAAATCCAAAAAGGTTTCATGTTTCAAAAACATAACCTCAAGTGTCTTTTTCTTGTATCTTTTTTTGGAAGGTATAATATACTCTATTTGTTTTCAAATTATCGTATTTTTTAACTTGTCTTATCGTTTAAAAATAATAATTGATTATATTATAAATATTAGTGAAATGTGTGGTTTTCGTTAATGCCCTTCGGCATTAGGCCATAATTAAAGTAGTTATAAAAAATAAGGGTAAAATTGTAAAAGTGTTTTCTTAATTTTTTTTAAAGAAGACAATTATTTTAAAATAGATAAAAAAGAAAAAAGATGTTGATAATTTGAAAACATTGGGAGTACGTAATTATGTATAGATGACATATCATTCAAAAAAAAAAAACTACTTCCTCCATTCCAAATAAAAAAGATATATTTTAATTTGACGGGTTAATTTTTTAGAGATTATACGTACCTTTACTTATTTATAATTCTTTTAAACTGAAGTAAGGTTATATTGATCCCTTCCTCCTAATTTAGTGTTTAATTTTTTAAATTCTTTATCATAATGAATACTCCATCTATCCCATGTGACCCGGCACACGGATTGTAACGACCCGAGTTCGAAAGCTCGATTCGTTATGTGCAGCTTATAAATTGGTCCACTGAGCACGTAACACCTTAAGTCATTAGGCCCACTACAAGTTAACTCAAAAGTCTATGGATGGTATTAGTGCCCGTAGAGTGTGATCACCTTATATTCTGCACACAATTCTTACACCTACCCGATGTGAGATGTGGGTATTACAAGTGGGGTAGGAGTATTACAATTTGTCTCACTTAAATCTTTGACGTCCTCGTTATGGCCGAACCATATCCCGGGTGATGCAGAATTCAAGAGGTGACTAGTAAGGGGATTAAGAGGTAGCTTAGCTTCCACCTTCTGCGGTGTAACACTTTGACCCGCACATCATTTTGTTCTCACATTTTCGGTCGAGACCCGCTACGATACTATTTGTAACAATCCGAGCCCGAAAGTCTGGTCCGTTATGCGTAATCCACCACAAGCCGATCCAAAAGTCCAAAGATGATGTTGGTGGCTAGTAGTAGAGTGCGTCCACCTTATAATCTACACACAATTCCTACACCTACCCGATGTGGGATGATGATATTACAATTAACTTGATTATTAATATTAGTGTAATGTATAGTTTGTATTTTGAAATTCATGTGCATCTGGCCTATAATTAAAGTAATAAGATAAAATAGGGAAAATAGTAAAAATGTTATCTTAAAACAGAAAATTACAAACAAGAAAAAAAATTGATCAAGACAAAAAATAAAAATATGATAATAATTTTGGGATGGAGACAAAAAATAAAAATGTAGACCTAATGTACGACATGAAAAGAGATAATTATTTTGGGAGGAAAGGAGGGCTCCAAATCGTCTATCACATTCTCTATCACATTCAGTGTCCCATTGAATC
Source organism: Codonopsis lanceolata (assembly GCA_013146195.2). NCBI lineage: Eukaryota > Viridiplantae > Streptophyta > Magnoliopsida > Asterales > Campanulaceae > Codonopsis > Codonopsis lanceolata. The sequence continues at coordinate 3,926,949 of CM028380.1, forward strand.
TCGGCCGTACACATTCCTTATTATTTTAGTCAGTCCTTTTTTTATAAGGAAACATGTGAGGCTGAGATTTAATGGGACAGATGATGTGACAGAGAACGGGACAGATAATTTGAAGCCGGAAAGGAGTATGCCTTGTTTAGAAAGTAGACTATTTTCTTGGTACAAACCAAAACGAAAAGTCAGCCTATCTTTCGGGATGGAGGAAGTATAACTGTAGTGCAATTTAAAGAAAATAAAAAAATAGTGTATAAATATGTTCCCTCCTATCCTATTAAATAGTTTTTATTTGAAAAATCTAATTATTAAGAGATATATTAATGTTATTAAAGTTAGTGAAAGAACGCGATGCCACAGAATCTCACTATGGAACGATGTGATTGTCAATGTTACAGTGAATGTTGAAACAATGACAATGACAATGAAAACAGAAAGTAAGTCACAGAAAATAGCAGCGGAAGTTTTGTTTTCAGATTTTAAACCAAGCAGACTTAGGAAGACAAGAATTAATCACAAACAATCTACAAGTATCAACCTTGTAGATCAAGCCTCAAGGCAACACAATATATATTAAAATCAACACTGTTTTTATGCTTAACAGTTAACAAAAATTCTCACAAGATATAGAATCTTGGAGAACCGAAAAACCCACATAAACTACTAGAACAAACGTGGGAAGAAAGAACCAAATAATAAAAGCTTCCAAACAGCAAATCACACGGAAGCACAAATCAGAACTTCAGGTAATACAAGGCTGTATTCCTGAAGTTTCAAGCAGCAACAGGTATGATCAAGACTGCCTACAGAATGGTCTTCGTGTATGGGCTGTTGATCTCCTCTCTTAAGCTCGGCACACAAGACTTCAAATTGATTCTCTCGCACCGCTCGAATAATTTGTAACTGGAAGCTCTCGGCGTATCCCCAACTGCTCGACCTCTGGCTCTTAATATAGGCTCCCAATCCTGCAAACACACGGCAAAACAACTACTCCTACTAGGAAGGAGATTTAGCAGATAATCATGCAAGATTATGTTTCCTAATATGATACATTTAATAACTAAATAATTATGCAAAGATTTAGTTACCTAAAATGTATCACCTAAATCTAATAAGAGAATCCTAATCAAATCCTACCACCTAATTAATCTTTAACACCAATTAAATCCTACTTTGACCAAGAGAGTGAAAACAAGACAAATTAGGCAATGCCTAATTTACCCTTACAATCACCCCCTTTGTTTGAGCATTCTTGGTCAAATCCACATAAGACCTGCAAGAAGATCATTATTAACACCCCCTGAAACGAAGGTCAGAAACATAGGAGATAGTCATGATCAACAAACCACAATCACAATTAACTACTTATTACATGTGTCTCAAAATCCGAATCTAACTATCACAGACCCAAATGAAGTAAGTGTTAAAAGTTTACAACCAACCATCAACCATCAATTACATAATATCAGAACCACAAGAGAGGATGTAACTGCAGATCATTCTTCAAGAGCGCGTTTGGCGCAGAGTCGCTTCTGGTCAGAACCCTTCTAGTTTCAGGGGCTTCATCACTACTAACCCCAACCCTTGCAGCTTCACCACCTATTTGACCAGAATGGTGTGCCAACCATGATGAGTAGTGAGCAGCTAAGGAAGTAAGAAAGGATTGTTGTGCAGCAATGTGAGAGAGCTGTGTCTGGATCAGCTTCAGTTGCTCTTTGACAAACGAGACAGACATGGGAGCAGTAGGGGATGCAAACAGAAGGGATGTTGCACTTGATGATGCAACAACAGGAGTAACAATGGATGGGACAGTAGGTGAAACGGTGACTGAAGGAGAAGCAGGAGTATGAGGGGTACTAGGATCAATGAAGGAAGTATCTGGAGCTGAAGAGAGAGGCAAATTTACTAACCTATCTCCTTTTAAGAGTTTTGAAGAGAAATGGAGAGGTTCAAGGACAGGTGAGAGACGTGTGGAAGGAGATGGTTTGTACCCTTGAGAGATCAGGATCTTGTATATGAGAGAGGGGAAGATTAGAGACCTCTTGTCTCCTCCTGTTTCAGCCATGGAGGAGACTTTTCTAAAGACATACAATCCAAAATCAAATGGTCGTTGAGTCCCAAGAAGATACAGAACTTTACCATGTTCCTCGGTGATGACATTAGTGTTTTTTGAAGGAGACCAATTTGCACAGCAAACTTTGTGCAAAAAGGCATACAACGATGACAGGTGGGAGGTACTGAGAGGAGTACCCTTAGCTGGCCACAAAGAAATTTTACCACCCGATAATTCATTAACACAACAGTTCAGGTCCAAACCGAAATCAAGAATACCCGAGGAAGGAGTACCAAGAACAGAATTTATAATGTTTGGAGAAAACGAATACCATTTTCCTCGAACAAAAACTTTCTCAAAACTGGAATCACACTGATCAGAAATCCTTTTCTCAAGATTAGCGTAAAATTCATGAATTAATTCTCGAAGGTATGGGGCAGCAAGAGAAATTGTTTTCAAGAGATTTCGAGCAGAAAAATAATCAGAAAGATTGTAGGAATCCAACACAGAACTTACAACATTTCGTTCATCTATGATATTCCTTGAAATATTATACCGACGTGAAGCAACCTTAGAGATAAAGGAAGAGGAAAAGGGAGTACCCAGCTGGTTTCAATTTTGTAGATGTTGCAACAACGGGTGCAACATTGAACCGAGCAGAACTTCTTCTTGTGAAGCGCACCGGAGTCTCATCTGAATCTTCACTAACAGCAGGGGTCCCCTTCTGCGCATCATAGTTCTGATCAGAACTATCATCAAATTCGAGGAAGTTGACGGACTGGGCACGGTCGGAGGATGAGCAGAGGGTGAAGGACCTGATGGAGATGCATGAGCCTGTCGCAATCGGATTAAATTCTGAGCAACTTCATCATCAGTGAAAGAACTTGCAGCCTTTGAAAATGGCCTTTGTGGAGGAGAGAAATCCGAAGGAAATACAACCCTTGGAGACGGGATAGGGTAGTCATCATCTTCAACAATGTGCTCTTGTGCACGAGAAAGAGGTGGAGAGGCCGGTGACATAGAAGGCTCGTCGTGGGGAATGGGGAATCGAGCCGGCTGGAGGAATGAAATCCTCATCATCAGGATCACTGTCAAGATGGACTGAGTCCTTGAAAAATCCAGCACCGACTTTGTTTTTCTTTGGCGCTTGGACCGGCGGGTACCAGGGTTTCCAATAGAAGGAAGGCCGGACAAATCTCCTGGATTGTCAACATCAATTTCATTCCCCTTTTCTCCAGGGAGAATCACCGTGAGAGGCTCAGGAACTGGTTGATATACAACCATGGCGGTTGAGAAATCTTCTGTGGACGAATTGGGGCTTTTTGAGGAGGACGCCATTGAAGACGAATGAAGGAAGAATTCAGGAGAATGGAGACAGATACTGAAATTTTTGAGAGAGAACGGAGGTCTGAGCAAGTCGCCGGAGAGTTGTGAGGGGATGTTTTGTGAGAAACGGCGTACCTTTCCTGCAAGAAAGTTCCACTACTCTAGCCACTAATGCAATTAGACGTTGGCAATTAATGATGAAAAGTGAACCGTCGCACACATTACCAGGAACTCAAAATTCAAACATCACATGCTAACCAACCTGATAGAAATTAGAAATGAGTCTGCTGTTTTGAACATGAGAGATATAAGGAGAATTAGATACACAATCTGATTTCAACAATCATTTTGAATGATCAGAAATTTCAGGAATACACTAAACATACTTAACCGAGATTGAGACCACACAGAATATACAAACACAGACAATAAACCCGGTTCTGATCATGAAGAAAAACACACATCAGTTTAGACAGCCACATAAAATAATGACTTTGAGAACAAGAGGCAAAACACGCATTTAATTTTGAAGGACAGAAACTAAGGAGGCTGATATCCTGCATCTATATGTCCTAAACAGTATGTCTAAAATATGCAAAAAAGAAGAAACAACGAAAGAATGCAGACACACACAAGTGATATGTCTAGATCAACTGATTGTAGTTCCCAATGTTGCAACAATGGAAATCACATTCACCAAAAAAAAACTGTGATTTTATGTTCAGCATCTCATTTTACTTTTACCAAATAAGCACAATTACTCCCAGAAATATCATAGGTACTTTATTTCCCTATGAAAATTAGCTTTACTTTATTTCAAGCTAATGCACCACTAGGAACCTTTCACACTATTTACCAAGGGTAGCAACTTAACTTATTGATCAACCCATGAAATTCGAAAATCCATAGTCCCATAAGAAAGAAGCCACAACCTTGTCCATAGGTAGCTCTTTTCCGTTAGGTAGCTTTCACACTTTCTCAATTAAGAGGAGTCAATTTAGTCAAGATCAACCCATGCAAGTCGAAACTTCATAGTACATTGACAAATTGCAGCATCCTAAAATTTTGAAAGGTAGCTCTTTCCTTTGTGGTTTAACCGAGAGTTTTTCTCAATTTTAACAACAACTTTATTGGGAGATGGTGAGAAGAATCTGAACAAGAGAATCACAATAATTTTGAATGAATCATCACATATGCACAAAGGTACTTGACACAAACAGATTTGATCTAGTGTGCCCCCCTAGATAACAATGCAATATGCCTAATTTTTTTTTAAGTGAGGGATTACATGGCACACATACCGAGAGATTTTCTAAGATTTATAAATCTCTCAAAATCTAGACATTTAGTAAAGATATCAGCCAATTGGTTTTCTGTACCAACATGTTCAATGCATACAATGCCTTGTTCAACTAAGTCTCTAATAAAATGGTGTCTTATATCTATGTGCTTTGTTCTTTTGTGTTGAACAGGATTTTTAGCTATGCTTATAGCACTTGTGTTGTCACAATACATGGTTAAGATATCACTGTGCAAACCATAATCTTGGATCATTTGTTTCATCCACAAAAGTTGTGTACATCCACTACCAGCAGCTATATACTCAGATTCAGCTGTTGATAGGGCTACACAATTTTGTTTCTTGCTAAACCAAGAAATCAGATTGTTTCCAAGATAGAAACATCCTCCAGATGTACTTCTCATGTCATCAACACTGCCAGCCCAGTCAGCATCACTGAACCCAACAAGATTGGTATTTGTATGCTTAGTATACCACAAACCCATGCCAAAGGTCTCACCAACATATCGAATTATTCTTTTGACAGCTTTTAGGTGAGAAACTTTGGGGTTTGCTTGATACCTTGCACACAAACACACACTGTACATGATATCTGGACGAGTGGCAGTTAAATACAACAAACTCCCTATCATACTTCTATACAAGGTAGGATCAACACTTTCTGATTTTTCATCTTTATTAAGTTTATCGGATGTACCCATAGGGTTTTTTTATGTTTTCCATTCTCAAGATCGAATTTCTTCACCAAGTTTAGAGAGTACTTGGCTTGAGAAATGAACATCCCTTCATGTGATTGTTTGATCTGAATGCCTAAGAAATATGTCAATTCCCCTACCATGCTCATTTCAAATGTGGAAGTCATGCAATTCACAAACTCTTTTTCCAAGGATTTGGAGGTGGATCCAAACACAATATCATCAACATATATTTGAGCAATCAAAATATGTTTATCTTGTTTTTGAATAAACAGTGTTTTATCCACCTCTCCCCGCTTAAACCCACTTTGTAAAAGGTGATCTGTAAGCCTACCATACCAAGCTCTAGGAGCTTGTTTGAGGCCATACAAAGCCTTTTTCAATTTAAACACATGATTGGGTTTATGGGGGTCCTCAAACCCTTTTGGTTGTTCCACAAATACTTCTTCCTCAAGAATCCCATTCAAAAATGCACTCTTCACATCCATTTGTTGAAGAGTGATGTCAAGGAAACAAGCAATTGCCAGAAGTAGACGGATAGACTCAATGCGGGCTACAGGTGCAAAGGTTTCATCAAAATCCACCCCCTCAACCTGTGTATACCCTTGAGCTACCAATCTAGCTTTATTCCTTATTATTTCTCCCACTTCATTCGCTTTTGTTTTTGAAAATCCATTTAGTTCCAATAACATTTATTGAAGTGGGTCTGGGAACTAGATACCAAACATCATTTTTTGTGAATTGATCTAGTTCCTCTTGCATGGCATTTATCCAACTTTCATCTTTGAGGGCCTCTTGCACATTTTTAGGTTCAACAATGGAAACAAAACATGAGGCATGTATATCATCAAATTCGAGAGTGGTCATGCATGCAAGTTTCTTGTAATCCACTTTACCTTTCTTCCTTGTGGACACACCATCTTGTACATTACCTATAACTTGAGTGAGTGGATGGTTTTTCTGAATCTTGCTTGGAACGTCAATTTCTCGATCACCAATCCGACCGATCATCTTCCCGATTTGACTGCTCCAAATGACTTCATCTCCTCGCCGCTTCAGGTCATTGTTTCTTCCGATGTTGCAACATCCTAAGAACATTGGGTGAAACATCCCGAATTTTTCCACCGAACCACCCGCATCTGCTGAATCTGTCTTTCGCTTCGAACTACGGATTCAGCGTCTATTTCAGGATCAAAGTCTCCGAAATCCAAAATCCCTGAAACATCTTCCTCAGAAGTTTTGTGACCAAGACCAGTTAAATCATCAAAAACAATGTTCATGGATTCCATAATAGTCTTAGTTCGAAGATTAAAAACTCTATATGCTCGACTATTTGTGGAATATCCCATAAAAACACATTTATCACTCTTAGAGTCAAACTTGGAAAGTTGATCTCTATCATTGAGCAGATAACACACGCAGCCAAACACATGAAAATATTTCAAGGTAGGTTTCTTCCCAAGAAAAATTTCGTAAGGTGTCATTGTGCTACCTGGTCTCAAGAAGACCCTATTTCCAATGTGACAAGCAGTGTTCAATGCTTCAGCCCAAAATCTTTTAGCCAAATTTTTTGAATGTAACATCACCCTAGCCATTTCTTGTAATGTCCTTGTTCTTTCTCTCCGCCACTCCATTTTGTTGTGGAGTTTTGGGAGCAGAGAATTCATGAGAAATACCATTGAGGCACAATAATTAGAAAAGGATGCATTTTCATATTCCGTGCCATGATCTGATCTAATCCTAACAAGTTTTAGATCATACAAGTTCATTACACGGGTGTACCAAATTTTGAAAGCCTCAAAAGTTTCAGACTTCTCTCTTAAAAATATTACCCAAGTATATCTAGAGAAGTCATCTACACAAACAAAGGTATACTTTTTCTTACCTAGGCTTTCTACTTCAATGGGACCCATAAGGTCAGTGTGAATCATCTCCAAACATCTAGAAGTGGAGCATTGTGTTATGGGAAGATGTGAAGCCTTGGTTTGTTTACCTTTTTGACACGATCCACATACCTTTGAGTAATTCCTTTCCAAATTTGGTAATCCTTTAACAAAGATCATGCCTCACAAGCTCATCGAGCTTAAAAACTCATGTGACCAAGTTTCGTGCCGTAGATCTGTTACATCAAGACTTGCTTTTGACACGAATGGGTATTGTTGAACAAGTAACGCTTATCGACGATCTTAAACCCGTCAAGACATTTGTTATTATGATCAAGAACTTCACAAGAATGTTTGTCAAACCTTACCTGAAGATCATCATCACACAACTGACTTATGCTGATCAGGTTTGTCTTAAGACCTTCCACATGGTAAACATTTTTGAGGTTTGGAAGGCCTTCAACGTTCAATGTTCCTTTACCTACAATTTTCCCTTTGGCACCACCACCATAGGTCACTGATCCACCATTAATACTCACATATTCCTTCAAATTCTCAGCTGCACCTGTCATATGTCTAGAACAACCACCAAAATACCAAGATCCAAAGAACATGAGATTTTAAGGAAGTAAAAGTAACATTACATTCTTCATCATGTGACATGGAAGCACCAGGCGTATATCAAAAGGCTCACAAGATTTGGCTCTACATTTTTCATCACAAGTTTTGGGAACCCACATTTGTTTGGCTGTTTTGGGTTGGTGTTTTTGGAAAAATTTATGATTTGTCTTTGAATGAGGCTTCCAATGTTTCTGCCAATGTTGCTGCATTGGCTGGCGCATTGGTTGCTTCATCCTGTTCTGCCAATGAGCTTTTCCAAAGAAATCTTGCCTCATTTCATTCTCATACATTGCCTTTTCGTAAAGCAAAAAGGTTGTATGTGACTGTGCTTATGGCGTAAGTGACAAACATAATTTTTCCTTCTTACTCTTGGTTTTTCACGTAAAAGCTTCAGAAAGCTTTCATCGGTTTGTTTAGTTCCGATGTTCCTTCTCCTTCTTTCACAAACACCTTAGGGACAAAACCAATACCGATCCGATGAGTTACCGCACTTTAGCGATCATCAACCTTCGCTTGCTAGAATTCCACTTGGTCGTTGTTCGCTCGCTTGAGCAAGTTGCTCCTTTAACCGCTCAATCTCCACATCCTTTCTACTTAGGACACCTTCCAGCCTTTTATTATGCATTCTTTTGATCCTCATTCGCCTTTTTCGCAGCTTCATTCGCCTTACCAAGTAGTGTAACTTGGTGAGCTCTTTCTCCCAATCCTTGCTCCAGCCTTGTACCCTTCCAGCAGATTCGAATGAGTGTCCATCATCTTCAGCAATCGTGGAATTAAAACAGAAAAAATCGCTCCTTCGCACAATGTTTCTCCCGATGTTACTCCCGATGTTGCAACATCGGTGACACATTTGTCGAACCAACCGATTTTCGTAATCGAATCATAAACAAGATTCAAGGTGATAAGATCACCTGGATCTTCTCCATCACTATCACTCAAGGTTGCTGAAAAATTCAAGCCTTTCTTTCTTAATGTGTTAGCACATTGGTTAGCATAGTGTCCATAACCTTGACATTCTCTACATTGGATAGAATCAAGGATTCTTACCATTGTAGGATGACTTTAGAAGCAAAAGGATTTGTGAAGGGTTTTTCCGAGTTTGAAAGAATTTTCTTTGGGAACAAATTTCCGTAATCAGTTTGAAATTGTTTTTCGAGCTTGATGATGGAGTTCTATTTTGACTTTTATTTTTCAAATTTTTTTGAATTTAGTAGTCAATAGAGCAATTGATTCTTCTCCAAAATCGACTCATCAATGTCTTTTGAATTTCAAGCAAATCACATGAGAGATCAATTGGTGCATAGCAATATTTTTCACAATGGGTGTGGAAGATGATGAGACTCCTTTGCCTTTCTGTTTCATTTGATCGCTTAGATTCAGCTTCAAAGTTTTGAAGAATTCCACCAGCCTTTCAAAACTCATCTTGTCAATATCATGTGCTTCTTCAATAGCACATATCTTGACATTGAACCTTTCGTGCAAAGTCCTCATCATCTTGCCGACAAGGCGCCATTAGTAATAGGATCTCCTAAAGCTAGAGCGTAAGCACTGGATAAATCAAGGAGTCTTCCATAATATGTCATTATGTCCTCGACTCTTGCATCCTGGTGTTTTCAAACTGAGTAGTTAGCATTCTTAGTTTAGAAGAACGAACACCGGCAGGGTCCTTCACATAAGGTTTGAAGGGCCTCCCACACATCTTTGGCAGATTCATAATTTGCTATCACCCTAAAAGTATTTGCATCTAAGGCCTTATAAATTGCGTACAAGGCTTTCGAGTTAAAAGAAGCAAAGGTTCCTATCATCATTGTCCACTCGTATTCTTTGGTGATCTTGACATCACCATCGAATCTACGCTTTGGGAGGACTCCAACCATTTAAAACAAGAAGCCACGCTCTTTCATCAATGGATTTGATGAAGATGCGATCTTGACTTTCCATATAGAATAATTAGCATTTGTGAGAGTAGAGGATTAACCACGCTTCTCATACCGAGAATCCATCACGCCTTTAAACGTAATCGACTCTTAGTGATATCAAGAGAGGCTCGATACCAATGAAAGAACGCGATGCCACGTAATCTCACTATGAACGATGTGATTGTCAATGTTGCAGTGAATGTTGCAACAATGACAATGACAATGAAACAGAAAGTATGTCACGTAAAAATAGCGAAGTTTTGTTTTTTCGATTTTAAACCAAGCGATTTAGAAGACGTAAGAATTAATCACAAACAATCTACAAGTATCAAACTTGTAGATCAAGCCTCAAGGCAACACAATATATATTAAAATCAACATCGTTTTTATGCTTAACAAGCAATTAACAAAAATTCTCACAAGATATAGAATCTTGGAGAACCGAAAACCCACATAAACTACTAGAACAAACGTGGGAAGAAAGAAACCAAATAAGAAAAGCAATTTTCCAAACAATGAACAAATCAAAAGGAAGTAATAGAACAACTTCAGAAATACAAGGTCGTATTCTAGTTTTAAGCAAGAG
>CM028380.1:3937425-3970606 GCA_013146195.2 Codonopsis lanceolata
TTGGTAGTATGTGCTCTTTGAGATGAAGTATCTATGTTTACTCACGTATGAAATTCTATTTATTAGATTTTCAATGTTTGATTTATTTTGGAAAATGGGCTAAATTACATAATTTAAATAGGATTTTGTTAAATCTTTCATGATTTATCCGCGTGTAAGTGTGGTATGCTAGGTGTATCCGTGGCCTTATAGAATTTGTTAATCCTTAGTTAATTAGGTCAATGGTTTTATTTCTTTCATTTTAAGTATACCCGCTCCTTAGGTTTTTAAACTTCCTAATCCTTACGGATTTATGGTTCTTTTTAACCCTAATTTAGTTTGTCTCCTATATATACTCGACTCTCATTAATTTTTTATATTTTTGTCTCCCTTGTTTGAGAGTTACTCCTTCCCTATATCGTTTCTTTTGTGTCTCATCATGTCAACCATGCATGGTTCTTGTTGCCCTGCATTACGAGGTTCCTTCCCGGAATGATCATGTATTTTGTATCCCTCCTATTGACCGTGAACATGGTTGTTGTTTTGTCCATATGTCGGACCTTTTAGGTTTGAATGTACCTTCATCTAAGATTTCATTCTTTTCTAAACCCGTTACTAGAGATTGTGTCCTTCCCGCGTTTTTGTGTCAATACCTCGCTCCTTCATGGCGTATGGCAAATATAGATGTGCAACTTTTCCACGTTTTGGATTAGTATGATTCGTTATCGATTATATTCGCTTCCTTCGCAAGAGCAGCGTGAGATCTACAATGAGTTACTTTTTTGGAAAAATCAAAGGGGAGATGTTGAGAGCCGCCTAGAAATTTAGGGAGAGCACCTAAGTGATGTAACTCTTATGGGAGTGTGTGTCATAATTGTTTCAAGTTTAAGGGCAAAGCCAAAGCCAAAGCCAAAGATACAAACGATAATGAAGATGGCGATGGTTCTGCTGAAGATGTTGTTGATGTGGCTGAAGCTGCTCGGAATTGGGAAATGCTCAACATAACTCGGAGTGTTGATTCTGGGAGAGTTGATCATGTTCCTATTATTGCTAATTTGTGTCCCAGTGTTTCTCGGCGTCTTTATCCTTTTGAGGCGTATTCTAGACCTTAATTAGAATGCTTAATTTAGGGAGTTGTTTGCTATTTTTAATTATTGTTATTTTGTTCTTTTTTCGAGAAAAGGTAAAAAGGGGAGATTGTTGGATATTGATTATTTAAGTTATTGAGTTATCTAATTGTTTTATTTTAATTAATTATTTGTTTTCCTTTCTTGGTATTTACTTTGATTAATTATTATTGTTACACCTTTTATAGAAAGGTTATTTTGGAGATTTTATTTTAATTGGTTTTTAGGGTTTATGAATTATTAAATTAGTTAGGTTTTGTGTTCTTAGTTAACACGTTTGAATGTGTCGCTTGTCTTGTGCAATATGACACGGTGATTCATTCATAATTAGTAAGGAATCTTTTTTATTTGGTAAGTCTATATTTGATAAGATTTTGTCCTACTTTATTACACTAACCTACTAATCATTTATGGTAAGTGGTTTTCTTATTCTACAATGTTTCTAGTTGCAAGTATACATAAGAGAGACATAGCCCAGGAAGCTGTTCTTGAGAAATGATCATACACATAATTATCATAGAGAAGAGATTAAGAAGGTTGCCGCTAAGCGGTGAATGAACTACAAATGTGTGCTTTCATCGAGACTTCATTCATCTCGGTCAATATAGTTCTTGTTGTTTTCACCCACCGCTACCATGTTTTAAATACATAGATTACATCAATCGAGGCCGCCCAAAGGAAGTTGGGTAAATAAGGGCTTTAGGCCTCGACAAAATAGGAGGCCTCAATTTTTATTTTTATTTTACTATTACTATTAGTACTAGGTTTCCTAAACTAAATAAATTGATAAAGTTGCTAGTATATGAAATTAAAACAAAAATTATAAAAATAATTATCAACCCAAAGTATTTTTAAAGTAGATTTAAACAATTTAAAATGTATCAAGATATTTTTGGTTTTTTATTTAACATTGAGAAATTAAGGTCATTGAATAATGAAAATTTAAAAGAAAATTGTCTTAACCTTGAAAATTCATTAAAACATAATGACAACTCGATATTGAGGGATTAAATCTATTTATGGAACTAAAAATTTTACGAGAAATTATACAAGTGAAGAATGATATACCAAATGACATACTTAATTATATATTAAGGGTTGATTCTTTTCCAAATGCGGAGATCACTTATAGAATAATGCTATAATTGCAATAATTGTTGTTTCGGCAAAAATTTTTTATAAGCTAAAATTAATAAAATCTTATCTAAGATCGACAATGTCTCAACAAAAATTAAGTAGACTAGCTTTATTTTCTATTGAAAAAGAATTGTTAAGTGAAATCGAATACAATAATTTAATAAATGATTTTGCATCTCAAAAGCACAAAAAGATAAACTTTAAATAAAAATATAATAATTTTAATAATAAATTATTATTTACTTTAAAAAGTTCATTCTATAGTTCGCTTTAGGCCTCCAAAGCGGTTGGGCCGACCCAACATTAGTTTGTTTGGTTGGGTGTTGTGATTCTTAAAAGCTATATCATTATCTATAGAGTTTTTCATAAATTTCACTTTGTTAGTCTTTTGAGTTGTAATGAACTTAAACATATATTTTACTAGTGGAATATTTTTTCCATGAGGCACGATCAATAAGTGATTTACTTATTGATCAAAGGTTAATCTCTTTGTGTTTAGTTTTGTTTTTTACTCTTTGTTTTGTTTTATTCTGCTGCACTTTTATCTCAATGAAATCTTCAATGAACTCTTCATTGTAAGCTTCATTGACGGATCATTTCAAAAAGTTTGTTCCATTTTTTTTATTCGGTTTATCCGTGCTATAGTCTTTCTTTCAAAGTGCTCTCTCAAAGGGTTGGCAAGTGTATAGGCTCATGGCAAAAAGTCAATGTGGGTGATATAAATAAAGGCGAATGAGGGTCATTGTATCCTCTTGCATACATCATTCTTTCATTAAAGCACAAAAGGGGTCACTAGGAATGTAATTTGATAACGGGTAGGTCAATATGACACAAATGAGTCAACCATGGCATATATCATGTTCTTGTCATGCACACATGCTCAAGCCAAGTTTTTAATCATCAAAACATAACTCTCGACATCTAGACACATAATATGATACACATAGACATACACAACCATCACTAGAGCTAAATATAAAAATATTTCAATAAACAACTTGGGCATTATCCATCATGAATGAGGTGATGCTAGCACATGAATCACAAACATATCCTCAACTATGAATGTAGTAATCTCAAAATTGAGTCCAAGAAAATAATGCAAGTACCACTCAAAAAGCGCCAAGGTGGAAAGGCAAATGATCAAAGCATCAAGAATTGGGGCATTCAACTTCTTCCCAAAAATTTCAAGGCAGCAAAAATAATAAGCCAAAATGGTACCGTTTTATTGGTTGTATAATTGTTAAGCTTCCGGAGCTTAAGAAGCTCCCCAAACTATTTTTCCCAAATAAGCTCCCTCAAAGATCCCCATTGTTTGCTATGCTTTCCTTAAGCACCCTCCAAGATCTACCATTGTTCATGCTCTAATAGCTTTTTTTACTTGTTTATTGGACTACTTTCTATTCTTTTTTAGCGACAAATATTTAATGATTACTTATATATGTTTACCCTTAAACACACTTTAATATGTTGTTTTAAGTTAAAGCAATTCTATTGATTATAGTAAATCTCTCTTAAATTCAATGCACACACACAAACACACACACACTCACACACATTTACTCCAACTTGTCTCTAGCTTGTTTGCTATTATCTTGTCTTCATATTTCATCAATTTGTATTAAATAACATATGCATCTACTCACAAAGTATATCACCTTTCCCGCTAATTATTTTTTTTATGGTAGCTTTCTATCTTTGTATCTTTGCATTTTGTATCATTGCACCAAATATGTAAAATAGTTGATAACTCTACTTTGGAATGTTAACTTTTGACATGTGAAGATGACGAGTACGGTAGTAAATTGTTGGTAATAGATTGAAGTGTATTTAATTGTTGGAAATTGGTGGCAAAAATCAATGACAACCAATCTTTGATGAAATGTTGACCTAAGTTCCATTAATTGGAATTAAAAGCAAGTTGAAATTTATTAATCTACATTTTGAGTATATACGAATAATGTATTTATTTACTTAAAACCAATCTTGGGTGAGTGAAAAATTAATGCGTAAAGTGAGCAACTTGACATTATAGTTGAAGAACAAATGGGTATATGGAAAACCATATCCCACATTGTAAAGATAAAGTGCTAGAGAACATTTTATTATGAATGTAATCATGTGTTCCACGGTACATCGTAATGGTGGTGTAGCAACTGCGAAGATGGTGTGAAGCACCATCCGCACGCAGTCGTGTAGGTCACATTTGGTGCATTATAGGCACACTTCGCACTTTGCACATACGAATCATTGCTAGGAGTTGAGGAGCCCTTAACTTTTGTCAAGCTCAACCAAGTTGATGGTTCGACTGGTCAGGTGCGACTCAAGCGGCTACAGCTCAGTGGTGATCCAGTCCATCCTGCGCACGAACAAGTGCATCTAGTCGGGTGATGGATCCGGTGTGTGCAAGCCTACGGTTCAATTGGTGGTTACCGTTGGGATCGATCATATGCTTCATGCGGCTGTGCACTTGATCCACAACCACTGATCAACCACGATCTAGCGGCCCAGAATCAATCGGACCTGACCCATGATCTTTGGCAAGAGACACCCCTGCCTATTTTAAGACTACTAGTAAGGTTCACCTGCATTGCACGTGGTTAACGCAAGTGCGTGTTAATGGTTTTTTAAAGTGATTTGCCATCGGTATTGGAATTGAAAACAATTCAAACTTACTTTCTTAGATAAATACATTATTGTTTGAGACTTTGCTTATGTTGTTTCTGGAATTTATGACTCTCTTTGGAAAATAATAAATTGTGTTATCGAAATCAAACTCGCAATCCCAAAGTATATACTTACACTTTAAAATACAAAATTCACCCAGAGTATCTATAAAGTCTCACTTTACCACCCAACCTAACTTTTGTGTCATTTTCATATCTCATTGTATAAGTTTTTTCTAGTTTGTCCCCCTAGATATTACTAAGGTTACCAATATGACGTTAAGGTACACATGCTATTTCAAGTGAATGGCATTTTGGTCATTTTTAACAACGTTTTTTGTGCTTTTATTACCCAAAAAGAAACGTCATTTTCTTATTCTCCGACAACGCTTTCTCTTCTTCTTCTCCAACAATGACATCTTATTTAAATTTTAAGTGAGATAAAACTCAAGAGTGTATGAATCTTTTTTTCGAATTTTTATATAGAAAAATTAATAAAAATAGTGTGGAATCATATCAGAGAGAGATAAAACACAAGAAGAGGATCGCATTCAGGTGTCAAGGCCGCCATGAATAAGAACCCACAAAAATTAAAAATCTGCCGAGGCTGCCGATATTAAATGACCAAGCCACAAACACAATGCATAAGCATACACGATGAATTCCAAAACTCATATTTGGACTCATCACAGATGCATACGACAATGATGAGGCATATCATGATTCAATTCGTCTTCATCGTCCCTAGCTTAAACTCCAACAAAGTTCTCCTTGGCACCATTGATATGGTTTATGGTTTGATTGGAGCAAATTCTCGATCTTAAACATTATTCGCTACCATTTTTATTACTACGATTACCACACATTACATCACAATCACAAAATTTGATATGGAATATAAAAATGCTACAAAATTACGTTGAGGGCCAAAGTGGATTTGGTGGATACCTTAAGGGACAATGTCTATTTTGGATTAATTTTGATGGGGCAAACATATGATTAGCTCCCAAAATTACACACTAAATCTCACATTTTGCCCCAACCTACGAAGTGTCTCACTTTCATACCTTATTTTCTATTTGTGCCACTTTACTCCCTCCCATTTATGGGTGTTAAAAATAATAACATACGGAAAATGATATGTGTATGTCACATTAATATTATTTTGGTCATTTTACTTGGGGTGGAAGATGAGATTTAGTTATAACTTTATTATATAATTAACTATTAGTATTTAAAATAAGTTTTTAAATAAAAATAATAATAAATAATTATTTCAATAATTCAAAAATAATTATATGGCCAAATTACAATTTTCCCTAAGGTATCCACCAAATCGTATAATGCACCCCAACCTAAGGTTTGTCACATAATGATATCTGATATTACATTTTTTTTTCCATTTTCTACCCTATCTGTGATGGACGTTAGAATATTCACGTTAAATAGCACATGGTCTTCCACGTGCGGGGCAAAAAAGACATTTTCATTATCCGCTTTAGGCGTAAATGTATTAAAAGTAAAAAACTCTAATCTCACACTCTCTCCTTCCCTCTTCTCCCGGTGCAAGTGCCCATCTCTCGCTCCACCATAATATATAGCCGCCATCTCCAGCCCAAACCCTTCCCACTTCGGTCACGCCTATCACAACTTTGGCGCCGTTCTTCTTCGATTCTAGCCAAACTCCATCTTTGATCTTCCTCATTCTATCCCATGCGAAAGTCACGCCTAAAATAGAAATCAGAGGGTATATACTATACTTACTAAAAACCCTAGTAAAAACATGCGATTGACAATAAACACATAACCCTTATCGACGAATTCATCGGAAAGAGAGACGGGCTTGAATGAAGAGAAATGGTAAGGAAAATGCTATCCTTAAAACTAATTATACTACTTTCCTTACAACTATGCTTTGATGAAGCGCAAAGTTGTTTTGAACAAAGACATTTTTGCCCTTGAAGGCTTAGTAGTAAGGAAAATTATAAAATTAGTTGTAAGCCTAGTAATGTTATTATTTTAATTTGTCTCATAATTAAATTTAGAATTTCTTTAATTTATGCACCCATCATTCCTACACCCACCACTACCACCTCAAATAACAACATTAGCCTATAAATCAATTTTTTTTTATCTTATTTCTTTGTTTAATTTCTTACTCCTTTGTTTAATGTCATATTCCACCTAAATCACTACTATCATGCTTAAAATCGCCCCAACCACCACCAGCATCCTTGCAAATACCGCCACAGCTATCACCACCACCAAGAAACGTGTTCACCTTGCCTTGCTAAAATAGAAAAAATAACATATCTTTAGCTTCCGTTAAGTGGTACTACTTTCTTCAAACGACTTTCCTATCGATTCTAACTTAATTTCTTCTCAAACAAAACGCACATATTTGTCAACTAAGTTCTCCATTTTTCTTTATCTTCTTGACATTATAACACCTTTCCTTAACACGTTTCTCTTAGCTTATTCACACGCAATTACTAAGTACACCATAGATTTGCTTAATATCTCGATACTCACCAACCAATGTATTATTATAGTTATAATTTTTCATATACCTCTAATAATGTCATTCTCAACCTATGATGTCTCACTTTCCTACATGTTTTTTCTATTTGTCCCACTTTGCCCTCTCCCATCTATGGGCATTAAAAATAGTGATGGAAAATCATGTACATGGGGATTATTTTGGTCATTTTGCTTGTGGCGCAAAGTGGGATTTGTTATAATTTCATCATTTAGTTTGCCATTTAATATTGGTTTAAATCTCAATTTGGTCACCCTACTTTCGACCAAAATTCATTAAGCTCACTCTACTTTTTTTCATCAATTTAATCATTATACTTTCACATAATTAGCACGTTCATCACTCCATCCATATATTTGGATGGAAAGTTTAATTTTTTAAGGAAAATTCAAAAATACCCTTACTAAGGCCACTTTATCCTCGTCCAACCTCGGTTTACTGTAATCTTTTGACGAATTCAATCTCAGCAAGAGTGGTGGATGAAGCAAAAATGGCGGGGACAGCGAAGTTTGATCTAAAGGCAAAATTGAGGAAGTTCTCGAGCCCCCGATCGAAGGAAGAGGCTAGGGTTCTTAACGAATTGATCCTATCTTTCATCAATTGAAGATCAGCGTCGGTCGAGTCTCAAACTCCTCTCCATCCCTTCGATAGGAACGAGAACGCCTCGGCTGTGACGATGGAGGTCGATGATGAAAAAGACGACGTCATCATCGAGAGTCTAGTTGGGAACGAGTTAGGGCACAAAGCCCCAACCCGTTTGGATCAGTAAAAGGGGATGATTCAAAGAAGGAGATTACGAATGAAACGCCGACGCTAGTGAGAAGGCTCGTGAAAGCAAAGAATGGGTCGGACTTGTATTTCCAAAGCGGCGATGTAATCTGTCGTGGTCTTCTAGAAGGTTAGGAACGTGAGTTTCGGCAACCGAACTAGATTACCAAGAACGCGCACCACCTTCTCGCAAACACGATAACTTTTTCTTCAGTAAAGAATCGCACGGATCCACCGAGTCCTTCCCCTGGCAGCGACGGCGAGGACTCAATCGACGGTCTCACGGTCAGAGCCACCTTTAAACTGAGAGGCTGAGTTGCGGCAGATTTGGTGGAGTGCATCGATGAGCTTTGAGGACTAGATCTGATGTTCAGTTATGGCCGACATCCCCCAAATCGTCTATCTTTTTTCTCTCTCTCTATCTCCAGTGCCACCATCTTCATAGCCGCCCTCGCCCTGTTACAGACCGAGTGATTCCAGCCCCAAGCAATCCCAGATTCGGCGAATCATCTCCTTTCCAGCCGCTCTCTCCAAACCCAGCCGCTAAACCCGGCGAAGCCCCTTCATCTTCTCCGGCGATTCTCCATGGCCGCCATCCGTCTCCCTCCTATTTCTTTTCCAGTCAGGCCTTGCCCATCACCACAATCCTCTCTCCTTTTGCCAAATCACTCCTGACAGACCCACATCAAAGCTTTTGGATCATTTGAATTTTGGAGAGAGAGAGACAGAGAGTGTGTGTGTGTGTGTGTGTGTGAGGAGAAAGATTGAGCAGTAAACGAATGAGATTGAGAATTGGTCGACATTTTTATTAAGGGGTATTTTGGTCTTTTTAAAGATTTTCATCCAACATAACGGACATAAATAACTCGAGTGACCTTATTGAATGTCGAAGCCAAGTAGAATGATCAAATTTAGGAAAAAAATTGTAGAGTGAGCTTAATGACTTTTGGCCAAAAGTAGGGTGACCAAATTGAGATTTAAACATTTAATATTTAAAATATTTTTTAAATTAAAAAATAATTATTTAAATAATTCCAAAATTAGTTATACTTTGTCTGATATTTAAATTCAAAGTTAAAAAATGAATTACTTCAAAAAAATAAAAAATAAAATTTTTTTTAGCCTTCACTTTCTTTCGTCAACCCCATCATTCATAGACTCACCACCACCACCACTACCACCTCAATTTTTACCATTAGTCCAAAATTTAATATTTTTGATTTGATTTTACTTCCTTTTCTAATTCCATACCCCTTCCTTCAAAGTAACTTATTTGGAAAACCCATCAATGATAGACACACCACCACCACAACCTTAAATTTCACTTTTTACAAACTCAAATTCAATTTTTTTGAATTTTCAGATTTTCAAATTGAATATGAAACCCATGTGGATATTTGAAAATTTGATGATTAGGTAATCTCACGATGATGTATTTCATCTAATCCACCACTGTCATCCCTAAAATCGCTATCACCACCGCCCCTAACACCATCATCCCTGTGGTCGTAACCACCGCCATCACCATCACCAAGAAACGCATTCACCTCGCCTTGTTAAAATAGAAACATTGAATCTCTTTAGCTTTTGATTAGTCGGACTTCTTTCTCGAACGTCTCTTATTCTTACTTCCTATTAACTTTCGGTGTCAAATAACAAAGCAAGGAGAGAATCTAATTTAGGATGGAACTACTTGAAAGGATGTTGATTGGTGACAATTTCTTTTAATTAAAGGAGAGTTGTGGTAGAAGAAAAGAAAGTTGATAGCCAGGGAGGGGAATAGAGAGATTCTCACACGTAACTACTTCGGGTTATATGAAGAGGAGCAAGCAAGTTAAGACCAAAAGAGGTTAGATGTTTGGAACCCAGTTATGGGAAGGAGTAAAATATTTTTAAACCTAGTTATTTGTGATTACTAACAGTGGTTTTTTATAATATTTATAAGTTAGGACCATTATGGTAGTTTTTAAGGTTGCTTGTAGTAGTTTGAAAATTCAAAGAAGTACTGTAGATTTTTTATTTCTTTTGTAACAAAACACAGATTCATCAATTGGTTCTTCATTTTCTTCATCTTATTGACACTATGACACATTTTTTAACCCATTTTTCTTAGCTTATTCATGGGTAATAGCAAAAGATGCTATATATTTTTGCTTAATATCTTGATACTCACTAATAAATCTATTATTATAGTAACATTTTTTCATTTATTTCTATAATGTCTTTACTGAGTAAAACAATATTATTTAAGAAAGTAATACCATATTATTTTTTAGTTTTAAATAAAATTTTAGTCTCCCGACTGAGTAAGGGTATTTTTGTTATTTTAGAAAATATTGGACGACATTTGTAACGATAATGGTAGGAGGGGGAAATTGATAAGAAAGTAAAAATACAAGATGAAATAAATAGAAGTCAAAATTGTAGGACCTAATTTTAAAAACATGTACAAGTCAAGGGATCAAATTATTATTTGATTATTAATGGAATTAATTAGTTTCTGATAAATTTACTTGTTTGACCTTAATTAATGGTGAATAATTTATTATATTTGAGGCTATTTTTGTCCAAACATTATTTGTTGTCATGGTAAATTTACTTGTTTTGTCCTTAATTAAATGGTGGGTGGTTTATTTGGTGAAGGGTTATTTTTGTCCTTCTATTAAATTGTAAGAAACAAGCTTGACTTTTATAATAAGAGATATATATAGACGAGTAATGCTAGGGCCACTATATTAGTACTCAATTTTGGGTACCAAATGATGTGGCAGCTGACATGTCATAAGTGGGTCCCTATTCTTTACTAACTTACTTACTAAACCTTAGTTAAATTAACCTAACTAAAACTAATCAAAATTAATCATTAATCAAAAGAAAAAAGGAAAAGAAAATAATTAAACAACGCAACCCTAAACCCACGACAACAGTTCTTCACAGACGACGGCGGTTCTTCACAGACGACGGCGGTTCTTCTCCTCCAACGCCCGGCAACGCCCCAGCTCTCTATCTCTCTCTCTCTCAAGTTTTCGATCTCCATGACTCCAGTTTGATTTGATGCTTTGTTTATATTTCCCAACCACCCATTTTCCATGAAAAAAATTTGAACTTGTTGTAACTTTTTTCTCAGGAAAACGGTGTTGAGGATAAGAACAAGGTCGACGAAGCAAGCAGTGGAAGTAATCAAACAGCAAACAATCAAACCCAGATCAACGAAGAAGCCCAAAACCAACAAGGCTGCCAAATTAGACACTAACAACCCCAAAAAACCTCCCACAGCCTTCTTCTACTTCTTGTACGCAGTTCTTCCTCTATGTGTGTGTGTGTATTTCAGTTTGCTTATGTTATTCACCTATTCAGTTCCGAAATTTCGTCTTTTTTATCGTTTATGCTTTGGATTTTGGTCGTTTAGTTGTAAACAGGCATTATAAGTTTTTAAGTTATAAACTAATAAGTCAAAATTCCCCTTTCTAATTGGGTTTTTGTTTTCTAGATTTTACTTATAACTTGTGAAATGAAATGGGATTTACAAATATTTGCACATATTACTAAGTTAGTGAGCGAAAATGCATATGCTAAGTGGTAATTCTCTATGACTCAACTTTCTAGTTGAATGCTAAGTGGTAATTCTCTGTAGTTGAAATGTATATTTCCAGTATGTGCTTAGTTTACCTCTAGCATTTCCTCGAAGATCCTGATTCATTTTCTTTACTAAAGGATGCTACTAGTATATGATATCCTTCTCTATTATTCAGGACTATGTAGAAAACTTTAGGTGCACAAAAGTCACTTGCTGTGGTGTGAGTGGGATTCTTACCAGTTCCATGGCTCTCAGTTTTCACTTCTGAATTTCGTAAATGTTTTGTTTTATTATGGATCATATGATGTGTTTGGGCACAATATTTCTTTGAAGTGTTATATGGTGCCGTCGGTAGTGGTGAGTAGCAAAGCTGGGAAAGTTTTACATTGAGTAGGCGAGTTCTTTTTACCATGTTTCCTGGAGTCACCAGCGAAAGTTCTAAGCAAGTACAATTTTGAGCATGGAGTGCGGTTGTAGGAAAACTTATCCTGGCTCAAGCGAAGGCCAATTCGCGTAGTTGTATTGGATTTTATCAAAGCTCAAGCTATCTGTTTAGCCCCAATTGTGTATACTTGAATTAGAAGATTTAGTGATCTCTGATTAGATTTTGGTTTTTAGCGATTTATAAAGTCTTGTAAGTAGTACTTATAATTTAATATAGCGGCGCTATTGGATTCGAGGTGTTTATACCCTTCTCCATTTTAATCATTATTGACGGTCAACTGAAGGACTTATATAGTGCTTACCCTTTTTCTAATTGGTTGACACTTCCCATGTTGAAGGGTATTGATCTTGAAGCTAATATACCACAGAAGAAGGATTCCATCCTACTTTCTTTGTGAACTGGAAGATAACAGCCCTTTAATTTATTTCAGTTTGTATTTGTTCCATGTGTTCTTTCCTTTCTTTTCTACAATTTATTTTTCGGCAAAGACATTCCTATGCATCGGATGAATGGCAATTGTTCCATGTTGCCTTGGACCAAACTGAATAGAAAAGAAGAATTCATGTAGGCGGCGTAGCATTGCCGATTTCGGCGGGAGTTTTCCCGAGAGATAGGGCACAAGGGGATGTTGTTAGGAATATTTTTTTCCGGCAACACATGCAGTATGTTGATATGCATGTGTGTATATAAACTTCTAGTTTATCTTGTGACAATGAACAGGGGTTAGCTAGTGAAGTAGTAACTTTCTACGCTAAATGAACATTTTTCTTCTCAATTGTCTTTGTAATTTCTTGTACTAGTTTAACTTTCACTCGCAACATAAAAAAGTAAACTTGATTCGCTTCGTTGAGTTTCTTGATAGCAGCAACTCTACGATTTGACAACACGCCTTTATAAACAACACCACTTCCTCCTCTTCAAATCTTTTCACCAAAACCTTGTGTTGCCTCTTTTAACTCTGCATAACTGTATTTTCTAAATCCAGTTGCAGCAAGCAGATAACCCTGAATGGCTGCATCCCCATTATGAGAATTAAAAGAATTGACATTAGGTCAGCCTTGTCAAGAAGACACCAAACAATGGTAAAACAATATCTAGACAGTACTAATTCACGCATTGGAAATTGTCTCACTACAATATCTACTAAATTATAAAATGGGAGAGTAAAAGGGACTATTTGCAACTAATGCAACTACAAGGATAAAAACAGAATGGTTGACAAAAAGCACAATAAATAGATATTCAGAGTTAACAATTCACTGGTCTTGCAACGAAACACATACAAGTCTAATAAAAAGTTTATGAATTCCTCTAAACTATACTATAACACCTACTCGACTTTGTGCCATGTAATCTGTTTTTTCTAAATCCAGTTTCTAATTCCTCTACCTGTATTTTCTAAATCCAGTTTCTTGTACGTTCTCTGTAGCACTGTACTAGCTTTGTGAGGGCAGTTTAAATTGATTACTTTGACTGGCTCAATCAATGGAAACCCACCATTTGGCATAACAAGTTTGGAGAATGTTTCCCATTAAGCAAAAAGCGATTTGGCATAACAAGCATCTTGCCTTGCACAAGCGACCTCATGCACAACCAGGGAAGTTCAAGATCTAATTCACAAATTCTCAATTAACGATCGTAGAAAAATAAGAAAGTCTAGCTCTATTGTTTGTTAGCGCAAATAATAAACTCAATCTCTCTCGTGTGTAATACAAATAAAATGATAAACATCAACATGAATGCATTCAACTATAATTAGTCCAAAATCGCAGTCATACGACTAATCTGCGTAAAATGATACAATACCAAAACAACTATAACTAGTCCAAAATCGCTAGTCCCTACATCTAGCTCACTCAATCTTCAGCCTCAAATGTACCATCACTTTGCCAACTCTCATAGTTCTGTCATAAAAAAAAAACCTCATGTTAGCGTAGAAAACGCGTAACACATACAAGATTTACAACATTGTAAGAAATTAATTTAAGACACCTGTTGAGGATGGTCTTTCAGTTGGGAAAAGTAATTCATTTGTTGAGTGAAACTGTAAGGAACTTGTCCTCTTGGATGGTCTAAGTAGGGTTGTGCGAAATTCTGGATCCTTTGAGTAATTTGAGGCTCTTGCATTACAATGTAGTAGATAAACTAAAAAGTTAAGATATAACTTACTACACAGAACATATACTAAAAGAGCAAAGAAAAACAAACATTCAATGGGATGAGATCTAAAATTAAAGACAATACCCCCCAAAAAGTACTTTCTTGAGTTGCAGTTACATCACTGGCTTCCTCTTTCCTAGGACTTGGATAGGTCTATACAAGGGTAAAGTTAGTACATCCTTATAACAATATTTTTATATAAGTATAACAAGACAAACGTAAAAACATATACCGATTGGGTCTCAACCGGATCAACTTCCAATGCTCCTTCTTTCGATGAACACTGCACCAAAATAAAATTGCAATTAATGTTAAGAAACACAAAATTAATATAGTATTACCAAACATAAAAAGTAGTACAATTTCTTTTACATACCTTATTTCTTTTTTTTGTATTTGTTTCTTTCTCCTTGGAGTCTATCCTTTTTTTCTTTTTCCTTGCTTTCTCAACTTCCTTTTCAACCGTAGATTGCATCCTTTTAACCGGGGGGCGCCCTTTTGAACGTACGGCCAATGGAGAAAGAATATTTTTGCTCTTATTTGATTTCCCTTTTCCCAACTTTTTTGGATTGTTTGGGTCATTCTTAGGAAGATCCTCACTTTTAGATAACTTTTCCTTTAGAGTCGTTATTTCAGCGTTCACCAAATTGCACTTGTCTTCAAACTCAAATGCTAAGTCTGCAACTTCAAAAAAAGCTTTGCACATCTTATCGTACCGACGTCCTTCTTCGGATGAACTCCAATCACTATAACTTACTCTAACCTTGGTATGTCGTCTCTGCACATCCTTCCTCCATCTTCGTAAAATGTATTTAGTTGGAATGGAGTAAATGTTTTCCTTGATAAGCACCGCAATAGCATGCCTACACAATATGCCTCGAAATTCAAACAAGCGACAATTGCACTTCACATCATATTCTTCATCTCCCTCTTCTTTGATCAAACAAACCATGAACTCTATCTTCCTCAAGTTTTCACCAACTAATCTATCCTCTACTACATTATAATTTGTAATTGCTTCATAAGATTGTGAAGGGCCAATTTCACAATACATCTTCCCTATTAACTCGGCTTGAAATTCTTTGAACTTTGAGGTAGTATAAGCTTCTTGGGCTTGTTTTTCCATGAGATTATAAATTGTTACAATAGGAATACATGAGTGGAAAGAATTAACATCTTCTTCCTTTTCTTACCTTACTTTACTCCTCAAAGCATGCTCATATTTCTCAATAAATTGTTTAAGGGTGGTTTTTGAGTTGACATACCCATCAAAAAAAGAATTCATGCTCTCGCTCCGTTGTGTGGTAGACATACCTGCCCAAAACAATCTTTCACAAAACAAGGGACCCATCGATGCCTCTCATCATATAACCCAATCAACCACTCATTATTCTCAAGCTTATATTTCTCTATCATTTCCTTCCAACTTGCTTCAAACTCGATACAAGACAATGAATCATAAATAGCATTCTGGAGAGCATACTTAATAGCTTCATATTTATTGTGCCCCCCAAATTTTTCTGGGAGCTTTTTCATTATATGCCACAAGCACCATCTATGACGAACATTTGGAAATACATACTCAATTGCATTACGCATAGCTTGATCTTGATCGCTGATTATGGCACTCGGAGCATGATTAGACATGGATGCAAGCCATGATTTGAATAGCCATATAAAGGTTTTTGTATCTTCTCTCGAAATTAAACCACATCCAAGTAAAGTTGACTGTCCATGATGATTTACCCCCACAAAAGGAGCAAATGGCATGTCATATCTATTTGTCAGGTATGTCGTGTCAAAAGTCACGACATCACCGAACTCTTCATAGGCCGCCCTACTCCGTGCATCTACCCAAAACACGTTCCTTAAACGATTTTCCTCATCTAAATCAATCACAAAAAAGAAATTAGAATCTGTTGCTTGAACATTCATGAAGTAATTTTGAAGAGCTTCTGCATCACCGCAACTAAGGTTCAATCGTCTTTCTTTTTCAATGAAGTTTCGAGCATCCTTCTCTAGAAATGTCAAATTTTCATGACCATTAGCCTCAACCGCTAAAGCATTTATACTCTGATTCACTCTTATCCCAGCATTAGCATGAAGTAGAAGTTGTCTTTTCACATGTGGTTTTATTTTCCTGTTCCTCCTATGCAAGTGTGTTTTCCCTGGACTTAGTGAATGGTTGTGCTCAAGTACAACTACAGTCAATTGCCACTTTCCATCTTCATAGAGCACTGCCCTAACCTTTGCTTGACATTTCGTTTTTGTAATCGGGCGTGGCCTCAAAACATTCTTTCCTTTGCTCCTCGACATACCTCCACGGAAGCACACAACTGTGAAGTACCTAGTAATTTCATCATCTCCTCTTGCCGATGATCTTTTACTTACACTAAAACCTAGTTTCTTAGCATAATCTTGGTAAAAGGCCACTATGCTTTCAATGCTATCAAAAGTCATCCCTACTTTAGGTTCTTCAATTTTCTCATTCAAGGCTATCAAATGTTCGTTTTCAGCTTCTTGAGCATCTCTTTCATAAGCTTCTTGTCCATCTGGTGGTTGGGTTATAGAAAACAGAACGACATTTATCAGAAGAATAAAACATAACTGATAATTACAGTGGACTAGTATAGAAACTAAAAATATGAATAAGAATATAAAAAGGCACGCATATAAATAAACAAACTTTACAGACCCTAGAGTTAGAAAACCACTTTCCACTAGCAATAAGCAGAGTTGTTATGAAGTGGACTATTCCAAAATATTTTATGTTTCTATTTTCAAAATTCAAAGTTTTGATTTCGCTAATGATTTTTTATTAAATACATGGTTGATTATTAATCTTATGCATCATATAAAAACATACTATTAGCAATGCTTAACTTGAAATTAGCATCATCAAAAACTATCATTGATGTGAAATATAGAATGAAAACATTTCTCAAAAGTCAAAACACCAATTGGAAAGAGTCAGTTGATTGTTTCTTGCTATATCCACCAACACCAAATAAATAGACTAATCAGGGTTCAAAAAAAATTAGCTTTAAACTTCTCCCATCTCGGCCACTACCAAATATCCATCCCCAATAATCTGAATTTAACAAAGAAGTAATTGGCCAAGTTATCTATGTAAGCAAAATCCCCAAGTAGCCAACATCATAAGTTTCATACTCTCATGGAATTAATGTTTCATCTAACAATGCACAAAATCTTAGTAAGCAAGACCAATGTAGCAAAAAGGGGTCATAAAGCACGTAACATGAGAAAAGGAGGGATGTTAGAACGAGGACAAGGTCACAAGGCAAAGGGTTGAGTTTAGAGGTAACAGGAACACGTTGTCGGCTATTTGATCTCATTTGGGGGCAATTCTCATTAATTATTACAATGGGGTTCGAAATTCCGTGCAATTGTTTACTTGAAACAACTGATTATATCCAAAGGGCGTGATGCCTAGTGTTTTTCCATTTTCAATTAATAATTTAATATAATCAAGAAAATAACTTGAGTATATATACAGATTGTTTTCGAAACAAGTTTAGAACAGATGAACAAGTTGGTATTTGTTGAATCAAATCCTCATAGAAGCCGCCCAAAGCAACAAAATTGAAAATCCAATCCTCATAGATTCACTTTTTTATTAATTAAACACATACTTGCATTCTTACTACATAACACTGATTAATTAGTACAGTATTACACATGTTTAAGGTTCCATCAACCTACAATTGTAATACATCTCATCATATACATATTAATTCAATTAAGCAAACAAACCATTGCTAACTAACTGTTTAAACAAAATTGAAATCAAAATTTTAATTTGCACATGGAGAGGGAAAGAGTAAGGGGAGAGGAGCCACCGCTCATCTCGTCGACAATGGTAGCCGCCCGGAGAAGAAGAGGAGTCACCGCTCATCTCGTCGGAAAAGTTTGGGCGTGATTTCAGATTAAATGTCACCTGCGATGGAGTCATGGAGATCGAAAACTTGAGAGAGAGAGAGAGAGCTGGGGCGTTGCCGGGCGTTGGAGGAGAAGAACCGCCGTCGTCCGTGAAGAACTGTTGTCGTAGGTTTAGGGTTGCGGTGTTTAATTACTTTCTTTTCCTTTTTTCTTTCGATTAATGATTAATTTTGATTAGTTTTAGTTAGGTTAATTTAACTAAGGTTTAATAAGTAAGTTAGTAAAGAATAGGGACCCACTTATGACATATCATCTGCCACATCATTTGGTACCCAAAATTAAGTACTATTAGAGTGGCCCTAGCATTACCCCTAATCAGATATAACTTTTGCTGTTTTGTTCCATTATTTATAAAGTACAAAAGGTAGAGTTTGGGGGCTTTGGGCCACCAAAATAATTGCATCGATATTCACAAAGAAACATGAATACATATTTTATGTCCAAATTTTTTGTTTTAATTTAGGTGTGATACTGATGTCGACAAAAAATCATTATTACTCTCAAATTAAATGATGTTAGAAAGTGGAAGTTTGTTAAGAGAAAAGATAAAATACTAGTGCACTTTAACTACATTAAATGAACTTAAATAATAATATATATGTTTTTTATAAGTTTTCTTAATTTATATGCAAATTGTTAAAACAATACTTATTTTGAAATGGGGGGAGTAAGTCGGTATCAAGACCCCAACCTTGAATAGTTGCCAATATTAGAAAAATTATAACAGCCCAAGGACTGGAACAAAGACTTTTTCTGCGATAAGGAAAACTTATCATCTGTCAAGAAGTTATTGACTGGTTGGTAATTGATGGCCGAAAGAAATATAATTTATAAGTTTTATCTTCTTATCGTTCTTACATGTGGCGACCTGACCCGGATCCTAATGCGAAATCCCAAGTCGGACTATCCAAATATACACGAGTCAAGCATGCGCAGGTAGGAATATAAAATTTAACATGACGCAACATGGCTTACGCATAATAACTAGACTACACTTGGTCAGAAAATAACATGAAATAAACAAGTTTTCGGCGATGTTACAGCCGGAACCCAACAACTACTCCTACAATTATAACACATGTATAATAACAACCTCAACAGCCACAACATGCCGGAGACAACAAAAACAATAAGAGTTTAAAAGAATATTAAGCTAAATAAGCTTTAGTGAACCATAACATATAAACAAAGCTCGACATGGATATCAATACAAAAGATTCCTACGTTTAGAATATTAAAGAGTTATACAAATACAAAGTCTCAAGTCAAGTCTAGATGACTTGTTTCCCATCGTTCTTGCCAAAATAAAAGACTAACTATACATAGTCTCAAAAGAACAACCTCCAAGCTCACTAGCTATCTAGCTCGGACAAGATGAATCTAGCGAGGACTTCCGCCTTGGCTCGGATCTAAGGAAAACAAAACAAACAAATAGGGTAAGTTATAAAGACTTAGTAAGCTACTAAAAATACATGTTCATGTCATGGCATATCACTTATCATAAATATGGTACATGATCATCATATAACACTTAGCACATTATTCACATAAATGCGAGTAATAAATCATACAAGTAGGATATGATGTAAACTTAGCCGCTACGTAGCTCCTGCAATAAACTATGTTAACCCAATATCATGACTACGATGCTCGTGACTTCATATCAATATACCGAACTCCACCTCTGCGGTCTACAGTGAAGGTGTGTGTGAGGTCCCAGGTAAGGCGATCCATAGCGAGCACAAATCTCACGATTCGTGAAGGCGATGCATCATCCCACCGTGACATAAAAACCAAACCAAATAATGCCAGCTAGACTCAATGTGATGCACAAGAATTTACTCGTCAAAAACAAATAAGGATCGAATTCGACAAGAGCAAACTCGTCCGACCAAGTAGGTTAATAGTCTCTACCATAAATCATGTCAAGGCAAATAATTTCTCATAACCAAATAATCATAAACGACCTTAATTGCACATAAATAGACCCAACTTATAAGTTAATTAGTAATCTCGACCATACGGTATCAAAACTTTGTTGGGATTAAATGTAGTGTTCATCATGTTCCAATCTTCCCTAGAATCGACTCTGTTTAGTCTTTACTACACATTTCCAATTTAGAGTCTAGAAGCTATATGCTTCACCAAATCATCCTAAGTCTATTACTAAACCCAACTAAGTTACAAGCTTACCAAAGTTCAATTATAGGCTTAGAACACATAATAATTTACCACAATTCCAAATAAGCCACATAGAGGATACTTTCATATATCACACTTTCAAGTAAATATGTCAATCCTAAATACACAAGATGAAGGCTAGTAACATACTTCAACAACCATAGAAACCAACCTACATATGACCTTAGCATGCTCACATGTTCAAAAACACAAGTAATAGGCATACAAAGCAAGTATGTGTACTCATTGACCTCAAAATAGCATAGATTTTGTTTTCCTTAGGATCAATGAGTATTAAATCAAAGAGAAGAAAAAGTAACTTACATGTAATCTTCAAGCAACAACCAAAATGAAAATATAAATGGATAGAAGTAATCTACTCTTTGTGTTCTTCAATCCTATGGCTTGGCTTCAATAATGGAGAAGTGGAACAATGGTGGATCAACCATGAACTCCAAGAACCCTAGCAAGCCGTCAAGGTACTCTCTCTCACGTTTTTGGAAGTAGAAGACAATAAAATGTGTGCACAATGGTTGGTTTTTGGCTTATATGTGGTCAAGTGGGTAGTGGGACAAGTGTCCAACATTTGTGGAGCTTCAAAGACTGATTTTTGTGGTGTTAATCCTCTCATTACAACCACTCAATTCATTCTTAGAGCTAGGTAATCATGTTAGGATAGGATTAAAGGTGATTAGGGAGGTTTAGGTGGTGTTTAGGAAGGGGTTAAGTGAGGTTAGATTGGTCAACACAATCAAAAATTCGAAACAGGGAGTTGCTGTGAGGGACCAGGCGCTAGCTCAGTCCACGGGACTGAGTGACCGCTTGGTCTTTTTTCAAAATAAGGCTGCTACTGAAAAATACGCGCTCGCTCCGCCCAATACACCAAGCGGCCGCTTGCTCAACAAAACCAAAATTCTTCAAAACTCAACCCAAATGAGTCCTAACCTAAAGCCAATCATCAATGGTGGATTCCACACTCAAAATGAGTCTGAAACTCACCCGAAACACACTACGAAAGTCTCAAAACAAAGCACAAAACATGCAATATCAAAGTAACAATTGCATCAATGAGTTTGCCAATACAGCTTTAGTTCACCAAGAACATAATATACATGCACACTTTTGGGATATAATAATCAGTCTATTGTCTAAACAATAGATCACCAAAAAACAAATCCTCAATGTCAGGGTAATAAGCTGCAAGACAATGATTATAACAAGATACAAATATGCATATTATAGTAGTCAAAAAGAAGAAAGTGTGTCACCGATGAATGCCTTAACTCATGATCAATTGGCTCAAATCCCCATACAAAACCAACTATACAAAGACTATAGTTCTTGCCCAAATCAACTGAGTTCCAAGAGAAACGAAGGCACGCTATCATGGTTCCAAGGTATTTCGGGATTGCCAAGCCTTCCAACGAAATCCCCAACCCATATCACGAACTGAATCCTCACAAACACAAATGCTCAAACACACACTCACAAAGTGTTTCCTCTTCACACACAGAAGAAGAAGAGTCTGAGAGATAGAGTGAAATAGCTTAGATGATTCGGTTCCTTGAAGAGAAGAGACGGGAGGTATAAATAGGTAGCAGTAGATAAGGATAAGGTCTCGTTATCAGAACCAGCAGCTGTAGCGTTTTTGCCCACAAGGGAGAAAGAGTCAACTTTGCCGTAGAAGGTGAGACCAAATTAGGGGAAACAAAGAAACCCCTAATTTGAGAATAGGGTCTGCGGGTGAGAGGGAGTAATTGTTAGAAAATAGTGCAGGGAAAAATTAAATCAAATTGCCCATAAACAAAACGTGGGTTGGTCTGAACTGGCAAATTTGGTCCGACATTCGTGTCCACAGGACGCGCTCGCACATGAGTACGGTATCTCGAAGGCTAATCTGTCAATACAACTTCAGTTCACCAAGAACAGAATATACGTGCACACTTTTGGGATATAATAATCAGCCTATTGTCTAAACAATAGATCACCAAAAAACCAGTCCTCAATGTCAGGGTAATAAGCTGCAAGACAATGATTATAACAAGATAATAATATGCATATTATAGTAGTCAAAAAGAAGAAAGAGTGTCACCGGTGAATGCCTTAACTCACGATCAATTGGCTCAGATCCCCACACAAAACCAACTATACACAGACTATAGTTCTTGCCCAAATCAACTGAGTTCCAAGAGAAACGAAGGCACGCTATCATGGTTCCAAGGTATTTCGGGACTGCCAAGCCTTCCAACGAAATCCCCAACCCATATCACGAACTGAATCCTCACAAACACAAATGCTCAAACACACACTCACACAATGTTTCCCCTTCACACATAGAAGAAGAAGAGTCTGAAAGATAGAGAGCAATAGCTTAGATGATTCGGTACCTTGAAGAGAAGAGACGAGAGGTATAAATAGGTAGCAACAGATAAGGATAAGGACTCGTTATCAGAACCAACAGCTGTAGTGTTTTTGCCAACAAGGGAGAAAGAGTCAACTTTGCCGAAGAAGGTGAGACCAAATTAGGGGAAACAAAGAAACCCCTAATTTGAGAATAGGGTCTGCGGGTGAGAGGGAGTAATTGTTAGAAAATAGTGCAGGGAAAAATTAAATCAAATTGCCCATAAACAAAACGCGGGTTGGTCTGAATTGGCAAATTTGGTCCGACATTCGTGTCCACCGGACGCGCTCGCACATGAGTACGGTATCTCGAAGGCTAATCTATCAATACAGCTTCAGTTCACAAAGAACAAAATATACGTGCACACTTTTGGGATATAATAATCAGCCTATTGTCTAAACAATAGATCACCAAAAAACCAGTCCTCAATGTCAGGGTAATAAGCTGCAAGACAATGATTATAACAAGATAATAATATGCATATTATAGTAGTCAAAAAGAAGAAAAAGTGTCACCGGTGAATGCCTTAACTCACGATCAATTGGCTCAGATCCCCACACAAAACCAACTATACACAGACTATAGTTCTTGCCCAAATCAACTGAGTTCCAAGAGAAACGAAGGCACGCTATCATGGTTCCAAGGTATTTCGGGACTGCCAAGCCTTCCAACGAAATCCCCAACCCATATCACGAACTGAATCCTCACAAACACAAATGCTCAAACACACACTCACACAATGTTTCCCCTTCACACAAAGAAGAAGAAGAGTCTGAGAGATAGAGAGCAATAGCTTAGATGATTCGGTACCTTGAAGAGAAGAGACGGGAGGTATAAATAGGTAGCAGCAGATAAGGATAAGGACTCGTTATCAGAACCAACAACTGTAGTGTTTTTGCCAACAAGGGAGAAAGAGTCAACTTTGCCGAAGAAGGTGAGACCAAATTAGGGGAAACAAAGAAACCCCTAATTTGAGAATAGGGTCTGCGGGTGAGAGGGAGTAATTGTTAGAAAATAGTGCAGGGAAAAATTAAATCAAATTGCCCATAAACAAAACGCGGGTTGGTCTGAATTGGCAAATTTGGTCCGACATTCGTGTCCACGGGACGCGCTCGCACATGAGTACGGTATCTCGAAGGCTAATCTATCAATACAACTTCAGTTCACCAAGAACAGAATATACGTGCACACTTTTGGGATATAATAATCAGCCTATTGTCTAAACAATAGATCACCAAAAAACCAGTCCTCAATGTCAGGGTAATAAGCTGCAAGACAATGATTATAACAAGATAATAATATGCATATTATAGTAGTCAAAAAGAAGAAAGAGTGTCACCGATGAATGCCTTAACTCACGATCAATTGGCTCAGAATCCCCACACAAAACCAACTATACACAGACTATAGTTCTTGCCCAAATCAACTGAGTTCCAAGAGAAACGAAGGCACGCTATCATGGTTCCAAGGTATTTCGGGACTACCAAGCCTTCCAACGAAATCCCCAACCCATATCACGAACTGAATCCTCACAAACACAAATGCTCAAACACACACTCACACAATGTTTCCCCTTCACACACGAAGAAGAAGAGTCTGAAAGATAGAGAGCAATAGCTTAGATGATTCGGTACCTTGAAGAGAAGAGACGAGAGGTATAAATAGGTAGCAGAAGATAAGGATAAAGACTCGTTATCAGAACCAACAGCTGTAGTGTTTTTGCCAACAAAGGAGAAAGAGTCAACTTTGCCGAAGAAGGTGAGACCAAATTAGGGGAAACAAAGAAACCCCTAATTTGAGAATAGGGTCTGCGGGTGAGAGGGAGTAATTGTTAGAAAATAGTGCAGGGAAAAATTAAATCAAATTGCCCATAAACAAAACGCGGGTTGGTCTGAATTGGCAAATTTGGTCCGACATTCGTGTCCACGGGACGCGTTCGCACATGAGTACGGTATCTCGAAGGCTAATCTATCAATACAGCTTCAGTTCACCAAGAACAGAATATACGTGCACACTTTTGGGATATAATAATCAGCCTATTGTCTAAACAATAGATCACCAAAAAACCAGTCCTCAATGTCAAGGTAATAAGCTGCAAGACAATGATTATAACAAGATAATAATATGCATATTATAGTAGTCAAAAAGAAGAAAGAGTGTCACCGGTGAATGCCTTAACTCACGATCAATTGGCTCAGATCCCCACACAAAACCAACTATACACAGACTATAGTTCTTGCCCAAATCAACTGAGTTCCAAGAGAAACGAAGGCACGCTATCATGGTTCCAAGGTATTTCGGGACTGCCAAGCCTTCCAATGAAATCCCCAACCCATATCACAAACTGAATCCTCACAAACACAAATGCTCAAACACACACTCACACAATGTTTCCCCTTCACACACAAAAGAAGAAGAGTTTGAGAGATAGAGAGCAATAGCTTAGATGATTCGGTACCTTGAAGAGAAGAGACGGGAGGTATAAATAGGTAGTAGTAGATAAGGATAAAGACTCGTTATCAGAACCAAAAACTGTAGTGTTTTTGCCAACAAGGGAGAAAAAGTCAACTTTGCCGAAGAAGGTGAGACCAAATTAGGGGAAACAAAGAAACTCCTAATTTGAGAATAGGGTCTGCGGGTGAGAGGGAGTAATTGTTAGAAAATAGTGCAGGGAAAAATTAAATCAAATTGCCCATAAACAAACGTGGGTTGGTCTGAATTGGCAAATTTGGTCCGACATTCGTGTTCGCGGGATGCGCTCGCACATGAGTACGGTATCTCGAAGGCTAATCTATCAATACAGCTTCAGTTCACCAAGAACAGAATATACGTTCACACTTTTGGGATATAATAATCAGCCTATTGTCTAAACAATAGATCACCAAAAAACCAGTCCTCAATGTCAGGGTAATAAGCTGCATGACAATGATTATAACAAGATAATAATATGCATATTGTAGTAGTCAAAAAGAAGAAAGAGTGTCACCGATGAATGCCTTAACTCACGATCAATTGGCTCAAATCCCCACACAAAACCAACTATACACAGACTATAGTTCTTGCCCAAATCAACTGAGTTCCAAGAGAAATGAAGGCACGCTATCATTGTCCCAAGGTATTTCGGGACTGCCAAGCCTTCTAACGAAATCCCCAACCCATATCACGAACTGAATCCTCACAAACACAAATGCTCAAACACACACTCACACATTGTTTCCCCTTCACACACAGAAGAAGAAGAGCCTGAGAGATAGAGAACAATAGCTTAGATGATTCGGTACCTTGAAGAGAAGAGACGGGAGGTATAAATAGGTAGCAACAGATAAGGATAAGGACTCGTTATCAGAACCAACAGCTGTAGCATTTTTGCCAACAAGGGAGAAAGAGTCAACTTTGCCGAAGAAGGTGAGACCAAATTAGGGGAAACAAAGAAACCCCTAATTTGAGAATAGGGTCTGCGGGCGAGAGGGAGTAATTGTTAGAAAATAGTGCAGGGAAAAATTAAATCAAATTGCCCATAAACAAAACGTGGGCCTCGAAGGCTAAATTGGACCATGAAATACACACCCCCTGTGCAAGCAAGCGAGAGAGAGCCTCTATTCTATACAAGCTTGCCCTTATTACATAAGACACATGTATATAAACCACTCAAGTTTTTGTTAATCTTACAATGTGGGATAAACCCACTTCCAACAACCACACTTTAATCAATCATAACTTATTCATCCAAACACCAAATTGGACAATTAAATATATGATTTTTATGTTCTTGCGAAGTAGAACACGATTCCATAATTACCCTTCTCATTACACAAATAACACGTGAAGAAATCCGTGCCACAAAATACACAATTTCATTCTTTAAACACAATTTTTCCAACATGAATCGGCCCTATTGGGGATTTGGGTTGCTTGTGCTTTTGACAGCAGGCTGCCCAAATAACATTGCGCCAAGCCACTTCTAAACTTTAATGATTCATTTTGAAAAAGATATCTTCGGTTAAGTAACATGCTTGTTGAAGAGTGAATGCCACATAACTTCGACCAATTCGACTTAGCTTCTAAATATCCTCCATTTACTAGAAGAAGGAAGCTATTGAGCCAGAAGAATCACATGTTAGTGCCTCAACATTTCTGTCAAAACTAGATTCCATGCTTTGATGACAGATCCCTTAAGAGAGTTGGGATCAGCTTCTATCCGGTAAAAAAGAAGTTTTCACCTGATTTCTCTCCTATAATTTTATCTTCTTTTTCATTGACCTCCTTGGCCATCGTTTTCTCTCCTAGAAGTCTTCTCCCCATGCCAGCTTCTTTATATAATGTGAGAAACCTCAAACCACAAGATATATTGATTACATGTACAATAACTTCCCTGTACCAGGGTTTATTTATACATACATATCCTCACCAAAGAAAGGAATTCTAAAAATATAATACCATTTTATTGAGAAAATACATTATCGGCTGACTTGGTTGTCCACTTTGAATAATTTCTTCCCTTGTGCTACAATCACTTAAAATGATTTTTTCCTCTTTTGAGTCTCTGTGGGTAGCTTCACATTGGTGGCCAAGCCAATAGCTTCAAGAAACCGTATTGCATACCAAGTCGGGTCAAACTGCCACCATTCAAGCCCTACTCGAGCAGAGTATTCAAAGGCATGGTGATTGTTATGCCAGTCTTCTCCAAATGTAAAGCATGCCACTAACCTGCATTATTTTTACATATATTCATGTTAGTGTGTTTATATTTCAATTGAGAGAAGTAAGCATGTTAAGAGTTATTAACTACTCCCTCTGTTCGAGGTAAAGAGTCTCCATTTGAAAGTCAAATTTTTTAAGAAAATGACAATTTTAGTAGCTAATTAATAATAAATCGATACTTTTATGCATTAATTTTTGAAATTGGACTCTTTAAGTGAAACATTTCAAAATGTAATAGTGGACTTTTTACCCAAAACAGAGGAGATAGTTCCGTGTATTTGAAGAAGTGATCAAAATAACTTATAATTGTTGATGGTATTAATTATTAAAGCTATGATATAAATTATTCGAATTTTTTTTTTGACAAATACGCTTCAAGAAACATGGGTAGCTTTATATATATAAAAGATATTTTAGTAGCTATTTTCTCTCATTAATCATTAATGGTTACTAATATATTATCAACTAGTTACTACATGTGCGATACACGGTGTTAATAGTTTTTTTTTCTTGACGAAAGTTGTTTATAATAAGATGATTTTCTATACTTGAAATTAATAATTAAAAATTTTAATTGGAATATTTTGGAAAGAAAACTTAAATAAGGTAAATATTGAAATTGATCATATGAATGAGTAGTTGAAATATTTGCTTATGAATTTTCTAAAGAAAATATAATATAAAAAATAAAGTAATTAATAATTAATAGATATTAGTAATTTTGTGTTGAAATTGATCATTTTAATAGAAAGTCTTCACGTAGCAGCAGTGACTTCTGTTATTAATAATTAATAGAACTAGATTAATAGAAGAAAAAATAACATAAAATTATCCTATAAATAGATATAGATTAATAGATTATAAGTAATAAATAATTAATAGATTAATAAAAGAAAAAATAACATAAAATTATTCTATGAATAACTTGTATAAATGAAATAATATGAAAATGAAAAGCAATGATAATTAAGTTAAACTTGTATAAATAAAATTAATAAAAACAAGTTTAAAATTAAGCAATATTTCACAAATATAAAAAAAATCTCATTTTTAGTTAGTACCCGTGTGATGAACGATTTTAACAAATAAAAAATTTATAAAAGTTATTTATAATAAGTTGATTTTCTAAATTTGTTATAAGTAATCAATTGTTTTTAATTATATTGCTTTGAACAAAGCTAAATAAATTTAATATCGAAATTGAGCATATGTATTGGTAATTGAAAGTATCGTCTAATGATTTTCTACATAAAAACTAACTTAAAAATGAACTAATTAATAATTAATAGATATATATTAGTTAGTATTTATTATTGAAATTATCATTTTAACAGAAAGACGTCATGTGGTAGCAATGACTTCTATTAGTAGTAATTAATAATTAATAGATATAGATTAATAGAAGAGAAAATGAACATAAAATTATTCCAATAATTTATATAAATCAAATATTAGGAAAAATAAAAGGGATGTGAATTGAAAAGTTTTAGTCAAGTAAAACTTGTATAAATTTAATATGATAAACTCTTATTTAAAATTAAACAATATTTGATAAAAACAAAATATTTTCTCAATTTATAGAAAGTTGACACGTGGCAGCTATTTTAAAAAAAGTTGGCATGTGGCAGCAATAGTTGTCGTTTTAGTAATTAGTAATAGATTTGATCAAAAATAAAGGTTGATATTTAAATATTAGTTAGATAATGCAAATCAATATATCTCAATCTAAACTTGTTATAAATAATACATTTTTTTAAATTAGAATACTTTGTATAAATCTAAAATAAGGTAAATACATAAATTGGTCATATGCATTAGTAATTGAAAGATTTGTGTAAAAAAATCTAAAAAATGAAGTAATTAATAATTAATAGATATAAATCAATATTGAAACTAATCATTTTGACATAAAGTCACAATGTGGGAGCTATAACTTTTGTTAGTAGTAATTAATAATTAATATTTTTGATACTTATTGTAATCAGATTTATATCTGCTCAAACATTACACTAGTTTTATACATCAGTGGCTAATTGGGATGCGTATCGATTAGCGTGACAACTGTGTATAGAACTTTGCCAAGAATAGCTTTTATAAGACTTCAACGGGTTCAGCGGAAGACCTCTTCAAACGCTTCACCGGAAGACCTGCTACAACATACAACGGCATACCTTGTCTACACTCGGTCAAACATGACGGGTCCAGTCAAGCAATTCTTAATGGATCAATTTAAATTTATTCTTATCAGTTTGAATTTAAATTGAGACAGTCCCTGACATCTCAGACCCGCCGAAAGCAGCTTTCTGAAAAGAAGGAAGACTTCGCAGACTGAACAGTAAAAGCAGGAAAGCAGACTGTCACCTACTGTCTCTAACAACTCTCACAGATCTGACATCCAGATTGCCCAACTTCCAATCTCTTCAAAAGATCTCTGTACTCATTCCCTGCTCGATATCTGTGAAGACAAAATTCTTGATTGACAGCCCCATGCATTTAATGCATTCAACCTAATAGAGCTGTTAAGTCTTCGTCTTCTCCAACGGATCTCCTGAATGCTCCTGCTATAAATGCGGTCATTAAAGACTGAAGAAACACTTGACGAATTGCTCTGAAAATCTACAACAACTCTAAGTCTTAATACTCAGTGCATTCAAGAGATCCTAAACAGATCAAGAAGTCCTCGTCAACAACAAGAAGCTGTGCATCAACATTTACTTTTGTACTTCTTGTTGTTTTCATTCAAAACTATTCTTCTGCACGAATTAAATATCTTGCTTACATAGATATTTAATTCCTTAACCCCCAAACACAAGTCAATATTTTGTACACGATCCATTGAGAATATTCTTTGTAATAGATCTAGTGGAAAACATAGTGCACTATTTAAATCCAAGGTTGACTGCTTTGGTGGTGGACGTAGCACTCTTTATAGTGTGAACCATCCCAAAATACTTGTGTTAATTCCTTTACTGTTTGTCTACTTATTAATCTGCTTATTACTTTGTTTATCCTTATCCTTAACGGCAAAACTTAAGTAACCAGTTAAGGTCTACCGGCAGTCCTTATCGGCAGACTTAAACTAGCTTCCTTGAAAGACTTCCACTACTTCAATCTTTTCAATAGATTGTAAGTACTTTTCAAAGAACTTACTCAAAAGTTATTAAGTGTATAATAAGCTATTCAACCCCCCTCCCTTCTAGCTTATTATTGTGCCCGTTGGGACCCACAATTGGTATTAGAGCATAACTCTTTGAAAACTAGTTTTTCCAAGATTAAACTCTTGAGAGATTCGATCCAATGGCACAAACACACTACATGCTGCCTACATCAAATGCTAACCACGTCCCAATAATGGACGAAGGCCATTTCGATGTTTGGAAGGATAAGATAATGTGTTTTATGAACTCAATTGACAACAGATTATGGAAGTGTTTTATTGCAGGACAACATGTACCAATGAAGGCCAACCTTCTAGCCTCCATCACTGGGAATCCTGCGGAAGTTCCCAAAGAAGAATCAGAATGGACAGAGGATGATAGAAAACTGGTAGAGCTAGATAGTAAAGCAATCAATATCATTACTAGCTCTCTAGACACAAGCACATACCAGCAAGTGATCCGATGTACTACTGCAAAAGAGATGTGGGAAGCTCTTGTGGAATACTTGGAAGGAGACAAAGACACAAGAGATAACAGAAAAATACACATACATCCAGCAGTTTGACTCCTTCAAAAAGGATCCAAAGGAAACCTTGAGACAAGCATACGATCGCTTTAGTGAGGTAATTAATAGCTGCTTTTCTCTTGGTAAAACCTATGACAAAAAGGAAATGAACATGAGGTTTCTAGGCTCTCTAGGTAGCTTATGGTATGTTAAGACCACTACTATGAAAGAATCCAAAAACTTAAACGAGATGACTCTCCGTAGTCTCTACGCAAGTTTGAAGGTTTATGAGCTCGAAGTAAATCAAGCTCTAGAGCAGGACAAACAGTTCAGAACTGTGTCCTTGCCAGCCATGGTCCAAGAAGAAACCACTGTTGAAAACAAACCTTCCACTTCTTCCAGTGAAAACGATTTTCTCTCAAATGAACAATTTGCTATGTTGGTAAAACGTTTTCAAAAATTTGCTAAATATGGAAGGAAGAACACACACCAACAACCTTTTAGAAAGACTGGTGAAAGCTCATCTAAAGAAGAGCTTGTGTGTTACAATTGTAGAAAACCTGGCCACTTTGCCTCCAAATGTCCTAAGCCAAAATTTGAAGCATACCGAAGACCTACTTATAAAAAATTTCAAAAACAAAAAGGTATGTTGGCTGAGGACATAGAAGACAAACATGTTGCTACATGGTTTGAGACTTATTCAGAAGAGGAAGAGGATGACTGCGAGCAAGCTAACATATGCTTAATAGCTCATGACTCAGGTCCCACCTATGACTCTAAAAATGAAGTCGAAATCTCACCTAGTCCCTTGGATAAAAGTGAGATCAATAGTGAGAACTTCAGTAAGGAAGAACTTCTCAAGGATAATCAAGATATCCTTGAAGAGTTCAATTCCTTTAGAGTAGCCTATGTAAAACTCGCCAAGAACTGTGAGAAACTTACTGCTGAGAAATCTCTGATGGCAGCTGAGATTCAAACTCTCAATAGCTGTCAACAAGAAAGTATCAAGCTCAAAGGAGAAAACAAATTCCTTTGTGACAAAATTGAATGTCTAACTAAGCACGTCAAAGGACTTGACCTAGAAAAAATTGCCTTGCAAAAGACAATTGACTCCTGGAACAGCTCCAAGGATACCTTTGAAGAAATCCTTTCTAGCCAAAAATCATGTAAAGATAAATCTGGCATAGGATATTCGGATTAGCCCAGTATGACATTCCCATCTGTCATAAAGAAAGGTGAATCCTCCGAGACTGCTAATGATATCTCTTTCTCTAAACAGACATTCGGAAACAAGGGGAAACAAGGCCTTGGTTATTACTGATTCAGATGAGAAACCTGAGAAAGTAACGGTAGAGAAACTAAAGTCTGCCAGCAACAACTCTGCTAAGGCAAAGACTGCTGGCGGTAGACCTACTAAATCTCTACCGATGACTATCAAGTTTGTCTATGAAACAGGCAAGACACCTGCACCTGTTGAAAGTAAACTTAAAGGTA
The DNA here is from genome assembly GCA_013146195.2 of Codonopsis lanceolata. Taxonomy (NCBI): domain Eukaryota; kingdom Viridiplantae; phylum Streptophyta; class Magnoliopsida; order Asterales; family Campanulaceae; genus Codonopsis; species Codonopsis lanceolata. The sequence continues at coordinate 3,970,224 of CM028380.1, forward strand.
TTCTACTGAATCCTTCTAGAAAGGTAATCAACAGACAAGCCAAAGCTAAGTCTGGTGGTATATGTACCTAGGAAGATTCAAAAGGAACCAATTAAGTCTACCGTCAACAAGCAAGCTGAACCAAGAATGAATATTAAGAAAAAGGATAATCATAATCACTCTTTAGCTAAAGCCATTGACAGTTCTCTATGGAATTTCCATTTATGTCATTCTTGCAATTGCCTAGGCCATCTGGCCCCAGAATGCCTGGTAAGGTTCACTCCAAAATCTGAGAGACATAGTTCTCTCAAGGTTAAGAGCAGGTATGGGTCCCAAAGGTTGCTAATCCTTAGGACCCAAAAAGAAAATAAAGGGGACCTTGTTTAACAAATCTTTTTCGGGAA